>MU394081.1:79060-212229 GCA_022578605.1 Camillea tinctor | reverse complement strand
TTTTTTTTTTTATTTCTTTTATCTTCTCTCTATATCAACCCCCCCCCCCCCCCCCACTACCCCCCCCCCCCCCCCCCCCCCCCCCCGGCGGGGGGGGGGGGGGGGGGGGGGGAATGCATGAAATTGGCAGGTTGAAAAATAGGAAATATAATGATGACAGTCTGCTATAGGCTACACGAAAATGGAATATAATTCTGCTCGCCGTATTTCGAAGATCAACTAGGCTATGCTATTTATTCTCTATAGAAAATCATGGCAACGATCATTTTTCCATGTTATATATAAGTAGGTACCTATCCTATCTCACAGTCTCTCAAATTATCAACTAAGTGATCTCTCGAAGAGTACTTGCCCCTTTCGAAGCCAAGCTCTGCGGAGAGGCATATAGATGCACCTCATAGCTAGCGACGTTTCATTAGCGATACGCACTATACATCTGGAGAGCGCGATTGCACACTTACCACGAGCATCTGATCCAAGTCGTACCGACCACCGCAACTCAATTGCGGGATCTGGGAATAGTTCCGCGCTAGCTCCTCGCGCGTGTTTTGTAGGACCTAGGGCAAAGTTTCGTTGTCAGTCACCTACACACGAACACTAGGACCGACCTCTTAATTCACAAATTCTCCAGGCCCAATAGCCCCCCTTTCTTCCCCGAGAGAACAAGAAACAAAGAAGAACAAAAGTAAGAAAAAGAACTCACGTTAATATACGACTGCTGGGGGTTCTCCTTCAGCGTCCGTATAAACGTGTAGGACATAGCCCCCGTCGGCGTACCCGCAATCGACGTATCGGCCGAGGTCTGGTCGTCGGCGCAGCCGGAGAACATCCACACGTCCTTGCCCTCGGTCTCCCAGTGCTCCTCGAAGTTCTCGGGGGCGAGGCCGTCCTCGTCGACGTCGCCCTCGTTGCGGCGGTGGTGCAGGCCGTTGAAGAAGTCGGTCGCGCCGCCGAGCAGCATCTTGGCTTCGTCGACCTTGGAGGCGTCGAAGCCGCCCTCGAAGAGCTCCCGCGCCGCCTTGATGAGCCCCACGCCCCGCCGGATCGTGTCCACCATGTTGACGTTGCCCTCCGCGTCCGGCCGGTACACGTACGGCAGCTCGCACGCCGACCCCGAGTGGCAGCAGTCGAAGAGGATTGTCAGACGGCACTGTGGGTTCATGGGCGATACGATGGCCCGGTGCAACTGGTGCGGGTAAGCCGAGGTCGTGGTAAAATCGCTAACTTGAGTTAGATGGCAAGGGAAAGGAGATCAGGGCTCACCATCTCGCTGGTCAATTGGCCGTTCTCGGCATAGTCGACGGGGCAGATCGTGTCGTCGAAGCTGTTTGTTGTATGTTAGCCCGTGACCATAGGAGAAGCCTAAGCCGTGCTTTTCGCCTTACCCAGAGGGCCGATCATCGTCATCGTTTTTGACTTGGGCTATACAGAGAGGTCAATAATATGGATTTGGATGTGTAACACTCTGTTACATAGGTTCGAGACTCACATCCGTGACCTGAATAACTAAGCCAGAGACTGTCTCCTGGCTTATTCCAGGTCACCAGCCACTTGATAGCAGCCAAGATGTTAGCTCCCGTGGGGTAGAAGGGAGTACCCTCGTTCTCGGGAGCATCCGACATCATCACCATGTCGTGGGTGCTTGGCGAGAAACCTCGCTCTTCTACTAAGAAGTTGCGGACATTCTGGGCGTCGTTTATACATCCCTTAAGCTCATGATCTGTGCCAAAGTAGTTGATGGCGATGATGAGGGCCTTCTTGCGTGCCATTTTGGTTGACTGGGTAAGTACCAAAAACCGGATGTAAAAATGTCTATGTTCGAACAATGGCAAAAGTACCTTCAATAGACTTCAACGTTATTAATTTGTTGCCCTCACTTAAGGTGAGACAGCACAATACGCTTGAGTTGGTGATGGTGGGGGTGGACAACAACAGTGAGTTATAAAAGCTTGGCAGGGACCAAAGTCTAGCCCGACACAGGGGAAACTCCACTGCCCCACCATCCTGATACATGCCACCACGCGGCTACCGGCTACTCTGGGTACGGAATATGCCGTTAGCTCAGGACCATTAACCTTCTGGTGTATCGCGGTCCAGGTAAGCTCGGAGACATTGCTGATCTTATTATTGACTTTCTTTTCCCACGCGTCTCTCATAACCTAGGCCTATATGATGTCATTGTGTACGCTACATAGTGATAACCTAGGTTAGATTAGACACTTTCATCCCAAGTCTGTCAGTAATTGAGACTCCTGAATTATTTACACAGCTTAGGTCTAGGTATTATCATTGATTGCGTTGATCTACCCTGTATAAATATAATAAAAGGGAGCAGACGTCCCGTATTAAGCGGAGAGAAGGTGACAAAATGATCACCGTCATCTCAGACGAGGTGCTTAGCGCGGCACTGGAACTAAACAGACGTGATATCCTTCGCCTCGAAGCGCAGCTCCAGAACGAAGCTGAGCAGCCTCGCGCCGCCGCCTCCGAGAGCGAGGACGACGAGATATGGGCAAAATACGAAGGCATCGAAGGCCTAAAGGGCGCTGCGGGCCAGCCCATTAAAAACGGAGGCTCGTACTACTCGTGGGGACCCTACCCACGTAACCGGCGGATCCTTGCGGACATCGCCCTGGCGGCAGGCTGGGATGTCGAGAAGGCACAGATCCTAGAGCGGCGGTGTGTTAACAAGATGGCACGGCACCTGAAGGAGGTCGAGAAGGGACAGCCTATGGTCAACCTGTCGGACCCCAACCAGCCGCGCACGGGCAACGGCCGTCCCTTCACCTTCCAGCATATCTCCTGGACCTTCCTGCCGGGATATGTGCGTGCCGAGATCCAGGAAATGGATCCAGACAAGATGGCCGTCGTCAAGGCCGCTGTGCTAGACCTCTACGAGGCGAATTCCAGGACGGGCAGGAAGGTGCTCCCTCCGTGTGTGGGAGGCCGTAAGAGTGACGCCCTGCCCGTCGGTGATTCTGAGATCGCACACGCGCAAGAGGAGCTTGACAAGGCGGATCGATATAGCCGAGCCTTGCGTTTGCAGCACAGGGAAAAGGGGCGGTATAAGTCCCCGGACGAGATCAAACGGCATATCAAAGCCCGCATCGGGTCTGGTAGCGTGTCTGAGGAGGACTTCTGCCACGCCATAGACGCGACGCCTGAGGAGCTCGCGGCGTTCATGGCCGAACGAAAGCTGCGGCCACAACTAGAGAGCAAGGTCTTCCATAATGTGCTAGAGTATATACAACTGCGGAGGCCGGGAGGCTAGCCTGCAGGGCGGAGGTGGAAACGGTTCTGATGGATGATGAGTCAATGATAGAGCGGCTAATGACGTGAAAGTATTATTTATACTACAATTTTGGAGTGATCTGGTGTCAGTGTGGTACCGAAACCGTAACGATTACAATCGATTCAACCTTCCTTAGTACCGAATCCCGCTGTTTATGAATCTTAGAAGAGTTTTAGGCGTTTCACCACCTGTCTTGCCGCGTCTAAGCCTCCGTCTCTAAACGCCGCGCCGATGATAGCCTCTACGGTATCGGCTCTGGTGCGGGGGGATACGACCCCAGCGCCAGAGGGGTTTTGATTGATACATTCAGTCAACCCAAAGTTGTCGCAGGTAGTTGCTAATTGGTAATT
Source organism: Camillea tinctor (assembly GCA_022578605.1). Classification (NCBI taxonomy): domain Eukaryota; kingdom Fungi; phylum Ascomycota; class Sordariomycetes; order Xylariales; family Graphostromataceae; genus Camillea; species Camillea tinctor. The sequence continues at coordinate 208,587 of MU394081.1, read as the reverse complement.
GCTAACAACGGTCCTTAGAAGGACGGCTGTAGAGGCTACAACATGTTAGCACGTACTTTTGAGTTAGCTCTACTAAGGTGACTCGGAGATTTCGCAAAAAAAGGGGGGGAGGTGTGTCAGGGCGCAAATATGACGGTTGACTGCCAGATCAGGAACAGGAGTATGGTATGTTAGGTCTGTAAGGAGACAAGCAAGATTGTTTACCGGTGTTATCTCCTCGCTCATAGCTATCGAGGACGGTTAGAAGACCAAATACCTTGTCCCCTACCCCGGCGAGAGGCTTGTTACCATTCGGTATTGGGCGGCCATTCAGGGCCGTGATATCGCTTCCCGGTGCCTGGAGAGCTTCCCAGAGTATCTCTGGCGCCTTGAACACGTAGCCCAATATCTCCTGGGCTTTGACGACTTGTCCGGGAATCACAAACGCATCGCCAATTTCACTGGTATTGCTTAAAGTGATGTGCCGTGATATATTGAGTAAAAGAGGTGCTATGCAGGAGCATGTTAGTTAAAGAATCATTAAAACCATGGAGTAGATCCTTGTATCTCTAGTAAACGATATGGTTACTTACCCAAAGGCCTTCTACGAAACTTATTTTTGGCGACAAACGAGTATTGGAGTTTGCTATACAAGCCTTTCGGGATTTGTCTGGCAAGGCGAGGCCAGCTCGCTCGAAAAACTTTCATGATCATGTAGATCGTATGTACGCTGCGGTAGTCTTAAAACTCTTAACTAAGCGAGCGGGAGTTTCTTTGACCTCTATGTCTTTGGTTAGTGGTGTGCTGGGTTATGGCTCTATCATAGCAAGGTCAGTTCCTAACTAATGCACATACAATTTCAATTTCTACAAAGCTGCATCGGTGATAATCCCAGCAAGGCGACGATGGTAGATGCAAACTTCATTGTTTAATTCCGAGATAAGTGACGGTCCGATAAATGATGGGCAGAAAGTTCTACCTAAAGCTGTAGGTTAGCTAGCTAAGTCCTCCCTAGCTCCCCCCCCTCCCCCTCCCATCATGTAGGTCGTCACGTGGTATAAGGACTACCTAAAAGTATCTAAATGTACATACTTTACAGGAGAGTACCTGAAGTACTTGAATACTAAACTCCCCACAGTATCCCGCCTGCAAACAACACGCCATTCTTGTCTCCTCCCCCCCATCACCTAACCTACTTGCACGTACATACATACCTAACCTAGATGCATACATGCGTACATGTCCTTACAAGTGGGTAGTATATGCGTGTTATATGCGCAATTGGAATCATGATGTGACAAGCAAGTAACATACTAGGTAGTGCGTTTGCATATCTTATAAAGTATCAGGTATCATGCACCTAGCCGGCATCTAAGTTGTGATTTCTGGAGGCGTATAGTATGTACACTAGGTAGTGTGATGTACACAAGTAGCTAAGTAGTGTTATTCGTACCTCCATTACATGACCCTTGGTCGAGAATGCTACGGTACTTCGCGGAGCAAATGCTTCCTACTGGTGTAACTTAGTGGACATAGTGTACCTTAAACACTAAACAAAATGTATGGGGTGTGAAGAACTCGTCAGACCGACGGATTTAAACACCGGGCGGAACCAACCCTTGAGCGAAATAGGTACTTAGGTTGTATATGGGTCTCAAAAGCAAAAAAAGAAAAGAAAAGAAAAGAAAGAAGAAGCTTCATGCATTAGAAAAAGCATTAATAATGGTATCGGGTTTCTCGAAAATTCCATGCAGACGGTACAGATGCCTTAAACTTTGAAGTTCAGATCCCGCGGAGTAGTCTAACCTAGTAGTCTAAGTAACCTAGTGTATACCTTAGCGTATACTTCACTGTAATACTGGTGGTAGCCAGGGAAAGGGGGGAAAGGGGTTTGGACTGAGAGCTAAAGGCGGACAGCCAAATGTTTTTTTATCCTATACTATGCATATGAGAAGCTGATGATAATATATATATTCTATACTCGATTCGAAGTCCAAGGCAAATTCTGGTACTATTTCCGGGGTACCGAGTGCGGGGCGGGTTGAGAGTGAACACACTATACCACCGCACCAGAAGGGCGAATGACGACATTTAGCTAGCGACAACGTGGTAGCGGAGGATGCTAGTTTCGATTGACTGTAGTTTAACCCTAGAAGTTATGGACTTCTGACTTGGATCAGCGCCGGCATCGCAATAGAAGACCGGAACACCACGAATCGCTGCCAAGGCCGTGATGCCGGAAGTTTCAGTAGGTTGAAATATTTGGTTTGTAAAGGCCGAGCTCGAGATTCTAGACGAGACGGGTGTTAAGTAATGTAGATGCTTGATCTACTTACCTACACTTGGTTCATTATTGTAAGAGACAGGAAGTTAGCGGGCGTCTTCCAGATATCTACCTAGCTCGGTTCCCTATTCACACTCTCTACGGTAGAGCTCGGTCCATGCTAGAATCAGATGCTCGGATATCTAAGGGATAACGCACATCCTACACGAAGATATCAAATCGGTACATCCCGGCCTTCTAACCTTGAATAAAAAAAATAGACAAAGTTGTAATAGAGAAGGAAGGAAAATAGATTAGATAGTTAGGTAGTTAGTTATAATGGGGACCTGGGTAACTCTCTTGATCACTAATTCATTGACCCCTGAACACGTAGTAATTAGTATTCTGAGGTCCCTAAAGTCCGGGGGAGGGAGTAAGTAAGGGCCAGTGCATCGACAAAGCCGCTATGGCCGTGTGCAAAGAGAACTCGAACCTAACTCCGAAGAACCAAGGAAACGCCCAACCTATACTAAGACACAAACCAGAACCTCACCTCTCAGACCCCTCAACCCCAACCCCTCTCTTTCCCTTCTCTTCTAGTGTAGTGTATGCTAGGTAATGCTAAGGCCAGGCCGAGGTAACTCCACCAAGCGATCAACTGATTGGTATAGTATTCTAGCGTACCTATACACTGTGTCAGTAAGTTGGTGAGATTTATCGTGCACATACATCGCGTAGAGACAAGCAAATCTAGATTATATCGCCAGACAAGAGTACCTGAGTAGAGGATAGGGCAAACGGGCGAAATATCACGATGAAGTCGTGTTCAGGAAGTGAGCGAGTGCACTAGGTAGACAGGTACCTTGGCGGCTGCTGTAGTAGCATCATAAACGCAGCTTTTAATCTCAAGATTCTGCGGCTCACAAAGAGAACCACTTGCTGTAAAGTGGAGGAGGGGGCAGCGGAGTTTTCAAGTAGGTTGGAATTTTCCGTATAACATCGATTTTATAAAGATTTTGGTAACCCAGTTTCATTTCCCACGCCAGCGGACAATTGCTAGGTCCATTCATTCATGCAATTATTCGTGCAATCAATCCGGTATCTCCCTCTCCCCGAATTTCTTCTCTACCAACCCCGTGCGGTGCCGAATATGGTACAAAGAACTCCAAATCATCGATGAGATGAGAGCGTGCCTTCCTCCCGCCTTCCTTGCCCCGAACTCCCTCCCCTAACGTATGTATAAGTACACGAAAGAACGCGCATCTAGATAGGGTAACTATCATCTTGCGACGAGTGCTAGTATGTCCCCGAGCGGGGCGAGGATAGGCACGTGAGAGGGTCTTAGTGAGGAAGGATCATAGAGTAGGCGAAGTGTGGTGTTATGGTACAGTGTGTTTGTATGAGCATGGGTAGGGAGGTCCGCAATACGGCCCAGGCCAAACCATGCGAGATCAGTATTCAAAGCTTCTAAGCCCTGCCTTATAGGGCAGGCTTGGCCTCTCCGCCTAGAGCGGCGCCGACCTGTTGCGCTGTCGAGGAGCCGCCGTTGGGATTACCACCAGTAAGGATCTAATTTATATGTTAATATCTTTGCTTCCTAGACATGTAGGTGAGGATTTCTGAGGGCTCACCTCGCCGCCCATCTCGCGCATCTTCATTTCCTTCTCCATCTCGAGAACCTGCTGCTCCTCGGCCCACGCGAGTGCCCAAGGCACACCTAGCAACAGCGCCGAGCTGCTGATGACCCATAATGTCTTGCCACTGAAGGATAGGACGCTCTTGACTGCGCTGGTAGCTGTGTTGAACTTGCCGGCGATATAACCTCGAGTTTGCGGCGGGACGATGTCTCTTAGGGCATACAGGCGCTCGCCAAAGGTCTCGTTCTCTGGGTCGTAGTCGGAATCGTCGGAGATCTCAGAGTCTAGATAATTGGAATATTAGAAAATAAATTGACTGTTAAAATACCAATCGTATACATCAAGAGAAAACATGAAAGTGGTTTCGCAACGCACCAGTATCAGTGTAATCACCGTCATCCTCATCCTCAGGTCCCGCCTGACCCTCTTGGAAATGCTCGTCAACAACCTCAGTAAGTTGAACCATTTTTTTTTGGCTTCTGCAAGGAAGTTTCTGGATTGATATGTTGGGATGTCTCAGGTTTCGGTTATGCGACAGAAGCAAAGGTGAGGATGGGCACCAACATGAAAGGGTGTGGGATTGTTTGATCGATATCAAGTGGGCGGAATCAAAAAGCTTCTTCTATCAGAAAATTCATTGTGCAGGGATGTGCGATTATCAAGTTTGGTGGCACAATGTGGACCGTGCATATCGCTAAAATGATGATCCGTAATGACGTAGGTACTAAAATAAAAAGTTCAATATGTGTGGTCCGTGCACAATAAGAAGTAGCTCGGAAAGACTAGCTGAAGAGCTTCTACCAATAGAACCCCACCAAGATTCTATACTAGGTAGTCGTACTCTGTATGCCTGTAACCTATAGTATTACATTACTTAAAGTGAGTCTTACGACTAAAGCTAAGACTACCTCTACATTGAGAAATTGTCAACAAGAGCCGGAATTGTGTAGATATTGTGTCATTGAAAAGTCTGCACATGTCACTATTTTATTATACTAAAAACAGTCCACATAGACATCATGGACCAACATTAACCCTATTCTACCTTGTGATAGATAGTGTCCTCATGCTTCATGCTCACATTCCCTAATGTTTATCCGTTCCCCGTATAAATAATTTAGAAAAAAATAAACAAGTAAGAGAAACAAGGGAGAAAAGATGAAAAAAAAAAAAAGGTGGCCGATACGTATATCTGTCTAATACCCTTATTATGCCTTGTTTGATGGGGCGTCCGCAAATCTTATTCCTCGCCTCGTAGGAGGCACTCTAGGGGTATCGTCATCTTCGCTGTCACTTTCTTCTGCAGCACTGCTGTCCACGCCCAGAGCCGCCTCCCTCCTGCGCCTTTCTGCTGGTGTTTCGTTGGTTTCATTGTCCTCGCGGACACTGGCGAATGCCGCCAGTCTTCGTCGTCTTTCAGCAGCTGTTTCTGTTGCATCAGAGCCAGCTGTCTCCTCTGTGCTGCCTATCTCATTCTTTGATCGAGGCGGTGCTGGTGGGCGGACAGGAGACTTTTCCGGCGACTTATTCGAATTATGAGTGCTATCGCTAGCCTGTGTGATATTAATTCTGAGGTTAGAAGGACCTTGCGCATGTGATTCTGATGCAGGCTGTTCCGTGGCACCGGCAGCGGCAGCAGTCTTCACATTGGGGCTGGCCGTAGAATTGTTGACAACATCACGACGCGTTCTAGCATCCAACTTTTGCACTTCCTTCAGAAAATCATCCTTGGTCATGCGTCGACCAACACCGCCAATCGTAAATCGTATTCCGCGGTCGTCCTCTAGATCATCTCCCGAGTCAACTGTACCAGCAACGGGTGTCTTCTTTCTTTGATCCGCTGCGCCAGCTCGACCAAATCCGCCCCAGCCACTAAAAGTTGGCCTCGTAGCAGGTCTCACTGCAGGATCCCCCGTACCTGACTGCGATGATTCTCCAGCTTTGGTCTCTTTACCGACTAAGCCTCCCATACCCATATATTTCAGGCTCGAAGCAACGTAATCTTTGCCTTCACCAGGTTCGGCTGGCAAGTCATACTTCTTTACGACTTCACCATCTTCGTCCTCAACAATAATCTGCGCCGATGTGTTAACAAAGCATCTTGTGATTCCAACAATGGAGCCCTTCACTTACTGTATTGCCGAACTGGTACGCTCTAGCTGGCTCGTGCTTCCGATCGGACTTGTTTTTATCCTTGCGCTTCTGGGCTTCCTCGTCGCGCCACCTTCCAATACTCTTCTTTAAAGACTCGTACGTCCAACCAGGCTTCTGCGTCTCCTCCTTTGCTTTTTCTTTCAATGTATGGGGATCAGGGAGTGTTTGGTGTTCTTTGTTTTCCTCAACGGCCAGCACTTGACCATCTTGATCCTCAATAATTATGTGGTCTCCCTCATCATACACTTCAACCTCCGAGCGCGGTTCTCCCTTAGGCCCACGTCCCTCCTCCGCATTGCGGTACTTCATGCTCTCTATATCCTTCTCCTGAATATCTTCCTGGGGCGGACTAGGGGTGCTTTCTTCACGTGGTGAAGTAACCGGTACAGAATCAGATGGCGACATAGGTGACGTAGGCGACATGGGATCGAGTTGTTCACCTGTGCTCTTTCGCTGAGGGAAAATAGCTGATTGGGTAACCGGCCCACCCGGTCCAATACCATCATCCCACTTCTTTCTGCGCCGGCGGCTTACCAATGACGAGGCGCGGCTTCCTGCTCTGCTCGGGTTTTCTTCCTCACGTTGGCGTCGTAGGAACTGCCCCGGCATACCGGTTGGTGGTAGCGTGCCTGGTGGAATGTCTGGCATTTTCATATCTTCGAAGTCTGTGTCAGACATAGTTCGTGCTTGGGACCGGGACTGCGAGGTTATACGCGGCAAACGACTCATCCAGGCTGGTCCATCTTCGGGCGAGGTAGTATAGGACATAGTGAGTGAGAGGGTGTTGATTCGCTTGCCAAGGGTGAAGACTGCTACTGAAGAACCGTGAACAAGGATGGAAGAAATGACCATGAAGGTAACAATTGGCCAGACAAGTAGAATAACATTATAGTGCTCCGTGCCGGGCGGTGGAAGCTCGGCTGTGGGAATTGTATGTTCGGTCTCTAATTCGGCACGCGCAAGCAACGCCACGAAGATCGCCCCGACACCAATGGGACCGAAGTGCCCAGCAAAAAGCGCCTCCCGCCATGTCTTGATGTCTGGAATAAATGGTTTCAAAAGCATCATGACTGGAATCCGACGGAACAAGATGACAAAGATGGCCATCACAGATAGTCTCCAGGCAGAAAGACCAATGTCCGTGTTGTTATACATTTCCCACGGTATGATAGTGCCCAAAAAGACAAAATAAGCCAAGTTAATGAGCAAATCGATAACGTTCGACACATGCGATTCTTCGGTCTTCTCACTGAACCAACCATCATTCGAAAAACCAACGCCGGCGGCGAATCCAACTAGTAAATCATCAACCCCCAGCATGCTACCGGAACCGGCACAGAAGAGAGCTAGGGTGAAGTAGAAGACGAGAAAGCTTTCGCGGTCGATCAGGTCGCGCTTCTCAGCGTATTTAATGCCGTGTCGTGCAATGTATCCGATAAGAAATCCGTAAACGGCCCCGAAGATACACTCATATAATATAGTGTAGACAATCCAATGGTAGGTCGTTTGCCTGGCGTCTAAATGTTCCTGGAGCAGGTAAACAGATAAGTAGATAAAAGGAAAAGCCATGCCATCGTTACAACCAGATTCAGCAGATAGTAGATCTCTTAGATGCTTGGGCACCCGTTTGGCAAATTTTCCTTTACCCACAACTGAAGAAGCAAGCACAGGGTCGGTAGCAGTGACACAAGCAGCAATAACAAGACTCTCAAGCCAGGTCAAAACCGGAAACATCCACCAAACGAAGACACTAGTGATGAGCCATCCAAAGGTCATGACTGGAAGCAGCAGAAACACGACTGACTTCCAGTGTTTCTCCATGTAGTACTTGGGCAATTCGACACCGACGGCGAAACACTGGACGACCAGGACAATACGAGAGAATTCGAGGGTGGTGGCGTCAACATTGCCCCAGGTTTTAGGGTCGATAAGATTAGCAGCATGAGGACCAAAAATGACGCCACAGAGAGTGGCTACAGTCGCTTCGCCTATGTACATGCGCTCCTTAATAACAGAGGAGCAGAGCATGAAAAGTGAGGTAAACCCGCCCAAGATAATATACACCAAATGGGGTTTGGTGATAGAGAGGTGATCCCACGCCATGATTGCCTACTAAGTTGCACGCGCCAAACTTAAACCGAGTTTTGAGGGAGTTTATTGTTTGAGGGTCCAGTATACCGCGGTTTATGGAGGTCGTTGGTAGGGAGAAGGAGTATCAGTCGACTCCTCTCCAAAGAGCGAGAATGATCGAAATTGTGAAGCTCCGATCCCAGGAGAAATATGAACTCGATGCATTCAGGATGGTGATTGCATGCCAAAGTGTTGGCAAACTAACTACAAAAACAATAATTGCCTAGGAGTAGAAAGACATGCAGAGAGAGAGCCACGAGGACTTTCAATGCATCGTCGTCGTCGTTGTCGTTATCGTTGATACACCAACGTGCCGCGTGAAGAAGGCAGGCACACAGGTATATGCTGACAACCCAGGTATCGTATGTGCGCGTTGTCGCCAATTGAGCTAGTAAATGTTAATAGACAAGAATATGCCCGAGTGTAAATACACGACGACACGAAGATTTGTATAATAGTGTAGAAAGAAGTTTAAAAAAAAAGGAGAAATACAGGAAATAGAAAAAAAGATGGAGCAAAACGCAGCAAGATGCAAGAGATGCTGTAGGTGAGAAAAGTTAGACCCAACTTTATTTTGAATTTTTCTTACGTAGGAAGGAACCCGTAGCATTTAACTTTTTTTATTTTTTTTTCTAACAAGGTTTGTCCTGTTGACGGGCAACAAACCTAGCACCATGAATGATGAGATTTAGGGATCCATCGACGCCTGTCAGTGGGGCCGCTAAGTGGGACGCTGACCCGGAAGTCTGGGGGCACCCATGGTGCTTTTCAGAGAACAGTGGTCTCGCTGATAAAGACTAAACATGCCTTTGTACTGGCATGTACTTCAGAAAACCCGGACCCTGCGCCGCTTTAGCTTACCCGTACAGCCTCCCCAGCTGGTCCAGATGCCAACCAAAGCCCCAAAATGGCAGACATGCGGTTTAGATTGGCCAATCAGACCACTTCTTCCATCTTCGTTGAATAGATCGTCCTACCAGCGCTGCATAGACTTAAAAGATCGTGGGGGGGCAAAAGCATAGATAATCGTGGTACTGATGACATAAATCTGCAGTAGAGCGCTTAAAGCAATTAATCGTATGTTCACTCAAAGTCACCTGGTCTATTTTTCCATTTCATTCCGCTTAGAACTATACCAATTTTGAATGCATATATACATTGGCATGCATTCGTAGTATTGGAGGAAACGAATGTGTCAATGTTGGAGATAGATAACTTCGGAACATGGCTTCTTTCAGCCTCGGGGCTTTGAGGCTGATGGAGCATGGAGCATGGAATCAGAATACTTAGCTGCACTGGTAAGGGGGGTATAGGCTTCTATTGGCTGCGACATAGTTTTTATCTCCGGGTCGAGCCGTATCCCCTCAAAAACACCTTCTGGCTGGCGACAAGGCATTCTTGCCGAGCGCACATGGATAGCATAGTAAGACGATAGGCTCGCCAGCGTATGCGTATTCTGGTCTAGATGCAGCCATTCATCCCGAAAAATCCCTTCAACATGCAAGTCAGGACAAGCTGCCGGGTTGTGTGGTTGAGACCTGGAAGTTGTAATTTAGGCACTTGGCGCAAAGGAGAAGATCCAATTCGTATATCTTGCAGATGCTGATCAACCTTAGGCATGGATTGATATGACTGGATGTTGTATATGGCCTATTAATATCTCCTTGGGGTAATGATATCTTTACTGTATTGTACAAGATAACCTCAGAATTTCAATTTCACCTGCCCTGCTTTGAGCCTGTAATGTTCCGTCATCTATGATAAGCAGACCACCTAACCTTAGTACTACACTGCTACATTCAATGTAACTACCTGCATACTAAGATGGAGATACTTTTGCAGCGGTACATAGAAAAACTTAGCCCTAGAGCAAGGAGGCGCACGTTTCCTTCCCGTTAAAGCGGCAGGCCCGCTAAGCCCGATGCGGATAGGCATGCACGAGCAAGGTACTTGGGTAGTACACAGGGATTACAAGATTCTGCATCCGAATTACCGTAGACTGGTCCGACGTTTTCCTATTCGACGCTTTCATCACTCCCATCACTCCGAGCTCTAACATGAATTTGTATACATCAATTGCGATAAGACCCATTTTGCAGCCGGCCTTAAAGTCCCCAACAACTCAATTACCACCTGCCATTTAAATTCCAGCATCTATCTACTCCAATTAACGTTTCGATGATCGTTTTAGGCACCTCTTGTCTTGGTCTCCAAAAACGCGGGGGGTAAGGGAAGAGACGAGGGAGATGTTCGTCCGGCGTCTCCTCGATGACACTCGCGATGATTTCGTATGTATGTGCCATTTAGCCTCTTGGCGGCTCTAGAAGACCCCATGCCCTTCCCCCATGTCCTTCCCCCATGTCCTCCTCCCAGTGTCTTACGTCGTCGTTGGCTGCCCGTGGCCTGGAAACTGCACATGAAGACGTCACATCACTATCCACTCACATCTAAGCGTTTCTTCGCTTACACCACAAGCCCACCTGTATCACGCACGTCCAGGCCAGCCAAGTGCCTCCGACAGACTCGGCGTTCTGGGCGATCCAGAAAAAAAACTCGGACATTGATGAAAATTTCTTCACGGCTACCTCGCCTCTCCCCTCTCGTCCTTTCCCAAGAAGAGCCAAGTATGAACCATCAATTGGCTTTACGACAAGCTTCCCTCAAGCTTTTTAGAAGTCATGGCAGATCTCCCCTCCTTACATCACACTCCTATCATAATGATGATAGGTCACATCCTTCTGGGGTTCAACTATTTGTAAGATATAAGACGCAACGCAAATTGCAGTACACTAGGTTAGTACACTATATTACACTACAATCCGACGGTGGTTCGAGTGCCGACCTCACCGCTCTCCCGACTTGCTCACCGGCTCCGGCCTCACAACGCACCGACGCACGTGGGGGCATTCCCGTTTTAGAGTCACCGTGACCCTGCACAGCCAACCGCACGACAGATTTTTCAAGGTCACGAGCCTGTTTCGACGTCTCTTTGTCTGCCAACAACAGCAAGCCTCATTTGTTGTCATATAACCGCGCCGATAGCGCTCGCTGACTTGCATGGTCACCACCGGCCTCTACTACGGACAACCACTCGGTTACTCGGCAAACCCATGTTCACTGTGTCCCTTGCATAATTAATTATTATTGCTAGCACCCATACTGGACTCCACTACCAAGAGTTGTTGAATGTTTATTGTTTTTGCCTTCTGCTCTCCACGGAGCTCTGTTCATATTAGCTTGGTTCCTATAACCCTATGGGAAGCTTCCAATGGCTGCGCCCCAACGAATATAACCCCCACTAGAACATATTGCGCCCATGTTCTCAACCACTATACGGTTGATTGAGGTGTGATTAGATCAATACTTTCTTCATCATCGGGGATTATGTTGTCAGAAGTAGTATCGAATGGATTCTCAAGCTCAGGAGCAGTTGTTTCCCGGCATAAATGCCAACTGTCGACGCTTCTGTGTTTCACAGCTGTGTATAGGCTCCACCCATGCTCCTCGGCAGCTTTCAAAATCCAGAAAGAGCACCGCATTCCTAAGGACGTACTTTTGTCTTTGAAGCTATCAGGAAGGCATGGTAGACCGATGCTGTAATACGTTGGCTGTATGATTTTCTCCTGAGTAGGGAAGAGATCTGACACGGCACGGGCAATGTCAGCAGGCGCTCTAACCAGCATGCAACGACCCAGGGAAATATCGACAGCCATCCACTCGCGAGGTCTCGGTGAATCGATTTCCCGAAAGAGGAATACATCGATGTCGTCTAATTCCCACCCGAGACATGTCCTCTGTATCAAACGCCAGCCGGCATTGAAGAGGCGTTCAAGAACGCGGCTCATTAGCCACATAGAAGCAGCCGGGTCTTGTGGGCACCAGTTCGGAACCAAGCCATGCCACGGATATCCTCTAAGCTTTATTTCCTTTAGACCCGCTTGATCTTTTTCACGTTGGACACCACCTGGCCAGCAAGATTCGACCACGTCTCGGACTACTTGATAGATCTCTAACGGGAAGCCTAGTAGACGCATACTACATCAATTAACTAAGGACGCTGATTTGACTATCCAGACTCGAGAACGCTCACCGGTCGCCGCGGTACAACGACAAGGATGCATACCTTTCTCCGGTTTCATTGCTATTTGCTGGATTCTCCATCCTTGGAAGTTCATTCGTTCCCCGTCAGACGCGAATTTGGTATTTCTTGGGTATCTGCAAGTGCTGAAACCGAGTGCCAGAACCCGAACTTTTTTGGAAGAGAAGTCCTTATAGTATGACAGCAGATATTCTAGACCCCGAAGACAATTTTATAGCCAGTTTTACGCAGACTTCGATCCAGATACTCAGCTATCTTCATAACTGACTTTACCAAAATAATGTCTTACTCTTGAAGCAAGTTCTCCTTCTCAATGCCACACAATCAAAGTTATGGAGGATACATGCACGCACTGTCACCATAACATACTCAAGACTGATTCGCTGCATTTGTTGATTCTTGCTAATAGTAATACAGCATATGGACCATACCTTAAATCAGATATGGCCACCAAAGCCGCCCGTTAACATCGTATAAGTCTTGTCAGTAGCAGTTACACAGGATTCTGAGTGTTTGGTAGGCTTGCTCTGGCTCGGCACTTTTCATACATACTACCTACTAAACGTTCTGACTCTTAATGTGGGGGTCTTCTGACGGATAGGAAATAAGTGCTACCCAGAAATAATGCGGTCACTTATGACAATATAAAATCTCATGACATAAAGTGACGAATTCACGGTCATGCGATAATTCATGAGATTGTAGTTCGCTCGTACGTGTCTGTGTCTCTTGACCAGTCAGAGCCTAAGACTGCAGCCTGCAAAACGTTGTTAAGGGACAGCTGGTTTTCTGTTGTCGCAAAATCTAGCAATGGAAAAGCTACCGAGTTAAGAACTGCAAAAATAATACTAATAAAACAGCCTTTGAACCATTGTGTCAACATTGCTCATTTTTGAGTAAACCGACTTGGAAATCGAAAGATATGTTATGATGTGTCCAAGGGCCAATGAAATCGCGCAACCCCTAGTCTTTATGGATATGTTATCTCTAATAAGTATGTAAGGTATATTACGTTATTTATATGCCTTTTCTAAGTGAATACAATTACAAAATGCTATGATATAAAATCTCGTAAAGGAGTAACCTATACAGAGTTCTATATGCGCCTTAATCTCCTCACCTCATATATAAGGTTCTGACGGTAATGCATAATAGTGAAAGTCTATGACTACCCTCGGGCTAGAACCTTGACGACGAAGGATTACCTAACCTAGCCATATTGTCATTATACCGCGATGTGACCAACTACCCGATACCTGTTTCATCCGCTCGCAGCGCTATTGACGTATTTGGTACTCGCCCTTACGCCGCGCGGCGATCACGTATGTAGTGCTTATGTATGTACCCCGCCCCCGATCGGTTCGGCGGTGCAAAAACTTGACTAGCAGACATAATAGTACCGGCCCGGGCTAGTGGAACCGCAATGCTCCTTGCGTAAGTACCTCCACAAGTGCATAAGTACAAAACCTAACCTACTTATGACCAGGAACCGTATCACAACATATCCCCCTTTTCTGACCAATTCTTTTACCCCCTCAGGTGGAGGCTTGCACACGACCATAGACTGCATAGAACTTTATGGAACTTTCCCTAGGTCTGTAAACTGACTGCCGCTACCGCCGACGGCTTACGCCCCACGGGGTCGGGCATGTTTCCGGTGAAATGCAAGCCGACATGGACCCTGCTAGATCTGACTATTTACCCGTTGATTCTTGCGAGATTGCCCCCGTCGCAAAGAACTCGCGCTCGCGCTTTGGAAATCGGGTGTGAGCCATATTCGCTGTCCCCACGGGGCTGCAAGACGCGTGCAGGTAAGTAATTACCCAAGAGAATCTTTCTTAGTCGTGAAAATATCTTCCTAATCTGGAGGTTAGACGAAACTCATGCAAGTATAGTATGTGTTTAGGATGATGAGAATCGATAATTCTAAGATTGATAGTGATAGAATATCTATGTGTCCAACAAAAAAGGGAGTAATGAAGATGAAAAGAAATCTACCTAATGAATGTCACCCCTCTTTCCCACCATGCCGCGCATCCCTCTTCATATTTGTCCCAGCCAGCCCGCCCTTAGCAGGCTCGAAATCGTAGAAGCCGTACCGTCGATACAGCGCGCTGCCCTGGGGCGAGGCCTCCACCCACGCCGGCAGGCCCAGCCGGTCCGCAAGGTCGCATCCCCACTGCATCATCATACCCCCTGCCCCCAGCCGGCGGTAGTCCGGGTCCGTGAAGCAGATGTGTAGATCTGGAATCATTCGTGTATCAGTGTACCACCCATACCATAGATTGTTTATAGTTGAATGAAACATTGAGAGGCACTAATATAATTACAGATTAAGGGGGGGGAGGGGGAAGGGGAGAGTGAACGTAGTGTTTAAGAAGGGGGAAAAGAAAAGGGAAGTACACTCACGCACAAAACCCCCTGGATTGGCCCTCCGCCGCGCCTCGTTCATCTCCCGCAGCATCCGAGCCGCCTCTTCCCGCGCGTCGCCGTCTAGCCACCCGGGAGCCTCATCGTCGCCCAAAGAATCGACACCACTGCCGCCGCCGACCACTTTCCAGTTGCTGGCCGCTATTATCTTCTCCCGCCCCTTGCACGCACCGTCCTTGTCGCCGCTGGGAACGGCGACCTTGGTCCAGACGTAGCGGCTGGGGGCGGCGGCGGCGAGGCGCGCGTACTGCTCCGCGAGACGCGGGAGGTCGGCCTCGGTTCTGCAGCCCACTTTTGGGGGTGAATAGAAAGAGTTAGATTAGATTAGTGATTTTTCAATTGTTCTCTCTCTCTCTCTCTCTTCCTTTTAAGAATTGTGATCTCGTGAAGTGAGTTTTATATTATAAGCAAAGCTTCGTTTTCCGTCTCTTCTTTGACTCTCAAAACGGGGACTATAAACGGGGTTTGGTGAGCGAAATCACTCACTGAAGAGCTCGCGGATGCGTGGCGGGAAGCATCGGTATTGGAGCGCTGCTATTTCGGGGATGTCGGCTGCAGTGGCGCGGGAGAGGGAGAGTGATTTGGGCGCCATTCTATTTGTTAAGAAGATACGGTCCTTTTCCCTAATTTACATCAAGTCCTCTTTTAAGTGAGAGGATATTACTGATAAAAATAAGTTTTGTTGTATTCTATTTGCTTTTGGCTTTGGATACTGACTTGAAATGCTATGGTCTAGATATATGAGCACTAAAAAGGGGGAAACTTGGCACAGATAAGTACGTAGAGTATAGGGGGTATAAAAAGGTGCCTAATTACTTAATCGCTAGGATTATACTAAACTACTAGGTTAGTAGTATCACTTATAGTCTCTGGTACGAAAGACTCATTATTCCTTCGAGACTTATACGGCAGGTATCGTCACAGAGGATCGGATGGTGGGGGTGGATAAGAACGAGGTAATGCGGCTTAGCTCTACGCATCTTTTCGGCAGATATATTACGATGCCTGTTTGCGGGGTAACAGCGATACTTGCCTCTACGACGGGCTCGAGGGCTACCCTCGGTAGAATAGGGGGGTTACTGGTATAAGAGATCATAGTGAAATAGCCAACACGAATAAAAAGAAATAAAAGTAGAAAACAAAAAGGACTTGATGTAAAACAATATTACATTTCAGCGAACCACCTTGGCAGTTTGGTCTAACTAAGCTTCGTCGCACTGTCACAGCAGTAACAATGTCCTTTTCAGAAGAAGCGACCTCGAGCGTGCCGCTCCTTTCGGAGAAGCATTCCGGCATCCCGGATTTCCTCCTTGAGAAAGCGAAAGAGGCGAAGGCGGAAGTTTTCAACACGCGAACCAAGCCACAGAGCCAGAGGAACAGACTCCCTGTCATTCCCCAGGGAGTTGAAGAAAGTGCATTCTTCAAGGCTATTGATGAGCTTCGGGAACAGCTTGGATCTGATCATGTAGAGGTCAATGACAAGCCATTGAAAGATGGATGGTAAGTCGCCCATTCTTTGCATCTACGTGCATAACTAATCTGTAAAATAGGTACATGGAGCGTAAGTCGACGGCAAGTCACATTTTACTGTCTACTGACTAGCACCCTTGATAGACCCAAACACCCATGACATGATGTATGTCCTAGATGAAGAAGAACTGGTTGCATCGGCGGTAGTGTATCCCAGTTCTACTGAGGAGGTACAGAAGGTTGTGCTGTGGGCAAACAAGCACGGCATCCCTATTTTCCCCATCTCAATGGGCCGCAATCGTATGTATATTATCACCGCAGAAGGCAAAGAGACTACTCTGACTTTTTATTAGTTGGATATGGCGGTGCAGCTCCTAGGGTCCGTGGCTCGGTTGTCATTGACCTTGGAAAACGGATGAACAAGATCCTCGATATCAGCCCAGAGGATTACACTTGCCTCCTTGAGCCTGGTGTCTCCTTTTTTGCTCTGTATGACGCGATAAAAGCTAAAGGCTACGATCACCTCTGGATTGATGTCCCAGACGTCGGTGGGGGATCTGTCATCGGTAATACTGTGGATAGAGGTGTAGGCTACACGCCTTATGGCGACCATTGGGCGTGCCATTCGGGTTTGGAGGTTGTCCTTCCGACGGGAGAGATCATTCGGACAGGAATGGGAGCCCTCCCGAACAACAATACGTGGCAGACGTTTCCCTACGGATTCGGACCATATTCCGAGTAAGTAATCCCTACGTAGGATTTCCTTAACGCACCACTGACAATGTTAGTGGCATATTCTCGCAGTCCAACTTCGGCATTGTGACCAAGATGGGAATGACCCTGATGCCTAACCCGGGTGGATACGAGGCTTTTGTAAGTGACATACAAGCTAAGGGGGGAGAGGAAGAAGGAGAGGAAGGCAATAATACTGATACCGGGGGAATATAGATGTACACATTCCCCAAAGAAGAAGACCTCGCCCAACTAGTAAGTGTTTCCTATTCGGCACGACGCTCACCTACCCTACCTAATCCCCCAAACCCGCGCAGATCGAGATCATCCGACCCCTCCGCATCAGCAACATCCTGGAAAACGTAGCCCAGCTCCGCCACGTCATCCAGACCATCGCCGTGCGCGGCCAGCCGCGCAGCACGTACTACACCGGCTCGGGCCCCATCCCGCTGGACGTAGTGCGCCGCGCCGCGGCCGCGACCCCCGTCGGCGACTGCGCGTGGGCGTACTACGGCACGGCCTACGGGCCGCCGCACATCCGGCAGCACAAGCTGGCCATCATCGACGCGGAGTTCAAGCGCGTGGCCGGCGCGCGCCGCGTCGACGCCGAGGTCGACATGCCGGCCGACGAGTACTTCTGGGCGCGCGACCGCGTCGCCGCCGGCGTGCCCGACATCCACGAGCTGCGCTGGGTCAACTGGGTCCCCAACGGCGCGCACGTCGCTTTCTCCCCCGTCAGCCCCATCCGCGGCGCCGACGCCGAACGCCTCTTCCAGCTCGCCAGGCGCCGCCACGATGAGTTCGGCATCGACCTGTTCCCCGCTTTTTGCGTCGGCCTCCGCGAGATGCACCTCATCGTCGAGATCGTGTTCGATCGCGCGGACCCGGAGCGCCGCGCTGCTGCTATGGCGTGCTTGCGTGCTAGTGAGTTCTTTGGTTTTCTTCTCCCGGGGTTTTAAAAGTTAGAAATAGCGTCTCTCTCCCCCTCTCTCTTTTCTAGGCAGGCTTACGAGTAAGACGTGGGCTTGGGAATTAGAGGGGAAAGGGGGGGGTTAAATATGAAAAAAAAGTTACTGACTTCTATGTTTTATAGTGATCGATGATGCCGCCGCGTGCGGCTACGGCGAGTATAGGACGCATCTCGTGCTCATGGACCAGGTCGCCGGCACGTATAATTGGAACGACGGGGCGCTGATGAAGTTCAACGAGAAATTGAAAGATGCGCTCGATCCCAACGGAATCTTGGCTCCGGGGCGATGTGGCATATGGCCGCGGAGATACAGAAACCGCGGATGGGAAATGACCAAGGCTAGTGGTGAGCGTTCAGAGGGGAATGGTGTCGGCCCCCTCCCTCCCCCTTAAGGTGGGCCGTCTCAAACACGAAGTAACATGAAATGTGTGTGCCCGTGGTCCCTCCCCATTGAGGGAAGGTCTCTGAGACACGTACTTCTCAGAGGATTCCGACTTAGTAGCCTATTATTGCCAATAGTTTTTGGACTGAGAATCCAATAGCTAATCTTTTTTTCTTTTTTTTCAAACTGTGACACTCTCCCTCCCCCCTTCTTTCGTTTGCTCTTCCTGCGGCAATGGTGCTGTGTGTACTTCTGGAACGAAGATGTTCCACGTGCCTCCCCAACGCGTATAACACGTCTGCTGGGTTAGGTATGACGATATCGTTGCAGATGATGCAATAACAGCAAAGCAAGCAAGGGGCCAGCTAAGGCACTAGATCGACTAAACTTCTAAACCGAAACGCAAATCTTGTTGAAACTTTGGTCGAAAGTTTGGTTGTTGCCGAGGAAAGAGAGTTTTCATTACGAAATTAGTCCCTTCTAGACAGAGTGAATTCCACGGCATATTCAGTGGTTCAGACGTAATTCTTCACATATAAATAGTCGTTGAAGGTAAAAGGGGCTTCGGGGCCACCATGAATTCTTTTCCGATGTAATTTGGACTGCAAAAAGTAGCAAATTTCTCCCAATGGAGTCGTCTTCGTCCTCGTCTCCGTCTCAATGGGATTTTGATATCGACCGGTATTTAAATAAATTCATCCCAGAGCCCCCGTGGCGTTCGATACCGTATCCTCTAGCCTATTTTATGGGCTATCGAAGAGGCAATCCTAAAGTCCGCGGAAATATCATAATCACGCTCTGGGCCTTTATCGGAGTCTTCTGCAGCTTGGTGCTTCTCCATGTTATAAGCAACCAGATACCAGAAGTCGCGGACCATGGCCCACCACTGGTAGCAAGCTTTGTAAGCTAGCCAAGTCCACGTAAAGATAGATGGAACATCGTTCTTATTTGATGGTAAATAGGGGGCCGCCGCGGTTTTGGTGTTTTACGCGATAGAGTCGCCATTTTCCCAACCTCGAAACTGCTTCTTTAGCCAGATCCTGGCATCCATAATAGGTGTATCATGCTGCAAGCTATTTAGCATGAGTTCTAATTTCGAGTCGATCCGATGGCTAGGAGGAGCCCTAGCTTGCGCGTCCACGGTTGCAGTCATGGGACTTACGAAGACAATCCATCCCCCGGCCGGAGCGACAGCCCTAATAGCCGTTATCGACGAGGCGACTATAGGTTTAGGTTGGTTTTTGGTTCCTCTGGTCATACTAGGCTCCAGTATAATGCTTAGCGTCGCCCTCATCTTGAACAATATCCAGCGCCAGTATCCTATTTACTGGTGGACTTCAGCCGACTTAAAGGGTAGCCAAGTACAGCAGAACGACGATATAGCATCTATAGATGAAGAGAAGGCAGTTAGCCAGCATACAGAAGTGGTTGTTACCAGGAGCCAGGTTGCTATACCAGATGGTGTGATGCTCTCGGAAGAAGAGAAGCGTGTTCTTCAGAATCTTTGTAGGAGGTTACAAAGCTTGTAGATATAATTCGGTTGTTTGTTTAAAGACGGCGTGCACTCTCAATAGTCGAGTATTCAAAAAAGACATAGAAATTTACGTATAGGTTGTGCACTTCATGTGATGCCCATGTTTTATCGGATGATGTCACATTTTCAGTCGCAAAGTCATTGCACTATACCATGAGCTCTAAATAACCAGCCATTTGATGGCGTACGGTCCTGCGTGGGCCTGTGTATAATAGCTCGGGCCCGTCACGGTATTAATTATGTACGTCTAAAGCGGGATGTGGTAGCTCATCATCGTGATATCAACCATAACCTCGTACAGAAATAGGCCAGTGGGGGCCCTAAATCGGAGAACCTCTCCGACTAACGCATCCTGAAACGGTATATTAGGGCTCTTCGCCTGGATCGTTGGTAGTTGGTGACGCTCATTGTAGGCATCTGGGGATACTGCGCGGAGTCTTTGCGTAGCCATAGTGCTTGTTCTGGGTGGGCATACTCGTCACCTTTGCCTGGCATCTTTTGCATAATATCGTTAAGTTGTACCTACAAAGGGTTTCAAACACATTGTAGGTATTCTAAATATAAGGCATCAGATAATAAACTCTGAAAAATCTCTAGCTTAATGACATCGCTATAGCATCCCCTACTCCGTTCGTATGAGTTCCTGGCGCAAGAAATTTGTTAGTCGGAGGGACTGAAGGGAATGGGATAGCTTCTATTGGCATCTTAGTCTAGGCCATGCTTATTTTCTGGATGTTTAATAGGAGGTTATGACTTGTGACTTCAAGGAATTTAACTGAGCAATCACAACACTGCTTTTTAGCCCCTTACAGAAGTCATAACTATATCAAAGGCGATACTATGCCTAGATCATATAAAAATGAATTCTTTCAACCCATATTGTGAAATATTCGAATAGTATTCGCTTTTGTATACGTCGCTATGAACTGTTGGCTATTTAAGACTTCAAACCCCATAAATTGATAAGATGCAACATCTTTTTCGCATATTTCAGGGATAGACACCTTTCAAGTGCTTGGCTAAAATGAAAAGGACATGAAATCCTACCGGTTCGAAAAAGAGTAGTTGAACGACTTGTTGTATCCAAAAAGTCCGAAGTCATTAAATTCTTCAATAGCTCTTTATTTTTCTTGTGCTTTGAGTCTGTTATATTCAGACTCGTATGCTGCTGGGGGATCACTCCACCAAGCGGGATTCCATTTTTGGACCCTCTTTCGAAGTCGCTGCTCCTCATAACATTCAACGTCTTTCAAAGTCTATTATGACGATAGACGGGCGGTCCCGTGGTCCCAGAACCACCTGGAATATTGATGAGCTTTGCTTACGTGGCTGCTCAGCGAACCAAAGACGCAGCCGGCCGCCCTTCCGCTCGACCTCCATCAGACTTGGGACGTCAGCCATCAACCGGCTAACTGCATCGTAATTATATAGCATCGCAGGACGAGGCTTCGGCAATGCATGTCGGGACCCGAAGTACACTAAGGAACCCAACGCACATAGCGTCGCTATGCATGCTGACCGCGGGATATTGGAGATTGCAGAAATAATACTGGGCATGGTGGTGGACTTAGTGTTCTTGTTGTCAGAAACCCCTGTGCATGATGGCCCAACTGCCGGACCGAAATATACGAGATCTTCACGCGAAAGAAGATACTTAATGAGGGAAAGGGGGGGTTGATAAATGAGTATTACTTAGTGGTCCATTGCCGGCCGGATGGTGGCATATTTGACATGCGAAGCAAGAGAGAAATACTTGCCCTTGCTGACCAACCTCGAAGGCTATAAGAAGTGAGGTGTGATGGTCCCTTTCCCTTCTAGTATCCTATTAGTGACAACTCCTGAAAGATTTAAGGGGGTAATCCGATAGACTTACCGTCCTTCTTTCCTCTTAGGCTAAACCGGCAATCTACGATCGTCGACAATCTTCAACGAAGCTATCGTGTTTGAGCCTAGCGCCGTCGATGGAACATTACCAATAGGATCAAGGTAGGTGCTCCAACACGTTAGCTTCACTGCATTAGAATAGATTATTATCACGTAAGCGCAGTCTCATCCAATGATTGTACCGAATCTGCGTATCAGATTTCGTGAGTTAATGCAGACCACATCACTGACTCGTAGTAGAAAGCACGACAATGGTCCTCCCGTGGGGAATGTTCGTTGGCCCTCTCATGTAAATGAAGATCTTTTAGTTATTACTAGGGCATAAGCAATATACATATTTTTAGTGACTTTTCAATAATCTTGGTAATAATATACGACATTGCTTGGTAAATTAGACGCGCTAACACTACTACTGCTACTACATGATACGGCCGAGGGGAGGGGGAGTGGGCACAAACAGTCTTCTCTATGCCACCTTTGAGCCTCTTCTTTGGGTATGAAACCTATAATCGAGCTAGCGGCCCGTCTGATCTGACGACGCCGAGACACGCCGGGGTGATATCGGAGATAGTGTTGCATCCAGTCAACTGCATGCATCTCTTGAATTCATTGTACATGATGTCTAACATTTTTGTTACCCCAGCCTCTCCGTTATACTAGAAACCAGTATGATCAGCGTTTTGTACGTGAAATTCTACTCTCAGAGGAGAAAAGGGGTGAGTGGGGAGTGGGGAGTAGGAGAGGGGGCTGCCGTCCTTCGGCCGACCAACTTACCGCTAAGCCCCATATTGCAGGCCTCCCTATCCAGACACACTCGGCCCCGAGGGCCAGCGCCTTAAACATGTCGGTGCCGTTCCTGATACCCCCGTCGATGTGTATTCTGATCCTGCCGGCTGCGGCTTTCACGCACTCGGGGAGAACATCGATGGTAGCGGGCGTTTCGTCGAGCTGCCTGCCACCGTGGTTGCTTACCATAACTCCGGAGCAGCCGTACTGTATGGCGAGGTGCACGTCTTCAGCCGTCAGGACACCCTTGATCCAGATCTGCATCCCCGTCTTGCTCCGGAGCCAGGGGATCTCCTCAGCCCAGGAATGCGAGTCCGAATTGAACGACTTGAAGCCGGCCTCGTGCGTCCGCGCGCGGATGGTCTCCGAGGTCATCTCCAGCATGGGAAGCCCCAGGCCCTCGGGGATGCGGAAATCGTTCCGACGCTCGTTGTAGCGTACGCCGAGCACGGGACTGTCGGCCGTCAGGAGGATGGCGGTGCAACCAGCTGCCTCGGCGCGGCGGACTATGCGCTCTTGAGCGGCGCGGTCTTGCATGCTATAGAGCTGTATCGCGTGCGCCAAGGGCCCGGCCTGGAGACCGGCCTCCCGGATCTGCTCGACGGAGTAGTTGGTGAACGAAGATACACCCATGTGTATCTTTCTCTTTGCGCACGCACGGCTAGTAGCCAGCTCACCGTCTGGATGGGCTATCGCCTGGAGACCAGCCGGCGAAACGCAGAGAGGGAAATCAATACGCTGACCGAAAAGGGTTGTGCTAGTGTCAGCTTTGGACACGTCGACGAGAACACGCGGCCTGAGGCGGTACTTTGAATAGGCCGTTGTGTTCTCATGAACGGTTACCTGTCCGGTTGAGCCATCGTTGAAGAAATCTGAACGAGATGAGTCCCATCAGTATATAGCTTGTTGGATCTATAAAGTTAAAGGGGAGTTAATGATTACCAGAATGCAACTGTGGCAGTTTGGATGTTGCGATTCTCTTGATATCGTCAACGGATAAGATAACTTCTTCACGGGGGATAATATTTCCAGCCATCTTCGTATTCTAGATTTGTATATAAAGATAGTCTAGGTATTTAGGTGTATATTATCAAGTACTATCAGGTGAGGTTATCCTATGTTTTTATCCTATCCTCTTCTATTTCCTCCCAATAATCTCGGACCTTCCCGGTTTCGGCGGTGGATACTGCGGTCCAGCGGGGCAGGTCTCCATGATGTAGATATCTTGCGCCCTTGTATCTTGGTATGATGTGGGTGGGTAGACACGGCTTATTCCTGTTCCGTACATATACCGACGACAATCCAGAATCTGGTAAGGAAAATGGTAATCTAATTGAAAATTACAATTTACATATAGTATTTCGCAGATTATCAACGTAGGTACCTAGGTAATTATAACAATATCTGACGACGTTGATATGTCAAGGCGTCAAAATGAATTTTTTAAAAGGTAGATTTATTATAGTCTATGTCTATTAAATATTATGAGTTTCTTTTCTATCCCTTTTCCGATCCGCAGTACAATAAAGACACAAAGAATTATGCTACGACCATGATGCAGAGAGCCTATCGTTCTATAATCTGAATCATTTCCCTTCTCCTTTCCCTTCCTCTTCCTGTCATCATACTCATTGCGCTGCTCCATTACCCTCCTCCTCAGCAGCTTTCTGTAGCTTGGTCTTCCTTTCTGCCTCGCGTCTCCACGCACCGGCAAACTTCCACTGCACTGCCACCAACAACATCGCCGCGACCTGGACGACCGCACAGATCGTGAACGCCAGGCCAACGCCGATCGCATTGACGAGGGGCATCACGAAACTAGTGCCACCGGCGGCGAACAGGCACCGCGCGAGATTCAGGCTAGCGCTGGCGCCGGCGCTGCGATCCGAGAACACGTCGACCAGGTACGTCATAACAACCGACTGGGTCGACACGGCCGTCCAGCCCGTGATGAAAGTCGATACGATGGGCACCGCGATGTGCACGCGCGCCGGGTACTGGATCGTCCAGCCGAAGAGCAGGATCGACAGGCATTGGATCAGCGAGAAGACCGGCACTAGACGCAGGCGCGCTTTCTCTAGCGGGAACGAGTCCTCGTTGTTGGTTGCAGAGCGGGCGAGGCCGCTGTCGTCGCCTGGCTCCATGTCAGGCCGGGCTAGCGATGCTTCGTACTTGGCTTTGATACGGCGGTAGTCTTGGTCAAGGATCTTGCCTGTGATGAGCGTGCCGATCATGGAGCCGACACCGTTGGCGATGAAGGTCAGGCCGATTTGTGTTTCGCTGAGGCCGTAGCCGTCTTCGAAGAGCGTGGACATGGCGGTGATGCTCATTTGCCAGACAGCATAGTAGATGGCGAGGAAGCTGATAATAGGGGCGGCGTGCTTGCTAACAAGAATGCGGAATGGTCCCGTGACGTCGATGCGCTTTCTAGCCCCTGGCTGCAGTGCAGCTGCTTCCCGATTCCACTCGACCTTAGTGGTTTTCTGGTAAATGCAAAGAGGGTAGCTCTGAAGCAGGTTCGACGGCTTCAAGCCCCCGTTCGCCACAATCGACCTGAGAGTTTCAGGTAGTAGTAAGATTAGCAGGAGCAAGAAAGCACCGCTATAGATAGCCAAGAACGTGAAGATTGCCCTCCAACCCAGAGACCCTGCCAGCGCGCCCCCAATCACTGGGCCGACGGCGACTGGCACGAGCAACCCGGCCTGAAAGATCCCCATGAAGCCACCGCGCTCAGCACGCGTCGTAATGTCCCCGATGACACCGGAGCCGATGGCGATGGTGCTCGCGCTTCCCGTGCTCTGCAGACAGCGCAGTACAATCAAGGTGGCATAATTCCTCGTCTCAGCGAGCCCGACGCAAGCGCCGAGGAACACGAGAAAAGTGCAGCAATACGCAACCCGACGCCCCTTAACGTCGGATACGGGACCCCAGAGGCTGGGCGCCAGCCCCTGGAAGATGAGGTACGACGTCACCGTCAGGTTGACGAGCTCTACCGAGACGTTCAGATCCCGCGCAATGGTAGGAAGCGCGGGAAAGTAGATGTTCGAGGCAAAGCCCGAGACTTATTACCTTTGTAAGCTAACAAAATATAAAAAGGGGCAAAAAAGGGCGTGTTCACTTACAAGTGGCAGCAGTTGACACGATGAGAATAATAAGTGCTTTTTGGCGCTTATCGAAAACACTATAGGGCTCTTCTGGCGTCATTGTTGGCTCCGGTGGTGGTGTGTTGGAGGCAGGTGGTGATACATCCGTATTGTTTTTCGATGCCATGATTATTATTATTATTTCGGCCCTTAGTTTTTGTTTTGGGTAGTTTTGATTATTTAGAATTCAATGTTTGAATAATAATTATCTTGAGACATCGAAAGTTTATCTTTCATATAGACTCTTGGTCGGAGCTGAGCACCGGGGCGCAGACGGAACTTGAATCTCAACTCCGGAGTTCTAGCCAATCACAGCACGCTTTCGGAGTTGAGATCGCGGATCGTCTAAAAGAGGGGCCAAGTACACCCACGATAGGCAATCAGTTACATGCACAGATACATGATACAGCATATGAATGAAACGAAACAAAACCCTTGAAAGATCCTCAGTTAATTCGCTGTCTTTACCTTAATTATGTCCCACAGTTCCTGTTGTATATCCTGCAAATGACTTCTGCACAGAAGCTTGCTGCCAATGGCACCTCAACTTTCGGCAGTAATTATGCCGTCCTCAACTTAGACTTCATGGAGGTTCTGATAGCTGCTCTTGAGGAAGCGCCTGAGGGACAAAGGTTCATTTCCAACTGCTCTCGCTGGAACGATGCCGTTCACAAGAAGGAATCACGACCCCTCACAATCTTTACAAGCCTCTCCTTCAGCCATGGAGAGCCCGAGCTGGCAAGCAGTTCTCCCTTCAGCAAACTCCTTACAGGCTTTGGTTCCTTTGTTGCCGGCTCTGCCGCGGTCCAGATAGCCTCCAAGTTTACCGTCGATGAAAAGGACGTTGTACTTCAGAAAACCAGGTTGTTTGCCGGCGCGGGCAACAGCTTAGAACAGATATTAAGGTCGAGGCATATCGACACAGTTATTATTGTACGTCATATTAATCCCGCATTATGAACTAATAATAATTACTGTAATTCATTGATAGTCCGGTATAACTCTCTCTGGGGTTGTTATGAGCACGATCTATCGATTATTCGACTTAGACTATAATATTTATGTCATCTCGGATAACGTATTGGAATTGCCTCTCGAGCGACATGCAGACTATGCGAAAGTCATGCTGGGGTCCCTTGTGCCGAAGATGAATTTAAATGTAATAACGATTGAGGAGGCTTTGGAAAGACTGAGTAGAAGTTAGATGATATGTCACCTTGGCTATTATGCGCCTTTCAAGTTGATTGGGTCATTTTCTCTTGGCAAATGGTTGTAGTAGAGTAGATCTTACAGTAGTACTCCTATACTATAACAAACATCAGCCACCATGCGTACAGCTAGTTATCGCGTAGAGCATTGTGCCGAACTCGTCAACGTTTTCTAGCCACCTATCCACCCTGTTACGTCTCTTGAAGATACCTTGTTCATCCAAATCCTCAGGAATTGGCCAAAGTTCGTCAATGCGGAGACCTCCCTCAGCCCAATCTGCTAGGTGAATGTTATACGCCGTTTCCCATTCATGTCGTGTTTCTGCCTTCCACAGAGACTTATTTGACGAGGTGGGCAGTCCCTGAAGTTCAGTGCCAAGGAACGTCGGAAGCCCGTCTTGAGCCGAAAGTGCGCTGTCGAAAAGATACATTATGTATAATGACCGCCGCTTTGACTCGGCAACTATCCAAGCTTCCCACCGCGGGCGGGCGTTCACTCGTTCCGCTGTGCACATCACTCCTTGTCGACTACTTGAGCATGCTAGGTCCTGGAGACTCGTCATGGCTTGTCGGAGGAAAGAACTCGAAACCTGACCGAGTCTGAAGAAAAGCACCATGGAATAGATAAGATACGCTTGAAAGGCGGCAAGTAGAGTCATCTCGTCATACACTCTATGCTGTTCGTAAATACTGCCCATCTCGCTCTGTAGCACCCTTGCAACAGCATCTTCGCTACCTGGTAGTGAATTCTCGCAAACACGAACTAGGCTTAAGCAAGTAGACAACGGTGATCTTATATAAGATCCGCTTATTTGCGACGAGTGGATAAATGGCGGGACTCCGCGGCCGCGTACAGCAACAGATGCGTAAGATTTCAGGATCCTATAGACAAATGCTGTAATGGTGGCGGGATATTCCTTGATCTTTTGTCCGGGGGCATCGACAAAGGAATTCAGCCATCGGTTGCTAATGTCGCTTACATTGATAGGGCTGAAGAGTTCTAAGCCTGTAAAGTCAAGTTTATCTGAATCACCGAATCGATGGTGACTCGTGCTATTCGGCATTGAGTCTTCCATAGAGATATTCCCAGCGAGCATCGCATCAGAGCCACAATCAGGGCTATTTCCACCCATTAGTGAAGCCGATCGAGTAACAGGACTCAACGTATTGGCCCCAGCAGGGGTTTGGTATTCGGGACTTGGGAGTAGACCCTGCGACACTGGAATAGCGCCAGAGGTAGAAAGCGAAACACTTGTCATTGTTTCATCATGCTCTTCAACACTTCTGCTACCAGAGACTTCTAGTGGCTGCCCTTGGGGATAAGCGCAAATCAGGTCCCGCTGCGCACATCTGGTGCAACCTCTCGGTTTGCGATCACATTTCGCCTTGGCAGCTGAGCATTCATAGCAAGCCTTTTGCCGGGTAGTAGCATACCGTGTGGCCCTCATGCTGGAATGGTCGCTTGTATGAATTAGTGCGTTGGCAATGATAGGTTGGTAGCCAAATCGCCAAAAGAGAGAGGGAGGTTGTGTAAGTGAAGATTGAATGTGCTACCCCTTTTGTTCCTATGGGACTTAAATTGTGGGACGCGCTACAGAGCCGTAGCCAATCAAAACACAAGAACTGAGTGATGACTTATCAGGGCAACCACCTCCGCTCCCGGTCCGGCCGCCTTCCCCTGTCGAGCCCTCCCGGCTCCGAGCATTTCTGATTCGGGCCGGTGGTTTCTTGCACTTGAATCGGGGCTGGTGTAACGCTGCTCGTTTACCCGGGTAAAATAGAAGTCTAGAGCATCTTAGTAGCATCTGTTGCTCCACGTGACACCATATACTATTACCTTACACGATTTCTATGTATGTTTTCCTTTCTTGTGGATATGTCGACGAAAAGTCATCACTGTAGTTGGAGCTCACGGTCCATACACTAATATGGGGACACACACACAAAGAAGCAATGTTCCAGAAATAATTTCATAAACAGCAGGGGCTTTATATTTTGCTACTAGTGTGCTGTGCGTCTTTCCCCAGCCGACCCCCTGTCTTAGCCCCTTTACTCTATCTTTGTGCTGATAATATTTTGACTAACATCAACGTGCTGATAGGCTCACTAAGAAAATTCATACATATACTGCTGTGACCTTAGCTTGACGCAATAACCGTTTTCGTTTTTTTTTTCCTTTACCGGGTATCCCAAAAGCCTGGTGCTTACGCTGGTGGCTGAATATTGCTAGCTGTAGTGATACCCCATTTGTACCTCGCAAAGTAAGACTTTGCATTCAAACAAGCGTTTCATATCCACCAGAAAAGCAGGAGTTTCATAGTTCGGTGGGAATTTACCCCGAAAGCGCAGGTATCGCAGGTCAGGAGGACCCGAAACTGCACCCGCTGTATACGGGTTCAGCTCGGATGTAGCAAAGCGAATGGTCGTTCGCAGCCATTAGAATATGCCGTATATGATTCAATAAGGTTGTCCCGCACTCAGATTCATACTTTACATCAGGTGGTTGCATCTTGTTCGTAAAGCCGACTAAACAGAGAGCTTCTAGCTGCGCTACCATGCCTGCGACGATGCAGTGACGGACGCAGGAGCCATTTGCAAACGCAAATTTGCGACATATAACTCGCCACACTACCAGACCCTTGCTACGTTATCTGAGAGAGCCAAGAAGTATGGCTACAGAGAAAACCGAACCGAACATCCAAGCCAACAGGATGAATAAAGACCACATTAGCGTCCGCCGGTAGCCTCCCTCGAATCTCCCCAATCCTCCCCCCTTCGAACCTAATACAGGAATGATTGGTTCACACCATGGAACACAAAGATGTAACTCTAATATCAATGAAGACGGGAAGGACGCGGAAAGGTGCTCCCGTGCCGGGACTGTGCTTAGTGTTAGTGCCCTTCGTAAGGGCAGGCGGCTTACAAGCCATCCATCTACCCGGGGGGGCAAAGACGCTAAAACATCTATAAAGAAGGGAGATCTACACAGCAGATGTTAAAGGACGGCAAAGCAGCAAAAAATGATAGCCATTTAACATAATCTAACGGGACTTTCCTGCTCACTAATAAGCTGAAAACCGGACGATGCCGCGTGATAAACAGCCAACAACCTCACACTGGCCTTTCCCGGGTTCGTATGGTTTCAATCAGATTTACGCGTGCATACACATAGAAACTGACTGCATAGCTAGTAATGCATTTTCTGGGTACCATATTATACCCCATCTCGTTTTCTAGTACTATTGTTTTCTTTTCTGCTTTTAATTTTCCCCACTGCGAAGAACCGTCATCCTAGTCCTAAGTGGGGCCCCCAGAGTATTAAACCTTGTATTATTCCATGTCAGAGGGTTACACCGTCATTGGTAGCCTGCTGCTTCTTCGCCGCTAGCATCGTATGGCTTCGAATAGGATTTCTCACGTCCGTTTTTTTCACGTCCCTCCAAAATGCTGCACTTGGTACGGTCACATGCAAGGGAGAGATGCAGGGGCCAATAGGATGCCGTAAAATCATATTATACCCAAAACCGCTTGTCGTGATGACGATGTTGATGATAGTAATGAATGCTGAGATCATAGCAATAACAGTAATTTGTATATTTGTATTTGGCCTAGCGAGAATATAACTTCAGGTTATTCTCTCGGCCCTATTACCTATGTTAAGCAATGCTGGTTATCTGGTTTGGGTAAAAAGCTTTACCCAAACCCTCCCCCCTTCTCAGAAGAAGCATGTACGTACACAGATAGGACAGACTAACACCCCTGCGAATAACATGACGATACCAAGGGAAGATAATCCGATAATTCCAGGCCAATTACCCCGTCACGCGGGACGTCCATTCAAGACATTCCCTTGAAATGTGCATGATCATGATAAAACGGGATTGGACAGAAAGATTCAGGGCATGTCCACTCAGAGCCGCTCAGACTTTCACACCGTTTCCTTCGAATACTTGATTCTTACCCCTTTCGTGTTGTGCGCCGTCTCGCCTAGGAAGCAATCCCGCACAATGTCGACGTCTCGCTCTCGGATCGTGTCGTGCAATTCGAAACTCTTACGTCGAAATACTGACGCAATAACAACATATAGCTCGGCATATGCGAAACTAAAAAATCACAGCATGTCAGCCGCTATTTAATTTTCTGGAGGGGGGATTGGAGGCCATGTGGATATCTGCGGTGGGGGAGCCCATCTGGGTTAGATTGTATATGTTGGTAATACTCACTTCATACCGACGCAAACACGATTACCATGGCTGAAGGGTACGAAATAGCGGTTCAGCTTCTCAATATCCGGGTTCGAGGGGAGCCAGCGTTCAGGGATGAACTCATTAGGCCTTTCGAAAATCTCCGGGTCGTGGAGAATATCGCGTGTCGACATGCTAGTCGGGGTCTGATACAAGTACAACGGTAAGCCGGCTAGTGCCTCAACGGACCGAAAATGCAAGAATTGCTTTTTTTTACGAAAGGGGAAAAAACAATCAGACTGTGGAGCACTTACGCCTGCTGGAATAACCCAGTCCTTATATTGAAGCGGCTTGTCGGGGGATACGACCGGAAGCCTCGAGGTGAAAAGTGCCATTATTCGGAGACTCTCTTTAATTACCCCTGTCTTTTCGAACATCTTTTTAGCAGGCGTGGCATCAAGTGAAAAGTGCCGTAGTGAGCTTACCAGGTATGGAAGGCGTTCCAATTCTTTCACCGACGGCCTAGACAGTGGATCAGGCATAACGCTTAGAAGTTCTTCCTTCAGCTTGGGTAGAACAGTGTCCTTGTTGCTCAAGACAAAGTATGTCACCGCCGTCAGAGCCCGTGCAGTCGTTTCCCCCCCCGCCCCTATCAAAATGAAGGCTTCCTCGGCCATACGGGTGGGAGTCTTTTCCCATGGGGGCAGATTGTTATTAGTTAAGATCGACCGGAATACAGTTTGAAACTCTCCGCTTTTCTTCATGTCTTCTCCCTGCCGTTTGTGAGATTCGATTTCCTTCATAGCCAGCTTACTCATGTCCTTTTTAGGGAAGTCATCGTCAGTAAATTCGTGAGATAGGGGGACAGGGGAGGCAGGATCTGGCGAGATAAAGCTCTTACGTGATGTGAGCCCGCTATTCCTGACAAGTCATACATGATTACTTTCATGATGCGCCTCGGCATTTTCAACGCATAAGCAAGCATCCACGAAAAATGTCTTGCCACTAGAGTCCACTCAGCTGAGGCTCCAATGCTCCGACGCCATTGAATCGTTTTTTCCTCGTCGTCGAGAAGACCACTGGGTTGGCCGATAGCATACGTATAGATATTCGAGGTTGTGTACGCGAGATAGTCTGTGCGGACTTCGGCAAATCCATCTCGGTTTATTTGCTTGTCAAATAGCTTGAATAAGCCCTCGACATGGTCGTACATGGCCGGTACTGAGGCCGCAATCGCAGCCTTTGAGAACATCGGGTTTAGAGCGCCGCGTCGTAGACGGTGGAGGTCATGCTCGACCGTACCGAAAGCTGGACGAAACTTTTAACACAGATAGTGGTGGAAAATCAACATAGGACTACTCACCAGCATTAGGGGCTCCTGCTAACTTCGCAAACGGTTCGTACTTATTTCGTTTTCCCTAACCAGCATAAGCAAGGTGCGTGATACGTAGAGATTTCAAATATCATACATTTGCTGGGCCAGTATACAAAGTCCCTAGCCACGTCGAATCTCGTACGTGAATCTCATGGGGATTAATTCGAACAATAGGACCTTTTACAACGGTTAGTTTATAGAAGAAACACTTTCAGAATTTCGGGTCCATCCAGACCATATTTATCGTGCATTTTATTGACAGTGTTCATAAATGTGCCTCCTTTCCATGGATTAAGATCGACTGCCATCTCGTACAACTCCGTAGCTGCAGCAATTTTAGGACCCGGGAACTTGGCTAAAGGGTGAAAGTAAAGACGATAAATCACCAGCGCAACTGGGTATAATACCACAGTTGCGCCGATAAACGTCCAATATACTTCAGGGGGCATGGTTATCGCACGGCTACCAGCTGTAGCCGCAACAGGTATTGATAAAAAAGAAAATATTATGATAAAACAACATAAACATTGAACAGGAGGTTAGATAGATATCACAAGGAATCTGTCATGAAGCGAGGGGCGATTTGTTTAAATATATATGTTGTGTAGGTAGGTAAAACAAAATGCACATCCATGTTAAGACGTAAAGGGTATGAGATATAACGGTACGCTATTATACACTAGATAAGTCCTAGTGAGATGGGTAGTTTATAGTCGGCTGACGAGGAAGATCGAAGACGAAGGAGGGGGTTCAAGGGTTCGTTGTAGTACATGCAACCCAGGGACGTTTTAGTGAGGTCGCATTTGATTCGGGTTAGCGTCATTATGTACGAAAATCAATTTGAACCAACAGTCTAACCTATGTTATTCCATGTAGGTTTCCATGTAAGTTGGGTACATACACTGATACATAAACTATAACTTGAACCATCCATTCTAGAGACCCATCCTTCCGTTTTTTTTAATCTTACTGTTTTTTTTGCACATCTTGCCACTAGCCACACTCTTGATAACAATTAATGTCTATCATATCCAACTACTATATATACCTAGGTATATATATGTCTTCATTATTAATTTCATCACCCTTACGATCACTATACGTAATGGATTGGGTTAGCATCATTCAAATTACCATACGATCTCTGTTGGTTGAGGAGTTTGACAACGCGACGGGGTTGTTATATAAGTCGACCTGAGTAGGTTAGGGTATTTCAATACATCGTATGTTTTCAGCCCAGGCCGGTCCAGGTATTGGCGGATCAAAACGTGCGACAACACGCAAACCTTTCCTTAACCCGGTTTTCGAAGTACTGTTTCGAGATTTCGGGGAATGCGGACTTTACCCATTGAAGGATTCCGGTCAAAATGCAGTATGTGACCCAATTATTTCCCGGGACCTCGACCCCACTTCAAATGTCTTTTTATTGAACCTTATTCTGACCTCTGGAGTGGTCGCGACCTTGTCGACCTACATTGTACATATAACATCTTTGTTTGCTCCAGATTAGGTGTAAGTCTGCCTCTCACCCCCTTACCTATGCACACCTGTGCCGTCCACCAACAGCAACGATTTCCTCAAGTCGTGTGGGCTCGTACGGACGTTGCTCAAGGACGAATGAGTTGGACAGATGTTTGTTTGTTTCAAAAGCATGACTTAGAGTTAGAATTTGCATGTGAAGGAATACGCTAGATTAAAACGGGAGTGCATTAGCATGGGATATATTTTTGAAAGTTTCACAGATTCTTTGATAGTTCAGGGATTCGAAGGCTAGCTGCATCATGCTGTGACACAGCTTCGTAAGGGGCAAGCGTATTTGCCTTTTTAATAACTTCATTAGTCGGTAACTCAACTCAGACTTTATAGATAATAATACACTAGCCGATAATACAAATACAAAACAGTCTTCCTTCATAGTAATAATACGAACAGTTTTTGAATTTCTGTACTTTTATAAGAAGTTGAATAGCATGTTAACCATCTTAAAATTGTGGGATTTAGCTTTTCTATTCTTAAATTCTGGTGTTAAATAAAAAGTAATAATAAACGGTACTTCAAACTATAATTCTACAACTAATAACGGTTATCAATTACAATACTGTGCTATTTGATAGAAACTATAAGATCTACAACTTTTCTAACCGCTGGGTTGCAATATTGGGGTTTGTGCTGCTCAGTTGACGCGGTTGGTACCCTTGACAACACTACCCGTCAAAGAAACCGGCTATTTTCTGGAACCCATATGAACCATGCAAGACGACCGTGTTGGTCATAAAAGGGTCCGAGATAACATGATCTAACTAGATTTTAACTAGGAGTTTCGGGATCTTCCTGGTCATTTGATACTCTAATTTTAAGGCGCGTAACCTGTGCGTTTTCTTTTAGTTTTTCCTTCACCAATAATCGATTATCCTTTTATGCCTAATATGTCAAGTCTTTTTAGTTAATTTTTCAAAGTATAATTAGGACTTTAAACCCCTTTTTTCCTCCTTGTAAAGTAACTTGGTAAAGGATAATAGTTGAACTTGGGGTGTTTAAGACTAGTGGGGTTAATTTCTTCGACATTGACAGGAAAACGATTATTGGTTTTAATGCTTTACGTGATAATTAATTAATATACATACCATATCGTTCTCACGTGAGTTCTTGGTAATATCAAGTTTTGCTTTTGATTATAGATAATACAATGGCTCTCTTTCCATAATATTACACGCTAGTGAAACAACACCAGATATATCCTCTTTCATGTGATATATCCTGGCTCCGCCTTCTACCTGCATACACGTCATTTTCTCCCGGGTAGAAAGCCTCTTAGCCGGTGCTCGTAAGGCCCTCCTTTCATTTTGTTTATACACCGAATTTCCAAGGCTAGTGCTCTTAGTCATATCGGAAGTGCCTTTTGACGCCAGCCAGCCATGTAATCTTTTGATGATGCGGCTCAACTCCACTTTTGCTGCGGATTTGGAATCATGTTATTATAACAGGGATTATCCTATATTCATAGTCAAGATACTTCGTAGAGTATACTACTATCATCGTTAAATAGAATGGTGGTGCGGAATTGTATGGAATATCTGGTTTGCCACATAGGGGGTCACATGATGCAGACCTTCGCATAGGGAGCAAATGATATTGTTGTTTAAGGGAATAGGACTGGAAATAAGTTTGATAAATACTAATCTACTTATAAACATACATGTGCGGGGTGGGTGTGTGCATTAGTATCGTAGTTCGTGGTGTATCTCGTACTCCTCGATCCAATCATACTAAGGGAGAACAAGATAACCCTCAATATGAGGTGACACCTGCACCCTACTACTTCTCTAGTGTAGCGTGTCCCAAATGCTTCCTTTTGGGACTAGGAATTTAATATACTTATGATAGGGGTAATATCGCCATATAGTCAAATAGCACGGATTTTCAGACTCATCCATGGTGCATTTTCTGGTTGAATACCCCGGTTCCTCCCGACAAGATCGACAGGAATATCGATATCTATCTATTTATTTTTCCGGGAGTCAGAGGATATTGTCACACGATGGCACATCGCCCACACCTTCCCCTCGTTGATACTATTGCTTATGCGGCCTTTAATTTCTCGAGAAGTGTACGATGTAAGCTACACCATCGCGTTGATTTTCATATTCCGGGGTCTTAAGGTTCTTATTGCAGGAATTACCGTAATATGGTCAATATTACAACTGTGGTTAGAATTACTCATCGTATCCCGAGTAGATTTTATCGTCGACAAGATTCTAACTTGCAGGGTTCTTGAACGGTGTTGATGCCTAATATCAAGTAAATTAACGGGGAGCATGATAGGTCAGGAAAATGTGAGAGAGTTCGAAGAGTGAAATCAGAGAACTGAGCGCTAAGAGTCAGGAGTATAGACGTTGATAGCGTTCAAAATACCTGTTTCTATATATATATTTCCCGCACTAGAACAGTCACGCTTTGTCCCCTAAATAGTTTACATATCGTAAAAGAGAAATATAAACAAGTGGTTACTATTAAGGAAATGACGATAGTGAGAGAAAACGACAAACCTAGGGTGCTTAGCACTGCATACTAGTAAAGAGCAGAGAGACCGTCATTACGTATAGGTAGCGATGTCAAAGATACTGTAGTTCTAGTTCTAGTTCTCCGCCCAACCTCATCTTTTTTTTAAGTCCACGCCTAGCTAGTCGCAAGATATAGCGATAGAACTTTCTCTTCAACCTTCATCTCCCAGTGTTTGTATTTCATGCGTAGGCTTGCTATAACCCTGCCACGCCAGACTTCGGTCTATCTTATGCTGGTATTAGAAATATGTTAGCATTGAACTTATATTTTGATATACTATTATATTACCATTGATTACCCCATGGATTCATAATCAATAATATTAGATAATATTGTGGAAGAGAAGCTTTGTCTAAAGAATATGTAAATATAATCATTTTTAAATCTATTCAAAGCATTAGTTTAACCCCTAGAAACCAACACTTAAAAATCTTATCAATTCTTTCCAGTGACTTTTATAAAACTTATTTAAGATTTTTTATATATTAAAATTCCTATAATTCAAATAGACCTCTTAGTTACTTAAGCGATTATGTCCCATGAACCCTTTATAGTAGTTTCTTCCATTGTTGTATATAAATGATGCCTATGGGTATAGAAGCCTCCAAGTGTGGAGGTTTGGGAATCTGAAAATGGAGTCTTCCATGCTAAACACGACATATAAAATGGGCTTTTTACGTGACTTTCACCTTATTAAAACCTGCGTATAATCGTTAAATATGAGGAGGGGTTTTGGCAATATAAACTCTGCGCTGTTATTTACAATCTTGGTTTCATCTTCACATTCCATTCCTCGTAAACCCATAAAACCATGATGGTCATAGTCCCTTACAGATGTGTCTTCCCATGCAAAGCTCTTACCTTTCATGGAGTTTACGAGTAGGGAACTTTCGGATGCGTCTTGACGCGGTTGGAAAAAAATATGACGGTATTATACTATATTACCAGGTATAATTACCTCTTGCCTAGGTCCTGCTCCCGAGGAGGCGAGAAGAGGCAAGGCTCCCTCAGCCAGCCCAATGCATAGCGAGGTGATAACGCCAATGGCTTACCGTACAGGAAGTGAGGCGTTAGGCAAGAAGAAAGTGCCACGGTTTCTTCCAATAGGCGGTTGTAAATGGGGGAAAGGGGGAAGGGGGAAGGGACACCCCACGGGTACGAATAGGCAAGGCAAGGCTGTGCTGGAGCTATACTGGGGGCGTAGCAAACATCCATTCCATACATGGACTAGGTAGTCAACCACAAACACCACGCACTAAGGTCAAAGACCTACCTTTTTTTGATGTGGTGGGCTATATAAGAAATGGATATAACCTTTGCTTTGACCGTCAGACTATTCTACATCCCTCAGACCGTCTGATCGTACCAAACAATTAATGTCAATTGAAGCGGGCTACAACATGGTTTATTTGACACAACTGAGCTAGGTGGATTAATGAGTATTATATATGCATATATGTAGTTCAAAGCGCCAACACCACCTCAGGAAACGAGTATGATGGGTTATCAGCCTGTCCGGCACTCTTCTAATGTATCAAACATGCAAGCTCTTTGCATTGAGTTACGCCGCTTCGCAGACTAGTAATTTGACATATACAGAGCATCATTCTTGGAATGAGCCTCGACACGCCCTCGCCTGAATCACACCGCTTCCAACGATCTATTCGAACGAGCTGGGAGATTATTCGAATAATCCGCGATTATGTGCAGTCGGCCGCAGCACGCATCGACGCTGTGTTTGCTAATAGAT
The DNA here is from genome assembly GCA_022578605.1 of Camillea tinctor. Lineage (NCBI taxonomy): Eukaryota > Fungi > Ascomycota > Sordariomycetes > Xylariales > Graphostromataceae > Camillea > Camillea tinctor. The sequence continues at coordinate 170,415 of MU394081.1, read as the reverse complement.
TTCGGCCGGAACACCAAAAAGACGCAGAAGCAACTCTCAGTAAGCTTGAGCTTCTACCAGAGAACATCGAAATTCACATCATGAAGTTCCTTAACTACGATGATCTATATCATTTCAGCTAGATAACAACACACTTCTTAAAACTCTCATTTGATCCAACATTTGAAGAGAACCCAGACTGGAGAACTTCCATATATATAGGCGATATGCTGGGTATGGGACTAAGACACCGCATTCTGCGGGACGCGGCTTTGCAAGAATCAAAAGAGATTATCACATCTAAATACAACGAAGAAAGAAGTCTTTATCACCACCCTACTCCCAAAGTCAAAAGTGTGGGAATGATTTGGACGAACGAGATATCCCGGAAAAGCGGTGTACAGTTACGTATAGTGAATTAGACGACGAAGGAGAAACCATATATTCATTCATGGCTAGGGATTTTCCAAAAGATCTGAAAAACTCGAAAAACTCACCTTTCAAATCCTAAGATATGTATGCTATCCACTACAAGAACACGGTGTTTTATATCTGTAGGAGCTTGAAGACCTCCCGTTATTCGACAGAGAGCATGGAATATACTGAACTGGAGATAGGGAGGACCCCCTATCAACAGCTGTATGAGGCTGTGAGGGGCTAGGGATTATAGTCCCTAGCCTACGATATCCAATCATCATACTGTTTATTTGTAAAGAAGGCATATAGAAAAGACTTAAATAAGGGATTGTATTGATCGATGTTGTAAACTAACGCCGACGTGCCAAGAACCACCCCCAAAAAGAAAACTAGGTATCGCAAACTTATAAAGCAACGCAATCTATATATACACAGAATTGTGGTTCCTAATTCCCCGAGTTCCCACAACAAAACCTAGCTGTTGTTCTTGCTTATGACTACGCCTCCAATTTATATGTCAGGGGTCAGGTGGAAACCAAGAACATGTTCCTCTGTACAAGTAATGATCACGTATGCAGTTGTAGTTCTAGATTCTCCACACAACAACCTAATGATTATCTGAGCATTTGCTTGATATCTCATGACATTTATTCTAAGTTATGCACCAAAATATTTGCGTCTTTTGTAGTCTATTAAGACAATGTACATCATCGGTATTCATGGAATAAGATATTTAATATTTTCTGCGGAGAGATTTCCTCAAGCTCAATAGGGGTACACGTAGACGATGACCAACGTCAGTCCTTTACCGTCTACTAATAATTATTAAAAAGTAACATGTCAAGCAGGACGAACTCCGGGTCGACCTTGAGGCTATGTCTATCTATTACACTATTCTATTAACGGAAAACGCGATATATCCCTATGCTTTTAGTGCAGATCACAACCCTACGGACTAGAGCCGCCCACGATGGCTGGACTTTGCCAAATTTAGTAATCCATGGTTCGCTTTCGATAATACAAGGCTTCAGCTCCGGAATATTTCAATGTTGTAACCAGAACCTAATACGGTTGACTCATCGGTAAAGAGTCACACAAAAACGCACTGAAATCGCAACAGACACATGGATTGCAAGGTTTCAAAGGGAAAACATAGGACGAACCAGGTCAGTGGCTTCATTTTAATAATATTGAAGTCTTGGAAGGGTGTATAAACAGGTTAATACACCATAGATGAGTATCTATGATTGGTTACCACGTGGGACTTTGCGGCATCTCTAGATCGTCATACGTCAGATAGAATCTTGCCCTTTAAATTGTCCACCAATCGGATTGAGACCTCACTTACGGATCCGTACATGGACGAACCTACTTTAACAATAAGTAGAAAACAAGGAACCTTTGTTGCTGGCCCTGTATAGTGAGAAAAGTATATAGAGAAATGAACCCAATTAAACTCAAGTCAAACATAGTTCATTGTGATCATGATCCTTGTGGGAGGCGACTCTAGCCTGCCACTGCGAGCCTGTAAAGCGATATGTTGGCATCAATTGGGATTGAATATAGGTACTTATTTCATATAATTAATGTATAATAACTCAAGGACAAGTAAATCTTGTATGTTAATTGATCATATTTGTGCTTGTAGTCCTTTTGTTTTCCGCTACTTACAGACTTCTACATAACGGTCACTTTAGTATCAATCTCTTCATAGAGCTATGGTCTGGAAAAGAAGCTCTCGAAAACTGCACTGAATCTTAATTTCAGCCAGGTGAAACAACTATAAGTCTTGGTAGGTAAGAAGTATATTCTTGAGGAGCCTATACGGGAATCGCTTTAGGCGTGTTCGGTTTCCCAAATGAGTAACGCTAGCAGGGCGAAGCTGATAAACTTCAAATTTGACGCAGCTATCGACAAAATAGACTAGGACTCCTTAAACTCAATTTATCTCAAACTTCTTCGTGCTATGGCTCACGAGAGTGTGGTTAGGGGACTTTGCGATTTTGATTTAATTGGTCAAAACGACAACTCCTGCAGGGATATAGTCAACGCCAAGATCACAGCTGAGCTGGTGACTAAATGCACTATAGTGGAATGGGTACGGCACTGTCTATGCGTCTCTACACAGAGACGGAAAATAAAAGGAGTAAGATAGGAGACGAGCGGAAAAACCAATGAATGTCTTTAGCTGAACTAAGTATATTCCTCATTGTAACCTCGTATGAGGCTTGCCAAATTTCCGGTCGATTATGGCATGGACTTGAAGCCACAGCTGGGAATTCTTCTGGATAGAATACTTCTATACGCGTATGTTGTACGTTTAGTAAATGCAGGCAGCCTTCTATTCCTACATAAGCTACATACCGGGCCAAAGTTAGGAGGAAATCCTGAAGACATGATTTTAATTTAATTCTCTGCAAACATTTCTCGTGATAACCTATCTATCTGTTGCGATGTCATGATTCATGAGGCCAATACGAGTTAGAAGAAGAGACACGCAAAACGTAAGTTATCACGCCGCCAAGGAATCAAGGAGTCGATTCCCAAAAGCTTTTCTCCATATCTAAGAAGAATTTCAGAGCGCAGGGAAAAAAGAAAAATTATATCTCAGCCTTGGCGGTGCTTCAGAGTACTGGGGAAGTTAGCCTCATTCGGCGTCAATGCCGATCTCCACTACCTGACCTAGCACCGTTGTAGATAGTTATGTGGGATGGAAGCTGGGCCATCCCGAGATTACGCTTAGGCGGCCAACAAACCCGAATCACCGGGTCCGATCTGTTCTAGTGACGATGACTGTTCATCCAATCATAGCAGCCTGTCCGTCGCATCTAGTCTGCCGATGGCATATTTGTGTGAAACATAACCAGGGGGTAGTGCGATTTCTAGATCCTCCTTCGTTATTGCTAGTGGGTATCGTCCCATATGTACCGAACCACTCGACTATCCCTTGAGCCTCGAGTTGCCCCCTAGAGTATATGGAAAGGAAAGTATAAAACATGATGTATCCTCTCGAAGTTTTTGGAGTTTGTTATCATCGTCATCCTACCAAGTCTTCATCACCTTCGCTTTCTAGCCCAGTTCACTCATTTAAGCAGTGCTTAAACTTTCTTTTTCTTTCAAAGCAGGCTTAGAACCTAATTTATCACTCTCTTTCTCACACTACAGAGCTTTTTAGCACTCTTCCTATCATTCAAAATGCAGTACCGATTCGTCTTCGCTAGCATCGCCTCTCTGGCCCTTGGTGTCAACGCCATCCCTCAGCCTCAGATCACTCCGGCCCCGGCCCCGGCTCTCAAGAAGCTAGCACTCCGCGGCAACGTGCCAGCCTCATCCGGCAGCTCTGTCCTTAAGGCAGTTAAGACGATTGCTGCCGGTGAGACTTTCGATGGCGGGATGGTCATGTTCGACCGAGGCGTCAGCTGCACCGGCCAGTCCGAAGGTGGCGATTCAGATGCTGTTTTCCAGATCGAGAACGGAGGTACTCTTTCGAACGTCATCATTGGCCCTAACCAAGCTGAGGGTATCCACTGCCAGGGTGCTTGCACTCTTAAGAACGTGTGGTGGAGCGCTGTCTGTGAGGACGTAAGTACAAACAAACCCTTTAAGTGAGTGATCATAGCTAACAGCTGCAGGCCTTTACCATCAAGAACCAAGCTGCCGATGAGATCACCCGCATTATTGGAGGAGGTGCCTTCGGCGCCGAGGATAAGGTTTTGCAACACAACGGTGGCGGTAGCCTCGAGGTCAGCGACTTCACCGTTGATGACTTCGGCAAGCTCTACCGCTCTTGCGGAAACTGCAAGAAGATGTATGAGCGTCACATCACCCTGACCGGAATCACTGCTTCCTCGGGCAAGGTGCTCTGCGGCATCAACTCGAACTATGGCGATAGCTGCACCATCACCGACAGCTCCGTCACTGGTGTCAAGGACATCTGTGTCAAATACACCGGCAACAGCAGCGGCAAGGAGCCCAAGAAGAACGGATCTGGAGCCGACGGCACTTACTGCATCTACGACGAGTCGGAGCTCTCTAGCTAAACGAACCCCTGAATCCATCGGAGTCATAGCCTCCAGGCCGCGTCGGCAGCAGCCAAAGCAAATGGAGGAGGAGCAATATAGATGAAGATTTAAACAATCTAGGAAACCGCTGGAGCACCTCAGCGGACGGTCCTTGATCAAATTAGACAATCGACAACGTACTTTGGCAGTCGATTCTATTTCTTGTAAATGCACATTTGGTTTCCTGTATATATATAAATAGCATAGCCATGCGAGCTTATTTTTATCACCCAATCGCCCTTGACTCCTTTTAGAAGCCATATTTTGACCTAAATTCTATTGTTATGGCTAATTATGAGGACTTCGAATTGAGTGGAGGACTAGGTATCAAAAGGTATTCGCAATGCCGTTATTTGGGACTAAAACAGATGATATTGTTATGGTAAGAGGTATTTCTGTTCATTGTTTCCCGGAAATACTTTGCAACTTAGTTGGGCTACCTGAACAATAAACACTGAGAGCTTATCAATAGGGAATAAAACTTTCTATGGTCTCCCAGGTGACGATTTAAGTAACCTAGGTACATATGTATTTACCCCGGGGAGGAAGGGATGAGCCATCGTCATTCACCACATATTTGTTCACTCCTTTTCTTTTCTTCTTTTTTTCTTATGATATTGACCACTATTGTTGTCTCTTCTGTGGGAATCAATTCAATTAACCCGTCTTCTAACCGCATTCACCACGCACTGATTGCTGAGGATTTTAGCATAAGTTCTCTGTAAGGACGCTCCCAAATCCGCAAACTTCAAAGTTCAGCCAACAACAATCAACCACTTCATACTTACTTACCTCTACTCACCACCAATATTTAACGGTACTGATTTCATTCCTTCCTTTTTGGGATTGCTTGGATTTACTAAATCAACACAGCATCGCAAAATATCCATTCTTGGTCAACATCATGGACCAGTCTCAACAACGAGCCCAGCCGGCGCAGCGCTTGCAAACCTCGCAGCTGATGCAGGTAGCCCATTCAACGCAAACTACCCAAGCATCGCAGTCTGCGCAGCCAATGCAACAGACAACGTCGACCCAGACAGCTCGACCCATTCACCCTATGCGATCCAGCCGCCTCGGTCAGACATTGACTTCTCGACCGGCTCAGCCAACCCAGCCAGCTCAATCGACTCAGTCGACCGTCTGGCAGACGCCTCAAGCAGTCCAAGTAGCTCAAGTAACCCAGGCAGCTCAGGCAACCCAAGCAGCTCAAGCAACCCAAGGAACCCAAGCAGCCCGAGCGACCCAGATACCTCAATCAACTCAAGCAACTCGATCAGCCCAAACACCTCAAGCCACTCAAGGTATTCACGTTGCTGCTCGGCCTACCCAGGCACCTCGACCAGCTCAAACGACTGGATCAACCCAAACATCTCAGGCCACCCCAGCTTATTATGTTACCCAACCTGTTAATATTGAGGTTCCTTGGCCCCCTCAGGCTAACCAAACCAACCAAGCGCCTCAGCCGACTGTTCCGATGGTTACTCAGGCCCTGCCCGATGTCACGGAGAACCTCCGTGCCCTCTATACCGGCATCCTAATACTCGAGCAACGAAGCCGGGAGGACTATAACGAAATTCTGAGCGTATTGCAGGAGCGCGAGTCCAAGATAATCCACCAGCGAACCAAGATCTCCAACCTGCGCAACCAGACCAACGCCTACGAGGGCGAGATTGCCGCACTGAAGGCGTCTCTCGAGAAAACTAATCGCGCCAAGGATAAGGTAATACCGCTGTACTTCTCTCCCTTGTCAAATGCCTAAGCTACAGAAATGTTGACAACTTTCGTTCTAGATTGATGCCAGCTCGAACCTGAACTGTTTATTGTGCCTATTAATGCTCGGCATTGTGTACCACATCATCATCAGCCTTCCGCCTATCTTGGATCGTTTTATTCGCAAGTGAAAAAGGTGTCAGGATGAGCAGGGCTGCTGGATACCTAGCACGTATCCTGCAGATGTGGGAGGAATTCATGGGCTCAAGTTAGCATTGATGGTATTTTCGGGGGGTTATGTGTGGATATGATACAAAAAGTCATTCTAGGACTTCTTAAGGATGAGTATCAGGGTAGTATCTATATAGCCCAATGAAAAGTTATGACAGACCATCTATCCCGTTGTACACAACATTCCACTGTGCTTTCGTTTCGTAGAGTGGAGTAATGGAATAGGGGTAAATGAGGTTGACAGCTTGTTGTCATATATTTAGGGCCATGGTTTATATAATCAGAGGGAGGCTCATCAGCAAGTCTTCCCATCATGGTATTGCAAGATCTAGGTTTGGCAACTTTATAAATTATATCTCTTCTTAGCAATAGCCTTCTTCATCAGTCACTTGGGTTCTCTATCCCTAGGCATTTCTATACCTAGACAAGCTATATCTAAGAGAACCACTAAGTTGTTGACACCTTATGAATTCTAAAATAACGGCGCTGGTCAAAAAACCTTTGTTCCTGACTAAGACATTCACCCATCCACTCACTCATTTCACTTTTCCTTTGTCACAAATCCTAGGTACAGCCGTTAATGCCCGGAGGCATCGTAATACAGCTCGACCATGAGATGCCATAGAAGTAAACACACCAAGAGAGACAGTTCAAGCACAAGGCCCCGTGATTTAAAGCTAAATGAAGGTCTCTTCCTGAGATAGTACTTTCCTTCAGTGAAAATATTTCGTTTGTGCCCTAGGTAAATTAAGATAATCGTGGATATAGGCTAGAGTATACATGCGTGCGTGTACTAGAAGCGGGTACACATATGTGTTCATGCTGTAAAAAGCTCTGTATTGCATTGTTCTACTTCGAGTATCTCGCAAATGTACGTGGTACTTGGAAACTAACCCTAAGATGAAGATTCTTGAGCAATCGAATTGGTGTAAATCTTTTTCTTCCACCAAAGGATCCGCAATATCCTCCTCCCAGTGCCAATGAGAGCCTCCGTTTCTGCCATCGTACCGCGGTCTGAGCACAGGATCAGTTGTATTATTCTTCATCGTGACGCGGTCTGTTCGAGCTACAATACACCTTCCCATTGTTAGACGTGGGTCTATTGTACTCAACTCGCATCTTGCCCTAGCATCCTTCCCTCTCTACTTCTCACCCTGCTTTTCATCCAACCCGCATACACACCATCTGTGTTGACACATAATCCAAGATTCTACCAAAACTGGCCACTCATCCACCTCGGAATCTATCAGCTGCACTCAGCTATCATGGCTCCACAGCATGAGGTATGTATATAAATTACCTCTCCATTTCCTTGCTGCCCTCGTGCCTGAAAGCCTTGCCAAATATTAAGGACATCTATGTTGATGCCCTCTTCTCCTACACCCTTACGCCATCCATCACCTCGACCTCCATCTACTGGTCTGATACCTAGGCGCTCTTTTATATTACACTAGGCATCCTCTTCTCTTAATGGCCACTCATATTCCAAACCCTTGCACCACTTCTATTTTCCCCTTCATTTCTTCGACCTCGTCTATCCTTATACTACTGAGGTATATCTACTGACATCACATCAGGAAACTATTGCTTCTTCAGAAGCATGCGAATCCGAACCACAACAAGGCAGCAGCCAAAGTGCACTTCGGGTTCCGGCTGCAGACCAGAAATCCCCTCTCGGAGTCAGTAATCCTCGAGACAATTGTATATTTACTTCCCGCAAGTCAGCTAACACAAGCTTCAAGCTTCGAGAGGAGGTCTTAGAAAAGAACATGCTGAAGGCTGCCGCAGCGGCTGGAGTAACCATTATTGACCCAAACGCTACTACTAACCCGAGGAGCGATTCTGCAAGGATCAAAGATCATGCCGCATTCATCCGCCACTGCTCAGAGAAGCTGGTTGTCTGCGCAGAGAAGCTGGTTTCCAACGGCGTGGAAACCAAAAAAGCTATCGACCGCGTACGAGATTTCTACGTCGAGATGATCAAGAATATGGACTCCAGCTCCCGCCAGCGAACAAAATTCGAGGTCGAGATGAAGGAGTCAGAGAAGGAAGCCATGGAGGATCTGCTTATGGACCAAATTCAGAAGCGCGAGGCCGAAATTTGCGCCCTGGAGGAGATGCATGAGGCCCAGGCCAAGCAGATAAAGCTGGTCAGTATAAGCCAATACCTTATTTGGGAAAGAAAAAAACATGAGATTCGTCTGCTCACACTTTTTTATAGATGAGATCGGCCATCGGATATCTCGTGGGCTTCGTCATTGGCGCAGTCTGGCGCCTCAAGTCGGCTAAATAGGTGATGAGCATATCCCGCTAGGTGCGAAGATCAAGTACCATTCGCTGCCCCCCCGTTCCGTTTCATTCGACCTCGGGAACGCAACTGGGGTTCCCCAAAGACCCAGAAACCGGATACCTGCCTGCCTACATACCTCGGGTCTCTGTCATATATTCTGGAGGCCTAGTGTACGAAGGATCGGTTACTCCATAGTTGTGTGTTTTCTTTTCGTCTCCGAACCTACACTACGATGTTTCTACTCAGTATCAAAAATTAATACTGATGTATCAACCATATACCGTCTTGCCATTGTGATTGTGCTTTGTCAAGTGAAACGGGCCATCACCATGACTTTCTTCCTATCCTCAGGGCACCCTACAAATCATGGTCCAACCTCTTTAAACACGTTATGTATAAACACAAGAACGACGCCTTATAATAAGAAAAGGCACATCACCTAGCCCCTTCGCCATTATGGAGAGATCTGCTAAAGAATAGTGAGAAATATGGGAAGCAAACAGCTACTATTAATTAGATCGAGAACAGTTGCTACAGAACCCTCTTGCCAAGAGCTTCGTGGGGCAAAGAGAGAAAGAGGATGGGGAGATTAAGTATTTTATAAAACTGATCTGGCTGCAGAAACAGGACAGGATCGAACCGGAAGATCCGGAATAAGTACCTAACCTAGATCAAAGATAATTCGTATGGACCTAAGCAAAGGGTTTTGTCTGCTCTTCGGACCACTCCCAAAACTTCTGGGCAATGCCAGTACCGCCTTCAGATTCCGGCTTCGACCCAAGAAGTAGTTGGGGGCGGATATCGCTGAAACGACCCCAGGGGACGACTATATCACAACGGTTTCTTTGTCAGCGTGCCTGCACAGGTATATAAGCCATAAAAGATGAACTTGAGACAGACTTACTCCAACAGCCAGTTTTCTCCATTGTAACCTCATCCGACAGGCCCGCGAACAGCTCGGTATAGGCACCATTGACCGGCGGATATGTCATCACGTTACTTACAAGCGACTCAAAAAAGCCACAATTGCGGTATAGTTCCGACCTAAGGTTACCAGGGTTCATAGCCTATTCAACAACATGTGTCAGTACACATCTGGCAGCCTAGTTCTATAATAATATCGCGTGGCCTGACCGGAGGACGCCGTCTGCGCCGCCGCCAAGAAGAAGGGAAAATACGATACTCACCACACTGACGATACCGTCATCGCGGTGTCGACGGGCATACTCCGTCGAGTGGTAGTAGTTCCCCGCCTTGCTCATGCCGTACTTGAAAGCGTAAAAGGTGTCCCGTTTGTAGTCGAGGTTGTCCAGGTCGACGCCGCCGGCCACGGGGATCAGCCACTCGGCAGCCGAGGACGCGACCCACAGGACGCGGACGCTGTCTTTAGGCGCCACTTTGGCCGTTTCGATCATGACCGGCGTGAGGAGTTGTGTGAATAGGTAATGGCCCAGGTTGTTGGTCCCCAGCTGCAGCTCATATCCCTGGGCCGACCTGCTGCCGTGCGGCGGGAACATGACACCCGCATTGTTGAAGAGCACGTCGAGCCTCTTCTCCTTGGCCAGGAACTTCCCAGCAGAGGCCTTGATGGTAGCCAGGTCGCTGAGGTCCAGGTGCAGGAATTCCAGCCTGCCGGTCGAGGAGGGATAGGCCTCTTTGATATCTTTGATCGCGTTTTGGCCCTTTTCTTCATTTCTGGCAGCTATCCAGACGACGGCGTTCTTGGAGTAGAGTATGCGGGCAACCTCCTTGCCAACTCCAGTATTTGCGCCAGTAACCAGATAGACCTTATTTGAAAGATCTGCTATGTTCTTCTCGGTGTAAGTAGGAGTGCCTGGGCAAATTTGGCTGAGAGGTGAGACGTAAGGCATATTTGTGATCTTGCATATGCAGGTAATGGCTTGTATTACATTGATGAAAGTTGAAGCTTAGGTATAGAAACCTTCTTCTTTGCTTTGCCCTGAACAACTCATAGACCGGGATTTAGCTTGATTTGTTACACTAAATTAGGGGTTCCTGGCGCCTAGCCCAAGTTGGTCACTGCCTCGGCTGTATCAACTAATTAGTGGGCTTAGCTTTACGTCCGCACCCGAGAGCCCGCTGAAGACAAGAATGACGTAAATAAATAGTACCTCATAATAGTGGACCTACGTAATATATAAGGTTATCCGTCTACAAAACCGTGACACCGTATCGCTGGTGATCTTAATGCTTAAACTATATCCTTTCATTATTATTATTATTTTTATTTCAACTGAACGTTATCAATTCTATAAGCCAAGCCACTGCCTCACTAAGAACTACACTTTAAAGCATGCATAGTCTCAAGTAAACCTCCATGTCAAAGGATCAACAACGTTCTTGTTCGAATAATTTGAAAGTGTCTTGCATGTGAAGTCCTACGTGTTAGGCTTGCCAAGGCTGCCTTTCTGCAACATCTAACTTAACCTAGCCTATTATAACTGATATGGATTCCCCCAGGTCAGATATGCAACCTTACCTGGTGGTATTTGACGACCCTAGCAATGTAGCTCGTGGCGCGCATAAGGCGAGTAGCAAGACCAATACCGACATCTCTGGTGTTGAGGGTGGATAGAAGGGTGAATCCTACTATTGGAAAGGTACTACGGTTCCCTCACTGGGAAAGATCTGTACATTTATAGCCCCGGCCATGTGGAGGGATACGATGACCAGGGGGTCAAATTTTCTGGCCAGGGGGTCAAAAAGCTTAGACCATCACTTTTTGGCCAGGGGGTCTGATTTTTTGACCCCCTCTTCAGTTGAGCCAACGTTGAGCCAACGTTGAGCCAATGCTGACTTTATATTAGTTATAAATGTTAGTATATATAAAAGTATAAAGTCGGCGTAAGGTCAGCATAAGGTTAGCATAAGGTTAGCGTAGGCTTTATAACCCTACGTTGAGCCTACGTTAAGCATACGTTTATAAGTATTATATACTATTATAATCGTTTATGGTTGCTAGCTTAACATATATACTTATATACGCTAATATTTTTAACTATATACGCCAATATCTTTAACTATATACGCCAATATCTCTAACTATATACGCTAACGTTTTTAATTGCTATCTTTTTATTAACTATAAGGTCTCAACGTTGGCTCAACTAAAGAGGGGGTCAAATTTTTTGACCCCATGGTCAAAAAGTGATGGCCCAAGCTTTTTGACCCCCTGGCCAGAAAATTTGACCCCCTGGTCATGTGTATACTCGGCCATGTGGGCACCCGGCACTCCGGAGTCCGTGGTCTTCATCGGTACATGTATTCCGACATACCCCTGCATTCGTACCAAGCATGCGGGATCCCTGATAATGTCGATCAAAACCCGGCAAGTATTGAAACAAAAATAACTACAAGTGCCTGCCGGAACTTTTTGAATAGCAAATTGTCGTTACTATGAAAATCATATGTGTTCATAGGTGGCTTGGCCTACGGAGTGAGTCCGTTCATCTAATTAACCAGCACTAGACTATACTTCCTAGACTATACTTCGTTCGAAATACCCGCTAGAGTCGGCGTCACATATGCACCTCAGTTAAATATTAAAGAAAATTGCTACTTGGCATGTCCATCCTCAACTAGTTAGGTAATATACCTACTTACCTACCCTCCTTCAACTTTCCTCTATAAGTGGCCTGTCGATCTAGTCGCACCGCCAAGGCTAGTTCCAAAAAAAAAGAAAGAGGAAAAGATCTAGATTATACCAGGAGCAGTCTATTGTGAGACAACTACGCAATACGATTCACGGGGTTCGAATGTATGGTTGCACAAAATTAGTGTTAGACTTAAAGAAGCATTGATATTATCCTAGACGTTATAGCCAGGAATCTATCCTTCAATGTTGGAGCTTTACTACCTAACCTAGGTAGGTAGTCATTACTCCGTGGGGAACTCCGCTATAACTTTTGAAACTCAAATTTGTCTTGGTTACAAAGGCTAAGAACAAATATAGGGGTAAAGCGGAGAGCACAGAGTTTCCCTAGCATATACCCCGGACGTGTCGGGGTTCCGTTTGTATAGGCATGGTGACACCAAGCATAGCATATATATAGGGGGGAAGATATCCATACCACAGGTGGTTTTAAAATACCACTATCGTGACCATCCACACTACACGCTCATTTCTGTATGAAGTGAAGCCAATTGATGTAATTCATCAAACTCGAAGGCTCATTAACTTACATTAGTCTAACCCCAGATTACATTACAATTATACCGTCTTAAACATGGCTACTAACGGGAAGATCTCTTTTGATGGTGAGTAACTCAAAAAGGACTTAGCCCTACCATACAAACATCCAACCTGTGAATTTAGACAGAATTCTAACAACACAAAATTAGATTATCTCGGCCTTACCACTTGCCTTGTCGAGTGGGCCGACAGTTACGATAGCAAAGACTGGGAGAGGCTACGAAAGTGCATCGCGCCAACTCTCCGCGTAAGTCCCTACAAACACCTCCTACCCCTCTTTCTCTCTCCCAACCCCCCAACCTACGCCCAACCCCTAACTAACAAGAAAAAAAAGATCGATTACCGCTCCTTCCTAGACAAGCTATGGGAAGCGATGCCAGCAGAGGAGTTCATCGCGATGATCTCGTCGCCGGCAGTCCTCGGGGACCCACTGCTCAAGACGCAGCACTTTATCGGGGGCACCAAGTGGGAGAAGGTGTCGGACACGGAGGTGATCGGGGTGCACCAGCTGCGGGTGCCGCACCAGCGGTACACGGACGCGACGCGCACCGCGGTCGCCGTCAAGGGCCACGCCCACTCCACCAACACCCACTGGTACCGCAAGGTCGACGGCGTCTGGAAGTTCGCCGGCCTCAACCCGGATATCCGCTGGAGCGAGTACGACTTCGAGAAGGTCTTCGCCGGCGGCCGCGACGAGTTCGGCGCCGACGCGAGGGCCGACGCGAAGAAGGCGGAGGGCATTCCCGTCTAGGCTTGGATTAAGGGTGTTCTTTTTTTTCTTCTTCTTCTTGCAGTTCAAGGGGTCTACGGTATGGAAAGCCCCCCAGCTTCCATGGTCATTCATGAGTGGTTCGAGGTGGGGCAAGTGACAGGTGCAACGGTGTGCAAGTAGGATTGGATTTACCGAAGCGGAGTTCGGGTGGGGGTTTGCGGTCTTATTTCTTTGCTTTTTTATTTATTTATTTAGATACATCATTAGTTTTAGGATCTAGATCTAGACCTCTATTTTTTTGGATTGGGATTCTGTGTGTAACAGGGTGCGTGGTACAATGCATAGGTATGAATACTATGGCCAGCCATCGAATGTCAGCAAGCTATAAACTAGGATATGGTTTCACTAATTGGGGCAAATCAAATCAAATAAAAGACCTTAGTCGTCATTCTCAATTGCCAGTGTACGACCTTGCAGTTTTCACTCGGTTGTCTTGAGCTATTTCGGATCATTGGTTATAGATATACCCGCAACTCGACCCCTAGGTCCGCTAGGTACCTTCTCCCCCTCCTGGCACAGTCCAGACCAGAGCATAGTGCAGCCCTCATTCCTATCTCTTCCCCCTTTTTTAGGACTTCCGTATCCTATGGCTTGACTGAAATTACGCCAGATGAGTGTCTTCGCAAGCCACATATGCAATCTCAATGAGACTCTATCAATATCTCACATCAGATCTGTTCAAGCCCACAACCCAATCCTACGTGATCCGATGTGTTAGAGACAAAAGGGATGGTTCATAATAGAACGGCAGCATGAATAATCTTGCCGCCAAATCCATCGATCACTTTCCAATGTATTCATCCATTGCACACACTACGAATCAAAGAAGTTCGTCACTCATCATCTGCGCACCTGCCGTCGTCAGGGGTCCCCTAGATCCAAAGGTAGCAATGCTTGAATAGGAAAGTGGAGTGTCACATGGTGATCCGTGATTGGTTCTCCTAGTACAGCCCATTACATACCAGATACTACCCTACCCAGCTACCAACTACCTCCCCAACTGCATGCTCTCCAAACACCAGTTCTAGTTTCATTCGTGAAAATAAATCGCTAAGTCTCTCTAATGATAGCTATCACGTCTTGGATGCAGTGGACTCTGTAGATATACTTCAGCATTCTCTTCATCACCATAAGCGTTGAAACACACACGGAAGAGCATCATCTCTCAAGGATATAGAGCAATGCCATGAACATGAACTTTTTTGTTTAGATAGATGTACAATGTGTCCTACTTTCCCCCTCTCTCACCCTGTATCCAAAAAGATAAAATGAGAGAGTAAAACTACAACAATTTTTAATATAAGAATAGAAACATATGAAAATAATATCATGAGGTGATTCCAAAGAAGACCAAATAAAAAAGAAAATGCAATTAACAATACAACAAAGGAAAAAAAATCCAAAACCCCCTTTTGAAAAAAGAAAGGAAATACAGAAAGAAGTATGGGAAAGGGAAGAAAAAAAAAAGCGGGAAGCAACTACATAACCTCGACTCCCTCACCCGCGCAGACAAGCGCTCAGTGCCCATGCCCGTGCCCATGCCCATGCGCGCGCCTAAACCACCTCCGTCCCGGCGCCGGCGTCGACGTAATCTGCTGCTCGGCGACGGGGTACCCAGTACCCAAAGGCAGCGCTCCAGTTCCCGTGCCGTAACCGCCTGGTGCGCTGCTGCTAGCGCCACCGCTGCTGGGGAACGGGGGCTGCTCGCGGGTCACGGTGACGGTGGCCTGGGCCATGGTCTCGGTGACGGTGGCGTAGACGGTGGAGGGCGCGACGCAGGGGCACGTGGAGGGCGGGGCGTTGGTGTTGGCATTGTCTGCGCTGGGCGCGACGGCGTAGTTGTTCCCCGCGCCGGAGGGCTTGGCGCGTGTGAGCGACTCGGTGACGGTCTGCGTCAGGCGGTTGGTGAGGGTGGTGGTGGATTCGCCGGAGGCGGGGGAGTTGGTTATGGAGGGGTAGTAGTCGCTGTGGGTTGTTAGTTAGGAGATATAGAAATGGGAGAGGGGAAGGGGTGACTTACTTGGCGGCGGCAGACGACGAGCCGATGGCTAGGGTGCTGGCGATCTCGCTCATCGAGTAGCTCGGCACGTCCGCGGCAGGGGACTGGGGCGAGAAGTAGCTCGTGGCGACTGCGCCCGAGGACACCGACGCGGGGGGCTGCTGCGTGATGGACGCGTACTCGATGACGGTGGTGAAGTAGTTGCCGAGCGTCAGCGTGGTGCACGGCCTGCTGGTGTTCGCGTACGGGCCGCTGGGGGCGGGCGCGATCGCAGCGGTTCCGGCCGTGGTGCCGGCCGTGGGGTAATACGGCGTTGGTGTAGCCGGCGCGGGCGTGTCGATGAAGCTAATGGTCGACGTGATCACCACGACCGAGTTGCTGAACGTGTTGCTGAACGTCACGGCGGCGGTGGTGTACGATGCGGCCCCGACTCCGCCGACGGCTGGGGTGGGGGTCTCAACAGCAGCGAAGGAGGACTGGTCTGACACGGGGCATACAGTGGTAGATAGAGCGATGATCTCGGTCGTAACGGCACCAAGCTGGGCAGGGCAGTTGGTTACATCTGGGGCGCATGAGGTGACGGTGTAAATGTTGGTCGCATATACAGTTGATGTGGTATACGAGGGTACTGCCGCCACGGATGAGACGATTGCAGCAGAGCTAGAGCCTGAAACGGGTGGTACTGAAGAGATCGCCGCATAGCTCGAGGAAAGGGTTGCTTGAGGCACATCTGAAGATATGTCCGACACGACACTGCTTGCTGGTGCGCTTGAGGTCGTTGAGTATGCTGTTGGACCAGTGCTGAGAGGGACAGCCGAAATTGAAGTAAAAGCCGAAGATCCCACTTGAGTAGTAGGAACCTCGAGCTCTGAGACAGGGCATATAGTCGTGTAGAGCGAAACTAGCTCAGTTGTCACTTGTCCTAGCTGGGCTGGACAATTTGTAACTTCCGGTGCGCAAGATGTGACGGTATAAATGTTCGTCGAGTAGACCGTGGAGGTAGTTAGCTGGGAAGCTGCTGTCACGGCAATTGATGAATTGGAAGCCGACAACGTTGGAATTATCGCCGTGCTTGCGGCTGCCACTGACGTGGAATTGAAAAAGATCATGCTAGAGCTAATGATTGACGAAGAGGTGCCAGCAGAAGGCATAGAGCTAGTGACAACAGGCACGGAGCTAGCGACAGAAGGCACAGAGCTTGTGACAGAAGGCATAGAGCTCGTGACAAGAGGCACAGAGCTACTAGCAACAAAATTACTGGGGACTGATATCGCGACATCTGGTGTAGAATACGCCGTCGCAGAGGTACTACTGCCCTGGTCCTTGATTCCTCCGCCAAATGTTATTCCATCTAAAATGGTTTGGGTAACGGGACAAACAGTAGTGTAAAGTGAAACCACTTGTGTAGTCACTTGCCCTACGGGGCAGTTCGTTACTGTGGGGGCACACGATGTGATAGTAACAATATTCGTTGAGTAGACGGTTGACATGCTAGTTGTAACAATCTCGGTACTGGTGCTGTATGTGCTTGGCATTGTCTCTGGCTGTGAACTCGAGGAGGTAGATACCGCCTCGGCGGAACTAACGGCAGTAATACCGCTGCTAGCAGAAACACTGACAGATGAAGAGCCCGATGCAGTTACCTGGGATGATAAAGATCCTGATTCAGTTACAGAGGCAACTATAGCAGAAGAGCCGGAATCAGTAGGTTTGGCCTGCCCTTCCTCTGTAACTGGGCATATGGTTGTCGACACGGAGATCAGTTCTGTAGTGACCTGTCCAGTTGGGCAGTTCGTTACCGACGCTGGGCAGGACGTAACCGTATAGATATTGGTCGAATAAACAGTAGATACCGTGCTGGCAGGGACGCTTCCCGTGATAGTTGCGGCTATACTCTCAACCCCTGACGACAAGGATAGCGATGCCGAAGCACTTTCTGAGTTGGTGGATCCTGATACAGTTGCAGCTATGGATGATGATCCAGAAGACCCAGATGTAGACTGGGCATCCAAGCTAGAACTACCAGATTCACTTTGACTGCTCAAGCTACCCGATATGCTCTGGCTACTTGAACTACCAGATGCGGTGCCTTGGCTAGTCGAAGTTGCCTGGTTGTCACTAGTAGAGTAGGACCCAGATACTGATGCAGGAGCAAGGCTCGAAGTCGAAGCACTCCCAGAACTCGAAGCGGTAGCGCTCAATGAAGACACTGAAGCCACAGAAGAAGTCTGTGCTACGTCAGGCACACTGCTGCTAGACCCAAGGATATAAGAACTCAGGCTGCTTAGTATACCACCACTAGTGGACGCTGAGATCACTGGATATCCACCTTCTGACGCTGTAGGCGTTGCTTCTACCGACGATGAAGAAGCTACCACAGCAGCGGATGACGTAGATGAAACAGACGCAGTGGCACTTGGTGAAGCTGAGGTGTCCTGGCCCGATACTGGATAATCGCCGGCTGAGCTGATTGACGATGGATTATTGATGCCAGACGCCAAGTCCCCTACAGGAGAAAGGGTTGGGGACTGCCCTGCAGATGACACTGTATCACCAACAGGATAGCTAGCTGAAGTAGCCTGTTGAGCATCGGGCGCACTCAGGGTTATAGTGTCATCATCGTTGGTAGGGTCATTCTTGACCAGCTTAGGCGTTGATGATGGGCTGCAGCCGTCCTGGACCTTTTCGATGCTGCCGATCGTTCCGCTCTGTAGTCTATTAGTATCATTATAACATATATTCCAAAGGGGGTCATTCAACATACCATATCATTATACCTATATTGGCAGGCCGGGTTCTTGTTGGTAATTGTGACGCTCTTGACAATCATTGTGTAAGGAGCCTGCGTCAGATCGATCTCGCCACCGGCCCATTGAATAGTCCAGTAGTTGTTGTCTGGGTCTCCGCCTCCCCAGACACCCAGTTGAAGCTTCATGGGTGTCTGAGGGAATATAAAGCCTCCAGGAGTGTTCTGAGCCTGAACACTACGAACGACTCTATCGTCCACGTACCAGGTCATATGGGTTTCATCCCACTCAACCGAGTACTTGTGAACCTCCGTAGTTGGGTTACGCACCTCCTTCTGATAAGTAGCGGCGCCGTCCCACATTTTCCCCTGGGCGAAGATGTTCGTCTCGACCGTCGTCATTCCGTCAGGGGGCGGAAACGGCTTCTCTCCAAACTGGTTGCCGGAAAACTCCCAGTCGATCTCGTCTTGAACATCGGACCACAGCACTGCGCTGCTGATAATCCCCTGACCTGGGGCTATTTGCATTTCGACATCGTATCTGCCCCCGAGCATGTAGAAATCAGTCCACATATTAGGGGCATCGCCTTTCTTCGCGTATGTGAACTCGGCACCATTGGGGCCAAAGTTGACGACTTCATAATCCGCAATTATCCAGTTTTCCGGCGGACCTGTTTCTTTGGTAAAGTCGATAAAATAACTATCTTGCGGCCAAGCCTTCTTGGGCGGGCAAGCCGTGTTGAGTGGATTGCAGTCGGGCAGGAGCTGAGCATTAACAGCCTGGGCTACGAAGCCCAGGGCAGTAATTAAGCCAATTATTCCTCTGTTTGGCATTTTTTATTGACCTAGCAAGGGTCTGTAACGATTTAACGGTTGAGATATCGTTGGTAAAGATCACTACCATCCACACAGAAATCCAGCGGCGCCGACTACCCATATCAACAGACGGGCAGATAAAGACTCATTGTCGTTATCTATCCTCGATTACTATGTAACAATGTCAAAGCCTCGCGTCAAAGACGTCCTTAACCCGCTTCCCAATCCGGGTTCGAAGAACATTGACTCTTGACATGACACCAAGGACAAGTGTCCTCCCCTTCGAGTTGGTCTTTTTGTCTCTTCATGGAAGAATATGCATTAAAATAGAAAATCACAAATTGAATGGTCCTTTCAGAGTATTATTGCTCACCTTGAATGGAGGTTCACGTGGCAAATTCAAAGATTCTTCATCAGCCCTTTGAGTGGCTTGGATGCCTTTACTCCTAACACAAACAGAAAGTGGACGGTGTAATTTCCGCTCGACAATACCAGTTTTGTAATTACTTTCGAATAATCGAAATAAGAAATTTGGCCATACTCATGACTCTTTACTACGTATTCCTTATAGCTTGGTTATTAGTGTAGTCTAGGTCAATAGAGATGGAATATGGTTGATACCTAGGTACCTAGTAGTGACAGTGGCAAGTTTAGATGAAACAAAGAAAAATCATTTCTTCTGAAATTCACTTATTTATTTATTTATTTATTTCTCTTTTGGTGTTTAAATGTGTAATTGGTCGTAAAGCGAGATATTCGAGTAACCTCTATAATACTTAAGGTACTTCTTAGTATGTACCTCCAGTACCTCCATTGTTGAAGCTTTAGGGATGTGTGCTATGATTGGTCGAAATAAGACATCCCTCCTGGTGATACCCCAATACCCCGGGTAGTCAGCCTGTCTGCAGCCCGGACACGTGCTCTCCTGCTCGGGTATGCAATTACGCGGTAACAATGGGGGGAAATGCCGTGACCCGGGTAGGCCGGTGCAAGGCGAGTGCAAGGCTACTTATGTAGTAACTGTACCTGTTGCTAATTGCTTGTTCCTATACTTGTGCTAGGCTAGTACCGTACCTGCCAACCTGCCAACTGCCCAACTTGCTGCAGGCCTAGAGCACTTTAAAAAAAAAGAGGGAAAGTGGGGAGAGGCAAAGCTGAGAACCCTTGCCTTGGACCAAAAAAAATAAGAATAAGAAAAAGAAAAAAAAGAAATCAATCTTTAATTTTCCCAAGGCTTCTTTCTTTTTTCCCCAGGCTTCCACTTCGCCGCCGTCGAACGACCCAACCTAATCACGTTTTTTTTTCTTGGTCCATTCACTCTCACCACCACCCCTCCCCCCTCCATCCTCCTCGTCACCTACATCTCTTTGGACTGCTGCATTACTTCCAGTATTCATTACAAACATTCTTGTTCTGTAATTCACCTCCATTCTATTCCTCCCCCTGTAGTATATATTATAGAGGGTATTCTATTGATGTTGCATCTTTATGTTACATCCTTTTTCTTTCATACTTTGAATAGTCTCTAGTCCACCTCCACCCTCTTTGGCATTGTTACCTGACCCCAAGTCGCCGACTGTCCAACCATGGGTATCTTTAGCAACAAGTCGAAGCTCAAGGCTGCACCTCAGTCAATCCGCGTAGAGAAGGTTGTGGTCCCGAGCAAGCCGCGCCCGGCCGTGGCGCCGAAGAGCAGCACAAATAGCCTGCGCGCAACCTCGAGCCAATTGTCCTCGTCCTCGTCATCCCGCCTATCTCCGAATCCCCGATTATCTCGAACCAAGAGCGCGTCACCTTATCCCTCATCCTCCGATGAGAAGCGGGTCGAGCGGAAGCGCAAGGCTGTCACTAGTACCCCGCGCGACTCTCCTGCCTTTGGTAACGATTCCGAGTCTGAAGAGGAAGATGGCGACCCATTCCGGAAACGAGCGCGTCGCAGCGATTCGAGATCCATCGACCTCAACCGCAAGTTGCGCCATAAGAAGGCCTTCGGCGATGAGATCCGACATCCCCACATCATCCACGCTGCTGATATCGCCTCGGTGGCTACCAAGTGCCCGCCCATTTCCGGCGCGAAGAAAGATGAGATTGCGATTGAACTACAGTATCCATCACGATGTGCGCGCGAGAGGTAGGCTAACTAGAAGAGGAAGTCCCCGAGTTCCTTATTGGTTGTGCTAACAACACAATTTAGATATGAGCTTGTATGGCAGAAAGATAAGATCGATGCTGTGAAGGATATCCTCTCTACCGTAGAACTCGTTGCCGAGACGTACCTCACCGATGCCGACGCGCGACCATTCATCGATCACAACTCCAGCTTCAAGAGACAGATGGAACGAGCTTCGAGCGAGAAATATCGAGATGTGCCTCTCTTCAGGACAGCCCTCAATAACTATAACCAGAAGTTACTAGAGCTAGTTGAGAACGGCACTGTGGCCAAGAACCTCGACCAAATCCATCATCTCCCTGCCAGCCTTGTATCTTTCATCCTCACCCAAGTATACGATCGTACCGTTGCCCCCAAGGTCGAGATGCTCACGAAATACGAGGCGGGAAGCGACAACGTATACGGAGAACTACTACATCCATTTGTCACCAAGATCCTCGTCGAGCAGACCAAGATGACGTCGGATCAGGTCTTCATTGATCTTGGGTCTGGTGTAGGCAACGTCGTCCTCCAAGCCGCCCTCGAGATCGGATGTCGGAGCTACGGATGCGAGATGATGGAGAACGCCTGCAACCTCGCCGAAGCCCAAGAAAAGGAATTCAAGTCCCGTTGTCTGCTTTGGGGTGTGTCACCTGGGAGGGTTCATCTAGAGCGAGGTGACTTCCGTACCAACACTAAGATCATAGAAAAGCTGAAGGAGGCAGACGTCATCCTGGTAAACAACAAAGCCTTCACCTCGACCCTCAACGATGCCCTCATCAACATGTTTCTAGACCTAAAGAAGGGCTGCAAGATCATATCCCTCAAGTCCTTTGTGCACGACAACAAGACGGCGGTCAACGACGTCGCGACCAGCATTCTCGAGGTCGAGCACTACCGATATCACCAGAACTGGGTCAGCTGGGCTGCCTCGGATGGTGACTACTACATCTCCACCAAGAAGTGATACCGATGTATCTAGGAGTTTTGTTTTCCGTGTGTTAGATTTAACACGACATGCTGGGGAAAGCAATATTTCTCTCTTCTTTTTTTTTCTTTTTTTCCATTTCAGCCATGAGCTTCTGTCTATAGAACGGTAGAACGAGGAGATAGAGACACGATTATGTCAGGATACCCTGGGGGGATATTTAGGAGAAAGAGAAAGAGAGAGTGTTATAGGGAAAAGTGTAGAACGAACAAAAAAAAAGAAAGACAGTAATGCCGGATACACTTACTGTACAAATAATTAGATGTAGCGATACGATACCATAGCATTTGTAATGCGATTCCTTTTTTTCTTCCTCCTCTACCAAGCCCTCCCTCTTTTCCCTATGTTACCTCCCAATTCCCAAAAACTAGTTATTTTTTATTGTTATCTTCATTTCTCGTTTTCCCTCATTCCGTTTCATCTTCGATTCATAGGCGCCTCGTTCTGGAGATTCATAGCATCCGCCTCGTGGCCCATCCTCTTCATCCATCGGTCTACTAGCTCTTTATTCTCCGCCTGCACCTTGGCCACCTTCTGCTCCGTGACGTCCAGCTGGATGTTTAGTGTCAGGTTCTCGTCTTGTACGTCCTATAACAACGCGCGCGCATTAGCATCAGCAGCAAATAAAAAGCAAGGTAAACAACAAAATAAAGAAATCAAAAAGGGCCATCTATCCCATACCTTCAAGAGCTTGTTCTTGCCGGCGAGCTCCTCGTTGCGGTCCTTGAGCTTGGAGGTCAGGGCATTGCGCTCGGCGGTCAGGTCGGCGATGCGCTTGGCGTCGGCGCGCGTCTTGGAGCGCAGCTTCTGCAGCTCGTCCTCGGCCGCCCGCAGCTTGGTCTGCAGCTGGCCCTTGGAGCGCAGGGCCTCGGCCAGGTCGAGGCGCGTCTGCGCCGCGGCGCGGGGGTCGGAATCGCTGCTCTCGCTTGGTTTGGCGGAGGGTGATGGTGTTGATTTCGAGGCTTGGAGTACGGCTTTCTCGGCTTCGAGGGCGGCGACGCGGTCGGCGAGCTGGGAACCTGGAGGGAAGGGGAGCTCGGTCAGTTATGGGACCAAGGGTAAGGGGGCAATGGGAAATCCCGAGGTGGGACAATCACGGCTTACAGGCTTCCACCAGGTCCTTGTTCACGGGGTTGTTCCGCTCTGCTTCCTGCAGCGAAGTCAAATATTCATCGCGCCAATCGGGCATGGTTTCTGTTCGCAGTCCAGCTCCAGCTCCAGTCCCTCTCTTATCTTGTCTCTCTTTTACTCTCCGTCCGTCTGGTGATCTGTCTGTCTGGTCTTTCTTTTGCTTTGTATGTTTTCTTATTTCCTATTCTTTCCTTTCTTCTACACCATATATACTTAATAAGTCGAGAGTAGAGAGAGCGAGATAGCGAGAGAGAGGTCCACGGCAACATTCAATCAGGTAACGTAAAAGAGAGTGAATCAGATCGAAGTCAACTAGTTGGAACCTAAAACGTGGGGAAGATGGAGACGAAGATTCAATGATGTTATCAAAACTCTCTATCTACATAAACTTACGGGTCCCGTCTACGCTGATTCGATCACCTACATTCATTCTTTTTTTTTCCCTTTGGAGGGGCAGGAACAGCTAAGCTAGCCTGGCGAGACAAGGCAAGATAGAGGTGACCGCCTTAGGTAAGTACTCTAAGGTTAGATACGCACTAAAAACCCCACAACTATATACGTACCTACCTAGCCCCAACCATATCGAACCTGCCGGGTAAGCTAAAATCCCAACTACCCAGTATAGTTTACTACTAGTCAGCTAGTTCAGAAAACGAAAACTCTATAAACAGCGTGTGTAACAGCCCGCCTTAGTGTAGGTAATTTCCTTCAATATAAAACAAACATCCGCAAGCACTAGCTCCATTCACAGTTCTATATATATATAAGGTAATTCACTAATTAGCAAGTGTCAGACAGTAACGTATCGAAATGTCTAAGCCTGATTATATATCGACGACATGTTTAAAAGCCCCATTTACTAAAGTCAGCCTCTTAAAATACAAGCTAAAGCCAGCATATATATCAAATAGATATTCACAAGCAAATCATCGTATACAATCAGCCTCCATGAATGCGTGTCAAGTTGCAAGAAACAGGCGTCCTAATAGATTGATCTCAATCAAACACACCTGTAACTTACCACCAGATTATCCTATAGCTATCGATCTCTTCGATTTCTACCAACAAGACGGGGGTTCTGCTTAGAAGTAATCAGTACACATTCACAATGGCCGGAAGTCGATCTATATAGTATAAAGAAAGAAGTACATCGGGCATAACTCTTGATTAAAGTTCTCTTCCATTAGTTACGAGTTCCTCCGATAAAGGTAAATTAAATTTATTGAAAGAAAGGAGAGTTATCGTCGGATGGATGCAGATATTAAACGATCAAGAGTTAACTATATATATGATATATATACCTAGTATATATACGAGCTATGACAGACCATAAAACTTGCATGCAAAACACCAGGCTAAGAACAAGAGAATCGTTGCTTCAGAGCTATACACGAACATCCTCATCGTGTTTGAGACATATCCCACATCGCCCGAACCCGATTCGGGACGAATAGGTACATACACCCAAAGAGGCAAAACAAACCCCAAACCCGTAGTCTGTTTTGTAAAAAAGGGTTTCACCTCATAACATCTGCGGCGAGACAAGCGTGTCTAGAACCGACATGTATGTAATATAAAACAGCAGTTTTCGGGGTCTGAATCACTAGGGAATATATTAAAAAGAAAAGAAAAAACCTCACCCTAAAAGAAGACAGTACTATGTCTAGACCGACCATGCAGGTTCTCTCACATGAGACACACATTGGCTGAATCAACTTAATCTCCTCTCCTCCTCCCGCCGCAGATGAACTTCACCTCTACTGCACGAAATAGTGTAGCTTTTCAGAGTGAGAGGGGTTGGTTAGAGCCTCCTACATACATGTGTGGCGGACCGAGACAAGACAACTCGGGAAGGGCCGTAGAGGGCTGGATGTTTACTCTACTTTTATTTCCACTTGTATCATCAATCCAGGGTGTGCTAATAGAAGACATTCGTATAGCAAATGCAAGGAGGGGTATCCCCTCTGTGTTGAATGTGTTCAGAAGAAAACGAGTGGTTAGGAGTACTCAAATGAGAGAGGTTTTCAGATACACTTTGGTTGAGATGATATATTCAATACCAGTCAGTATGTGAGTTTTCACATACTCCGAGCGACGGCTTCTTCTAATGTTTCCGGTAGCCTCCTCCTCTATAATCAATGTAGGGGTACATTTCGTACACGGAAGGATCACATGTCGTACTCTATTTTAAAGAAGGAAACCGGGGGGGGGGGGGTTTACTCTTGTTCTAGTCGAATGTTTTAGTCGTTCACTTCCATCCTACAAGATTTCCTTCTAGTTTCAAGTCCGCCGTGCGTGGAGACAAGTCTCGGGCGATTGCCGCCGATGCTGCTCATACGAGCATCTATCAAGGAAGACTAACTGATGCGCATATGTAAAGCGGTGGCACGGCAATCCCGCTGCCTAGACCTGGCTGCCTTCCATCACTCAACTAACTAGGGGGTGTGGTGCGGTGTTGATAGCTAGGCTAGTAGTGAATTTGCGAAACAAAGGCAATGGTTGGCGGTTGTTTACGAGCACCCAACCACCGCGAACGACAGGTGCATATGCAGGGCTAAGGAACCTGCAAACAACAGGTTATGCTGCAAAGCGATGACTACCACTAGGAGAAACATCAACATCTCTAGATCAGGATAATTATATGGAGCAGCTCTTGTTGCGCCCCTCTTCCCCCCCTTGATAAGACTTTGACGCTAACCCGCGTGGGCACCAAATCACAGCCCTTTATTTCCCGACCTCAGCTGAACCTTCCGAGCGCCGGCGTCCCCCTTAGCAGCAGGCTATCCTCTCGCAAACCAGCCAATGACGGTTCGTCGTCGTCGTCGTCCCATAAGATGTGCGATATGCTCTGGCCGTCGGGCAGCGTGACGTTCGTCGTCCACGTCGCCAGGGGCGTCTGGTCGCCGATGACCCCTGTCTCCGGATCCCTAGCGAGCACCACCAGCCGGCCGGGGACGCTGTACTGGTCCGCGACGGCGACCAGCTTGCCGTCCGCGGAGACCGCAAACGACCGCGGCCAGCGCCCGCCGCTCGCGCTGAGCCCTATCAGCGCGAGGGCGCCGGTGTCGAGGTCGACGCGGTAAGACGCGAGCGTGTCGCTCGGGGCGCCGGCATACGCGGACCGGTCGTCGTTGCGCGTCGAGAGGAGGAGGTGCGCGCCGCCGGCGGCGTCGCCGAAGCCGGTCTGGTACGCGCTGTTGTTGTAGAACTGTCTGAAGCCGAGGGACCCGTCTTCGCGGTAGAGGGCCTCGAAGCCGTGCAGCGAGTTCGTGAGCTCGCCCAGCATGTAGAAGAACGTCTTGCTGGTGCCTTTGACGAACACGCCGTGGCGCGGGCCGTTGCCGGGTTCCGTGAAGTGCGGGCCCAGCTCGACGAGCCGGTCGTCCCACCCTACGGAGTAGGTCCGGAGGGCGTCGGCGCCGCGGTCTAGGACGACGACGAATTTCCCGGTGGGATCGGCGACGATGCCGTGTGGGTATGGCTTGTCTTGGAGGGTTGCGTTCGGACCCGGCTTATCCATAAAATAATGGAAACTCTGGAGTTCGACCAGATTGCTGGGGTCTGAAGTGTCGTAGACCGAGACAGCACCTCCCGCATAATGGGCCAGACCCAAGCGGTTGGTGGCAAAGAAGGCAGCTTGTGCTGGCCCATAATCTGTAGTTACATTATCTAAGATCGACAGAGATTCTTTAGAGAAGGAAGCTAGAGAGCCCACATTGGCAATAGTGTAGGCCTCATTCGCGCAGAGTAATGTGCTCGTCCCCTTCTCAAGAGCTAGCCAGGCGGGATTATACCCACAGTCTAGGGATGAGCCAACTTCTTCTAAGGAATAGCTGCCATCTTTGTTGTCGTCCAATCTGAGACGAAACACCAGACCAGCATAACTTGCTGCATATATGTCTCTGACTACAGCCAAGCATGCGCGGCTGCCTATAAGCGCTAAGAAGATGCCGCATTTCATGTTCGTAAACCAGAGTATCAAACGTCAGATGAATTGGGACACTGCCG
Organism: Camillea tinctor; assembly: GCA_022578605.1. Lineage (NCBI taxonomy): Eukaryota > Fungi > Ascomycota > Sordariomycetes > Xylariales > Graphostromataceae > Camillea > Camillea tinctor. Next base: position 142,902 of record MU394081.1, on the reverse strand, counting down.
CTTGGAACGGTAAATGAAGACGGCTATAATGGATTATTTCCTAAGGCTGCTGGCTGCATTTACGTTGTCCGGTTGACATCGTCGCGGTTCCGGTAGAAGAACATTCCATGATTACATTCGCTGCAACTGCTGACGCCATCTATGGCCAGCTATATCTAAGAAGAGTTGCTTGGCTTCATTGCCGGGAATAATAGGTCTGATAATGACCAATGTGATGAGGTATCTACGTAAACAATGTCGTCGAGGCTCGATGGCAACCTGTGGGTGTGTAAGCTGAACTTACGGGTTGGGCTCCAAAGATGTCTCGGGGCTGAAGCGATGATCATTATGAATGTATAAACAAACATGTGTGCATAATTCACGCCACGACGGATAATACGGTTGATGACACAATCTGGTATTTTAGAATTGGAGAGTTGACGTTCTGACCAAAGTTTGATGATGCTAGTGTAGATATAATTTCGATGAGCGTAGTCAATCTGGGGTAGAGACGATAACCTTTTTTGCCTCCCTTGATCTTTGGTCCGTGCAGGTCTCTATTTATGGAATAATTCAGGATTCAATGTTTGTCAAAGACAGGTTTAAATAAACGGGCTGCGGCTCAAAATCTTTAGTTTTTTAGGAACCGAAGTGGTTTACAATTGAGACAATTCCAATTAAGAAGCGTTCCAATAAGTATTCTTAATATGTCACATATATATGGACTATACTAGTGTTACTAACCTAGCATGGGAATTGCAGCTGGCAGCAGGTGACGGTGATAGCCAGGTAGGCTTACGACCTTTACCCCCTTTTAGTCTAGTGTAGGCAGCTAGGATAGTTTAACCTACTAGTGTAGCTGTATGTATGCACCTTAAGCAAGCTTACTCCGTAGGCATGTTCCAGTTACTGGGGACCTAGGCAGCCCGGCGTCAAAATACACCCGACTCTCACTTACACAGCCATAAACTTCAACAATCATATTTAGCACAAATTCTCATACAATTAAATTTTAAAAAATTATATTAATAAATAAAAGTCAATGATTTACCTAGTTATAAAAATTTAAGTTATTAGGTTATGTAGTTATTGGGCTGTTGTTATTTAAATCAAGAACATCGCTAGGTCAAGTGAGAGTCGTGTGTTTTTTGACGCCGGGCTGCTAGGTTAGGCAGTTATTAGGGAATCGCTTCTTGTGTTCACTAATAAGCTCAGAGATATTTAATACTAATCTCCCCAATCTCCCACATGCCTCACGTACCGGTAGTTCAATTCGAACTTAAAAGCTGCCATTGAGTCGTTGAATTCCTAGGCGCATATCTATGACACAATTCTCGACAGTTATTTGAAATCCAATCATCCAATTAAGACGAAATGGCACGACGCGACATGACGCGACACGACACGGCACGACACTATAAGAAATTGTGTTGAATGCATTGATTCATAAAGTACTTGCATTATCTAGTGCTGAAGGCGATCAAAGGATTGGCTCTATGTAACTTGGGATCGTAAGATAGGTGTCAATCAGAACCCCGATAAGCTTACTGCTCAAACAAGGCCGACGCTTATCGTTCGGTAGATTTATTCCAACCCATGTCGCTAAGAGCTCACAGCTGCCGGGATTACCTACAGTAGCTCGGGCTTGAAAATCACTCTCAGTCGTTCCAGGCCTGCAAGCCAGTGGCCCTGAAACCTGTTTTTTCCTTAGCCGTACTTTAAACTGCCTTTATATCCTTATATATATGTGTATATATATACATATAGATATCTACTATGTAACTCAATTTTGCAGAGATTGGCACGAACCTAGCGTTGATGTTTCACTAACAAATTTCCTCTGATCTGATGTGACATAGTGAGCACAGATGGTGAGAGAGAGAGAGAGAGAGAAAAAGAGCTATTACCCGGATGAACCACCAAAGGTACAATGCAGCGGGATCGAGAGGTCTGAGAGCAATGATCGGGGAGAACCTGGTAAACTTTGTTTTAGAGAAGAGATGAGGGGAGAGGGGTGGGAAGCTCGCCGGAAGCTCACGTTGCCACGGTCAAGGTCGTCTGAGTTGCCCGATCGAGGTTTAATAGGATGCATTTAAACGCAGGGATATGCGGTGTAATGGCCTAAAGCGGCGTGATCCTTGAGGAACTCGATAGAAGATTTTCATAGGCGCTAGAACACAAAGTGATAGACAGGAAGCGGTGGAGCGCGAACGGCTCTGGAAGCCCTCCAGCGGGATGCCAGAAAATTCCTTCCTACTTGGGGTTAAAGGAGATCGTATACCCGAGTTGGTTACCCCAATTGTTCCTTCTCCTCCTCCTCCCTCTTCTCCAGACATCGGCGACGCGGATGCCAAGGGAGGAAGGAAATGTACCGTATGACTACTGAGTGCCGGCCACTAGGCGCGAGGCAGATAAGATCTAACCACGGTTGATGGGATACCCATGATGCGTTGTCAGTTCTGGCGCGTGGGCAAGACCAGAGTTTGGAAATGAGTGTGCGGCTTCAATGCCCAACCGAACTAGAAAACCCAAGGTTGATGCGGTCACGTTTGTCAGGCGGAAGGGCTGGAAGCGTCTTACACGACGGCTTTGGCTAAACGTTTGACATATAGGTGGTGTGGATGGGGAGAAGGGGGGGTTGACAGTCTAGTATGTAGCAGAGTCCCCGGATAGCTACACTAGCCTTGTATTAATGTAAGTTACCTTCCGAACCGACCACTGCCACCGTCGGCTTTGATAGTGCAAAAAAAGAATTAAACACAAAAACTGCCAAGGTACCTTAAGTGCTAAGGTATGTATGTACGTATGCATATGCCCATACCTCGGCTTCTCGAGTCGAAATCTGTCAGGGAAATGGGCAGGCGGGTAAGATAGAGAGACAGACAGGAACAAGAAGGATAGACAAGGTGACAAACCGCCAGTTCAGTCCGTTTGCGACCTACCTTGGTAGCTTAGCAGCAATTCGGGGTTGGTTCAACTGATGGGTCTGCTAAGTGTAGTGACCGCCACTAGACCTGACCGGACCTGACGATGGACCGAAACTAAGCAATGGATAGTGATGTCATTTTTTTACGTGTGGGCTAGTTCAAAGTTGTAGACACCGGATCGATAAAAGTCTAGACGGTGTGAGATGTGAAATTGACCATGGCCTGAGCACGCCATATGTACATAGTGTGATATGTAGCAAGATACATATCAGGTTGAGCGGCTGTCCTGGCGTCGCTCGTATCCGCAGATATGTGAAATAGTACCTGCCTATGTAAGTAGTGTCTGGTAGTATGAAATGCATATTGTACATAGTCTGTATATTGGTGTCGCATTGTCTCAGGGGAATAGTGCAGGTTTCTCCAGAGGAATAAAAATCTAGTTTGGCCGAACCTATTTTATCTTTATCGACTAGTTTGAAGGCTGATCGAGATCGCAGACATTGTAGCTTCGAGATAGATAAGACAGAGGGGTTGATAGTGTCGACGGACATGTCTATCGTCTATCTAATCTACCTTGTTAGTCGTGGTTTATCAAACCTCGACTATGCCAGGAGGTCTGCCCATTTCCCCATTTTCTACCTATTTTCTACACTACACCAAATAGTGCACGTGTAGTTAATAGGCTACAAGCATTCGAGAGTTATGCGTGCTTTTTAACAAAGTCTAGTGTTGGATTAAGTAGATAGCTGAAAGAGGGAACGCCAAGACCAGAGGACGTCAATTCGCGAGTTTTGATTGGACCGACGCGTGCCCGAGACAAAAACAATACGCGCAGTCGCGTCTTCGCGTTCCAATCAATGAAGTCCCTCTTTCTTTAACCTTTCAATTTTCATACCACGCGATATTCACTCCCGGCCAATCGGTTACGCCCCCTCATCAATTTTAAACATCCGCAGTATCACACATAACTACGAATTTCTGGTCACATTAAGTCTCACAAAAAGGATTGGAAACCGAACAAAAAAATAAAAAAGAGAAGAGAGGGGAAGATAAGGGAAGACACACAAAAAAAAAAAGAGAAATAAGTAGGAAAAATTGAAACCCCGAATTTGGAAGGAAAGACAAAAAAGAAAGAAAGAGGGTGAACAAGGTTATGAAATTCTATAGCAACACTTTATTCTTGACCAAAAACTCAACCCGAAGAGAAAAAAAAAAGGAAAAGAAAAAAAGAAAAGAAAAACCCGTCCTCCCTTTTTTTTTTTCGACTTCAACTACCTTACCTAGGTAATTCAGATCTCGATCGACCTGCCAACTTTCCCACAACTTACAACAACTATCCACTACTACGCTAGGTATTAGGTATTACCACTACGCACTTACGAGGACCGTTTGCATTCCTTTTTCTTTTTCTTTTTTTTCTGCACATGCTCCCTACATACATACAGACAATACGTACATAAGTATCTAGTTTACAGTTCGGAATCTGCACTGCCCATCGACCCGTGGGGTGCTCAGACCACTCACCAGGTCAAGACCCGTTTACCACTACAAGATAACAACCAATCAAAAATCAGGTCAAGGCTTGGTCGGGCGGTCCATGTTTCCCCCACCGGCGCTAGGCTCGTTCAACATTCCTTGCAATCATCTTCCAGTCGTGTCAGCCCACGGCTTTTCCACCCAATCCTCTGCCACGGTCACTTACACAAGGCAGTCCCACAGTGCTCCACTTTGGTGCATCTTTTGCTGAGTTGGCCAGCTACCAGCTACCAGCTCCCTTGCAACCTTGATCCATTATCTTCTCGTTTTCCCACCTGGCCGAGCCTGGGGGGTTACAGACCCTCCAAGGTTTCCAAAGTTGGTCCATCTTTTTTTTTCTTCACATTCACATTTGCACTCTATTACTACTGGTTGGCTTGGGATAATACGGGTAGTCATACACCTTTTTCTGACACACTTGGACTAAAACGAACCTTGCAATTGGCATCCATCCCCATCTCCATATCCATACCCATACCCATACATCCCATAACCCATCCCAATCCCAATCCTTATCCCGTTAAACTATCTATCTATCTTGACCTTTTTCCTCTCTCTCCCCCAGACTTCTCTCTGCCGCCGCCTTGTTCTTCCACTTTCACTTTCTCAATTCTCCCCCTCTCTCTTCCCCTCCCCTCCCCTTCTGCTTCAACCTCTCCCACACTAATAGTTGTTGTAATTTCCACTTGTGCTGTCGCCCTACTTTTTTTTTTTGGTGTTGCGAAACCAAACACTAGCCACCTGTCGATGCTCTCACACATCAGACTCTTGATTCACTTCGCTGTATATCGTCATTACAACTTGCGCACGACGGGTTCACGTCTGAGACCTTGACCGACAAGAATCGATACCCATCGCGCCACACTTCACCCTTGCTTCGCGGCTCCACAGCTAATTAAATTCACAAACCTGAAGGCCTGACCAAAGGTGAGTACATCGTCTCTATCCTCTGCTAAATCTCCCCCCATCGTCATGCAGTCTAGCTAGTGGAAGGAAGTCTCAAGGCTGCCTAAGTTCCTAGCCAGAGTACATTATAGCTTGCTCCTCCACCATCATCTCAATTACCTTGTCAGCTGCATGTGAACTAACGTCGACAAACCCGACAGCCTGTACACCTGTATCACGATAATTAAATTCCTATCTCGAGTTGTAATTGTAGGCCATCATGGCCAAGCCATCGCGTTTCGCTGCCGCCGGCGAGTCGCTGCACATATACCAGGATGACTACTTCGAGCAATCAACCCCTTCCATAAGCCGTGCCCCGATGCCTTCGGTTGGCAAGCCTAACTCCCCACGCCGGGCACTTCAGAACTCTAGCGGAAATGCCGTCTTCAATCCTCCCAATGCCCAGGGCAAGCAGCAGTCACCCTTCAAGCCCTCGGCGCGCCCCAACGCGTCCCCCATGACCCCTCTCCGGTCCTCAATTGGAAATAAGCTGAATGCCGTACCGATATTACCACCGACTGTGGATGGACAGACGACAGATTCGATGCAGAAAAAGCAGCCCCTGATGTCGAGATTCAAGGCCGTTATGCAAAAACCGTCGCACATGGATATAAGTGCCAGTTTCGAGAAGGAGAATGTTCACCCCACTATATTCCCGGCTGCCACGGGATTCAGCCTGAACATCGAGGAGTACTATCAGAAGCCACCGGGCAAGCGGACATTGCTCGAAGCCGCCCCGATCAAGGATTCGAGACCAGCAAAGAGGGCCAAAGCCGACGAGTCTGCTCTACCGCCACCGGATTCATTCCCAACCATCGTCGATGACGGTACCAAGCCTGGCCACAGTTATGCGCAATTGATTGGAATGGCCATTTTGCGCGCCCCCCAACGACGGTTGACACTCTCGCAAATCTACAAGTGGATATCAGACACATACTCCTTCTATAATGCCAACGACGCAGGTTGGCAAAACAGCATTCGGCATAATCTGAGTCTCAACAAAGCCTTTATCAAGCAAGAACGGCCCAAGGACGACCCCGGGAAAGGCAACTATTGGGCTATCGAGCCGGGTATGGAGCAACAGTTCATGAAGGAAAAGCCAAGTAGGAAGGCTAGCGGGCCTGTAGAGAATGTTCACGTCATGTCGATGCCTCCGCGCATCGAGCTTCTGCCAATGGACCACACAGTTTTCCACGACGGTCTCCCTTCCTTACCTCCTGTGCTTCCGGCTCAACCCAACATGTACCCCCAGGAGCCTATGCCCGCGCAAGCGCCAGCCCGTTTGGCCCCCGAAGTTTCATCAGATGCTACTATCCCTTTGTCTGACAATGCCGCGCCCGAAGAGCAGACCGATAAGGCCAGAGAACCAGAGGCTGCTCATGAGACTGGCTTGTATTCTCCCCTGCCTGCTGCGATGCACTCATCGCCCCCTATTCCGCGCCGTTTGGAGAATCGGAGCAACACACCGCCTCCCATCAAGAGGGAGGCCCTTTCGTCCTCCTCGCGGAAACGTACCCACAGACGTAAGCCCGTTTCTATGGATGCTACCGGCTCGGTGGATGATAGCGGATATATCTCGTCTCTGGAATCTTCGGTCATGCGTCCCAACCAAGCTGGTCGGGTCCACAGTTCCGGAACCGACCGCCCACGCATCAAGCGCGGACGGGCCGAAGAGGAGATTGCCCGGCTGAGAGCCTCCTCATACGACAGCCCTACCAAGAGTCGATCCTTCGGCTTCGTCCCGCCTTCCTCGTCGCCTTTACGTCATACCAATGATGGCCAGATGTTGCCCCCACTAACACCTGCTGTCAAGGTGAAGCCCCCTCCCAAGCCTCCGGCCTCTGTCTCTCCGAACACCAACCTTCGGATACACCGGGACAATGTCCGGCACATGTTGAATTCACCTCTTCGTCGTGTTAGTAGCATGACGGATGACGTCCTTCCCTGGAGCCCAGCCTTCCACATGGACGACTCCATCTTCAACCTCAACGATTTCACGGTTGATCCGCCTGACTTTAGCATCTTCCAGGATGATAGCCTAGAGGCTTACCTAGCCGCGGATCATGGCTCGCCCATAAAACGTTCAGCTAAAAAAAATCGCTTAGAGCGAACCTATTCAGTTGGTGCCCTTGGTGAGCTCACCAACTCGGCCTCGAACAAGTCGGTCACCTCCGCTCCCTTCTTCAAACCTCCTACTCCTTCTGTCGGATTGACGTACGAGTCTCCGAGCAAAGCGTTTGAAGACATGTCTTCCCCTACCAAGCTATTCCTGCAGTCCCCCTTAGCTAGTGCTAAAGGTCACATGAGTCCTAGCAAGGGAGCCGACTGGGCAGGACTTAATGACTTCTGCTCACCTAGCTTTTTCGACGACAGTACAGAGGACCCGGGCATGGACATCCTTCAAGGCTTCGAGAAGATCGGCGGCTCACAAAATGCCATCGGATCTTTGAAGTCTTCGAAGCCTGCCCTAGGACGGAGCTATACCACTTCCTTTTAATCACCTGACATCCGAGGAGCTCCACGGGTTGCGTGCCAAGCACGCTCGCTGTGGGCGCTAACGACTTATGAACTGAACGAATTAATTTGCATCATCGACATACTAATGCCTTCGGAACCTGCCGCCTTAATGCTCGCACGCTATAGACCTTTCTCTCCTGCTACGTTGACGCCTCACGGCTTTCTTGTCTATTGTTTGAGATCTTAATGATGCTACGTGTCTCGAGTACATACTGTATTTGTTGTTGCTACTGTAGCACAACGCCCGCCGGAATCTGGGCTTTCTTTTTTTTTTTTTCATTCCACTTCCCATTTCACACCATCACTTGGGTTCGGATTGCCTTTTTTTTTCTCCCTTCTAATAGGGTACCAACATCGACGGATCTGCGTCGGTTCTCATAGTTGGAACAGTTTTTTCTCTCTCTTTGATTATACTCCTTTTATTATATTTTCGAGCAAAGCAAGCAAAGAGCAAAGGCGTTGTGTGTTTGTGTGTGCGATTGATCAGGTGTCTGGATTTGAGGCTTTTAGGGATAGGAAAGGGAGGGGGGGACGAAAGGAAGGCAATAAATAGGAAACGCATTTGGGAGGCGTTTTTTTTTATAACTTCAATCAGGAAATCTCTGCCTTCTTTTATGAAGCATAAAAAGGGGGTTACTTTCCATTGATGTTTTTGTATTGTGTTGAGAGAGAGAAACCAAAAATGAAGAGAGAAGATTACTTGTCTTGTCTATCGTAAACTTGATACTCTGGTTCCCTTTTTTTTTCTTTTTACTTGTCTGGTCTGAGTGTTGTTGTAAAAGGAATTGATTGATTCTGGGTTTGATTCATCGACTGGGTAAGGGGCATAGCAAGCAAGCCAGCAGAAAATGGCAACACAAAATAGGCTTTGGAGTTCTAGGGGATAGGGGGATTTTTTGCGGTTGTCTTTTGATGCCTTCCCACCTTAGTAGTAAAAAAAGTAGTAGTAGTACCTAGTGTATCAATGAATATCATACAACAACAACAAGCCAGACCAGCTCAATGTCCCCAACCTCCTTTATCCCTAGCTTTGAACCTGTTTTCGCTTTACTTTCCTACTAAGGTAACTTACCTATGCATAGGGCTTTCTTGGTTATTCGTTTGTTCAGCCCTTGGTGCTATCTATGCTAGACGGGGGCAAGATGATATATAGCCTAGGTTGGTATTGTACTTTGTATATACGTGACTACAGGAATCTTCTCTTGCCTGCTTACCGCTTTTGCTCATCCATCTGTCTGTGTGGGTAGTATGGAGGGAAAGGGCTGACACGTGTGTATGTATTTAAATAACCTATAGGGGTATCATATATTTATTACTTATTTCTCTTTCTCCTCTCTTCGCGTTAAGCTATATAACCCTCCCATGCATACTACCCCCCATAGCGCAAAAAAAAAAAAAAAAGAAAAAAAAAGAAGGTGTACATATATCGATGTTGTCCATATCGTGCGCATATATGCGCGGGAGTTAAACCAGCCCACTATGCCTAGTCCTGATCCTCTTTCTTGTGTTTTTCAAAAATCGATAATAAATCTCCAAAAAGGATAGCCCAAGCATACCAATATAATAAAATGGCCCCCTTTCTCCCTATCCTCCAAAGACGCCAAAAAAGGCGTGAGTACCAAAGTTCCCGTCCTTTTATGTGATTACTGTAGTTTTGAAAGAAGACTTCCCCTCACTATCCCTCTCCCGTTTTCGTCTTTGCTTCTTCTTCACGCTGAAGATGGATACGAACTGAGCAGCGAATAGGAAGAGAAACTATAATCATCCTCTATGTCATCACCGTCTCTCCTCCCCAACCATGGCCATGCTATTGAAGCTGTCGACATTTCCGGCGTTCCTTCCATCGCTGCTGTGGCTGCGGGTGTGAGCTTCCTTGATCCCTAATAGATGCTCATGCGTGCGGCCCAGCTGGAGCTTTTCTGGTTGACGTTGATCTGGTAGGGGAAGGGGTTGGCCTCGCTGGTGGTGATGGGTGGTATGTGGTCCTTGTGGGTGTTGACGCAGGTGACGATCTTCATGGCAGCCGTGAGGAGGGTCTGCTCCATGGCCTTGCGAACTTTGGCTCGTTCTGTAAAATAAAAAGGGGGGCGTTGTGCGTTGGCGTTAGCGACGTACTTTTTCCTTTTCACACTTTCTTTCGTAATCTTTTCCCAAGCCATGGGGCTTACCCGCCTTTCCTCTTCTGTGCCCCTCCTCCGCGGGTATCGGGTATCGAGTGCTGTGTATGAGGGACTAGTATAAATAAGAGTGAAAAAAACTACTCACCACTCTCGGTCTTGGGCTCGGCGACGGTGACCTTGACGGTCCAGCATTCCCAGCATACTTCCTCATCCCCTCCACCGTAGGCGACGCGCGTGTACCAAGCCTTGCGGCGCTTCTTCTCGAAGAACTGGACTGATATGTTGGCTCGACCACCGCTCGTGTTCCCGCCGCCTCCTGCTAGCCCGGTGGCCACGCGCTGCTGATGTTGCGGGTGCTGATGGTGCTGCTGCTGTAGTTGCTGTTGGGAGTGTGTGCGTTCGGCGTCGAGTTCGCGGGCTAATTCGGCGGCGCGCCTCTCGATCATGGTGTCCAGCTCAGCGTCGACGACATAGGGTAGCATGATATCGAGGACCTCGCGCGAGTGCGGCGTTAGGGAGGGGAAGAACCGGTGGAAGAATATGGTGTGGAGAATGCCTGTAGGAGCATAGACGAGGTGAGCATGTGGCATCAGCTTGGCTTGGGTTGACTGGCTATCATCTTGTCCACTAGTAAGTCAAAGTTTTTTTTCTTTTCTCTTCTTACCTCGAACGACATCTCGCACTGAGGCAGGATCTGCAAAGGCTTCTAGTATGAATTCCTGGGGTCTTTGAGGCTCCATTTTCAAGTTCAGGGGTGATGGTGGCATGGGTGATGAGGAGCGGGTCAGGTAAGGAAAAGCAAGGGAAGCAAATCTGCTTCGGCTTCGGCTTCGGCTTCGAACTTCCCTTCCGTCCTTCTCTGCCTAGAGAAAGGAGGGGGAGAGAGGGAGAGACAGGGAGGGCAAGAGAAAGAGTGAGATGTGGTTTGTCTAGTTTGTTTGTCGCTATGTGTCTCAATGAAATGTATGGTATTGTAATGTAATGTATTGTATTGTAATATGATATAATGTAATGTAATATAATGTAATGTTAATGTTTAATGGGGGGAAGTGGAATGTGGAATGTGGTTTGATAACGATCTTATTAGCGCGTTCTCTCTTGTGATCGGCCGTAGAAAAAAAAAGAAGCCTAAAACTAAAACTAGATGGAGGGGTCATTGGAAAAGCTTAGGTAGGGGGGTTGGCGGGAAAGAGAGGGGAGACAAGAGAAGAGAGAGACCTTTGAATGATCAAAGGCCTGGAACATACTACTATGCACATACGCTAATGTACACGGCTCTTCCCCAACTTTAGGGGTACCTAGATACATGACTACCTCTGTGTAGCACTTATGTATGCACATGAGTACTCAGGTGCTTAGATCATACATATAAGTTATATGGGTCCATTCTACGTCATACCAGCCTCATTATCAGGAGAAGAAAAAAGAGGCAAGCCACACGTGAAGTACGGAGTAGCCCGGAGTGGATCTGTATGTGGCTTGTACAACTAAGATAGGTTCTCCGGATTAGTCCGATCTTGATCCCCACCAAAACTGCACGAAAACCTGACCTGTTCCCTATACGTACTACCTAGACCGACCCCGTCCTGCCCATCACCTACTACTTACACTGCTACACTACAATGTCGCGTGCATGGGACCGAGGCACACGTCAACTCGTTGGCTCAAACGTGCCGGTGACAGCTCATAGGGTGTTTTTATGAAACTTTTTTTCTCCCTTTTTTTTCTTTAAGGGCCCAATTCCTCAAGTCAAAGCCTCACATGTGCCAGAGTCGTGTGTCGCACAGACTGTATACCAACAACTTGTAGCTGAGGGAACAGTTCGTCGTGTTCCTGCAGCTCACCCCAGTTTTCCCACAACAGCATGTTATCAGCTACAAGGCGGTGGTTTCGCCGCAATCGAACCCCCATAGCCATTGGTGTTGGTGTTGTTGGCGCCGGCTACTTGGCTACCCAGTATGTCCTGAATAAGATCAACGATGCGCGCGAGCGCATGAGCAGCGATCGCATCGCCAAGGAGAAGTGAGTCCTCCCTTTGCCCTCTCCTCTTTTGCCCTTTCATTGACGAATAGCCACAGTCTGCGCCGGCGATTCGAGCAGAACCAAGAAGACTGCACCTTTACCGTTCTAGCTCTACTGCCCACAGCTACTTCCAACATCCTCGATGCCATGAACACGGAGAAGATCACGCTGGAGATCCAGCAGATGAAGAGCTCCAAAAACTTGCGCAGTGGGGCTTCGACTGCCGCCCCCCCGAGTATCGCCGATACCACCTTGACCGAAGAGGAAGGGAGGAGCATCGTGAGCTTTCAAAGTGACAGTGGCGTTCACGCAAGCCAGATAAGTCTAGGACCTTCCGCCGCTCCTGGCGATGGTACCCCAGACGACGCTGCCCAGTCGCCGCCCAAGCCGCGAAAAACGAAGAGACAGCTATGGGACGATCTAACGATAAGCTGTAAGTGCACCTTACTAAAGCCCTCCTTAGGGGAGACCTTGATGCAGTGGGATTGGGTTGTCCTAACTTGACACGCGTCTGTAGCCATAACCCGTGCTTTTACCCTCGTATATACCCTCGCCCTCCTCACACTACTTACCAGAATCCAACTCAACCTCCTTGGCCGGAGGAGCTACCTCTCCAGCGTCGTGTCACTTGCGACAGGAACAGCGCAATCCACGATAAGCCTCGAAAACAATGATGATGATAACCCAGAACACGCTTATGGAAGCGATTTTGAGACGAACAGGAAATACCTCACCTTCAGCTGGTGGCTACTGAACCGGGGCTGGACCGACCTGAAACAGATCGTGGAGAGAGCTGTGCGAGAGGTATTCGGGCACCTAAGCCCGCGCGATCTGGTCAGCTTCGACACATTCTCACAACTCACCATGGAAGTACGAAAGAAGGTCGAAGGTGGGAACATTGCGGGTGAAAGGGATTCCAAGTGGCTTTCCTTCCTGCTACCCCCTACGACCTTAGAGGACTATGTGCTTAAGGAGTCGGGTGTTCTAGGTGACAGTGCTATGGCCACTACGTCGCGAGCAGAAAGTAGAACTCCGCCCCCATTATCAGCATCCTACACCTCTTCATCCTCTGCAACGGCACCAACTGCTCTTCGGCGCCTACTAGACGAGACCTCCGATCTCATCGAATCACCCGCCTTCTCACATGTTCTCACCCTTATCCTCGACGCCGGCTTCTTTGTGCTCCTAAACAAGAAACTCCTCACGGGAGCCTTCGACATCCCCACCGCACCATCAGACCCGAACCCGACCACCAGTGTGACACAGCGCATGATGGGGCTGGAGCAGCAGGGTTCCAAGGTCGTGCTGCTCCCCAAGATCCTGTCCGTGCTAACGCGCCAGGCGCACACCATCGGCAACGGCATGCCCAACGAGTACCTGCAGGAGATGGAAAAGGTGCGTGACCTCGAGGCCTTCGCCGCCGTCGTCTACTCGAGCAACTGGGAGAACGAGATCCACCAGTCAGAGCAGCTCCAGCAGGACGAGCGCCGCGGCACCACCGCAGGCACCGCCGGTAGCGGCGACGAGGGCGACCGCAGTCCCGCAGCTAGCCGGTCGACCATCTTCGTCGGTGGCGCTGCTGCCGCCGGCGCCGGCGCTAGCACGAGCAACATCAGCCTGCACACGAGCGATATGCTCGGCAGCACCACCAGCGGACGCACGTCGCAGGTCTCGACCGCGCTGGGTCCTGAGGAGAGCATGGTCTTCCTCGACCCGCTCTCGCAGATCCCCTCGAACATCCCGTCGGGCACGCACTCGCAGACCCAGTCGCAGGCCTCGTTCGAGACGGCGTGGGAGAGAGCTGTGGATAGGAGATAATGAGTATATGGTAAATTTTTCAGGGAAGGGGGAAAGGGGTAGGAGTGGACGGATTGACGAATGGGATGGGATGGAGTGATTTGAAACTGGAAACCTGAGATATCAATGTTGAGGGGATGAGAGAGGCAGGTTAGGTAGGTAGGGCGGTTTTTTTTTTTTTTCTATACAAATTTTTGTCTAGGGGTCTAACGAAACGATGTTATACACGCGAATTTAAGGAGGGTGTGAGGATCCTAATTCCTGTTATTTTTTGTTACTATGTTTTAAGGGGCAGGTTTTTTTTGGGGGTTTTTTTTTTTTCACCCTTTCTCTAAAGTGGATATCAAATCATATTATTTACAAAGTCATGGACGGATATAAATTCATTGTTTTGTACGACGCTCCTCTGTCTATCGATACACTAGAAGCTTTATTTTTTGGAGGGCTATGCTGAGATTTATTGATATTACCATGTTGTTTTACTGGTATACCTAGCATGCTAGATATAAATCTTGGGGGGGTTGGTTGGTTGCGGAATATAAAGGGGCATTCCTCTCCGATTTGTGAATTTAATAGCTGTTTTATTCGTGTCAGTGATATTTTGATTATGGTATTGTTGATGATGGTGGGTTTAGGAGTTGTAGAAATATCACTTATTCAGCGTGCCCAGAGAATCAAAAATACCTTACCTACATATAGATTAGATACTTGATATTTTCTAGTGCCTCTCTGATTTCTAAGTATTTTTTTTCTTCTATTCTCTCCCTCTACTTTGAAAGGTGCCTAGTAAATCTTATGTATTCTTACACTCACTCGGCCCTCTTCTTCTCCCCTAGCTGGAGACCCAACTCTCCCGATACCATCGCCTTGGAATCATGAATTACAACTCACATATCCTTCTTACCCAGCATCTAGCTAATCAATAAAAAACATGCCACATATTTCTATATATGACACGGAAGAAATATCGCCCGCCTGTTAGAGGTGACGGATAAGTAGTACCAGACCTTACGCCCTTCCGAACATATAGCCGCTTGATTCCATGCTTCTTCTCCCCGTGTTTAACATTCCATTATCATGCTGACCTCTTGAGATGCATAGTTGAGTTTTCCCCCCTCCTCTCCCTTTTTATGGCCTCTATAGATAGAATTCTGTATCCCGTTAACCTGCTCTCTCTCTCACTCCCCGGGAAGAAAAAAAAAGAATTCGCGCACGTGAAAAAATATTAACCTAGACATACAAGGTTGATTCGTTCGTTCGTTCACCGACTCTTAGAAAACGTGGTTTTTTCATCGATTTTTTCTTTTTAAGAATTCGTTTTTTTTTTTTTTACATGAGCCCCCTGATAAACTTATCGAGGCCCATCTCGAACATCTCGTTGCGCACGCCCTCACCGCCCTTGTGTTCCGTGGGCGCGAGCGGGTTCTTGACCACTGAGGAGCAAGGGAAAAGGTTACAGTTAGCAAAGCTAGGCTCTTCTTCTCTTCACCCCAATCCAATTGTTTTTTCTTCTTCTTCTTCTTCTTCCAAGTTTAAGAGGAGGAGGGGGGGAAGACTATATAACTCACCATACTCGACCCAGAGGTTGATGTAGATCTGGTGGAGGACGTTGCGCATGCTCAGGGCGCCGGGCTCGGTCAGCATGGCGAAGCGCAGGTTGGTGGGGGTCTCGTAGTAGTGCAGCTTGTACTGGCCGGTGCGGTAGCTGATGAACGCGTCGTCGTCGCCGCCGAGCTTGCGCACCATGTTGCGCAAGCTGAAGACCGCACCGAAGATGAGCTTGGCGTCGTCGGCCGCGCGCGCGCTCGTCATGTGGTAGTTCCCCCCTGACCCGCTATTTACGGTGCCTCGGGCGTTGGCGGCTGCGACGGCGGCGGCGGCTGCGGCGGCCGCGTTGCTACCGTTGGTTAGGGAGGAGGTCGCTTGGTGCTGCGACGCGGGCGGGAGCTGCTGCTGGTGCTGGGAGGTGGAGAGCTGGTGGTGCTGCTGCGAGGAGGAGGAGGAGGACGAGGGAGGAGGCGGGTGCGCGTTGTGGGAGGAGGAGGGGGGCGCTGGGTAGTGCTGCTGCTGATGGGCTGCGGCGGCGTGCCATAGCTTCGAGTATACGCACTGAGCTAAAGGAGGGGCAATCAGTCAGACAGGTTCGGGGAAGGGTGGGAAGGAGGATGCTGTGGTAGATAGAGAGGACTTACTATGGCGGTCGAAGATATAGAGAGAATAGACCTGGATGGGCATGGCGCCGGGTTGTGGAGCTCACATGCCCGTGATTCAATGGCTAGCTAACGGGTCGCGTTTCTCGGGACGGGAAGGGAAGGGAAGGGATAGGAAGTTGAGTGGGCAGGGTTATGTTGACATCAATATGTTATTGGGAAGTAAAGTAATGTAAAGTACAGCAATGTAATGTAGAGGGACTCAAGGGGACTCAAGGGACTTAAGAGACTAAACCTAAAACCAGTAACAAGTAAAGGTAAATGGACCTTAGAAAGATTAGGTAATTAACTAAATTACCTAATATTGGGGTTCGTATAGAGAAATGGGAGGTGTCGCTTTAACTAGGAAAATTAAGTGGATCCCCTTAAGTTATGTACTAAGTACTCCCCTCTCTTTCTCTTTCTCTTTCTTTTTTCTCCAGCCCAGCCTCAGCTCAGCTCAACCTTCTAACTTACCTCACCTTTTCTTTGCACACGGCAGAAACGGCACACTGCCTCAACTTTACTTCACTGCCTATCACTGATAGCCTGGGCAAAACGGGTTACGGCAATGCATAACCTAAGGCTAAACCACGTAATAGGTAGGTAGTATATAATATGATTATCGCATATTGACTTCTCACTTTTTTTTTGTTATCGTTCTACCAAAATATTTCCCCTTGCAGCAAAAGCAAATCATATACTATATATAAAAGATGATTCAGCTGTTCATGGGTTGTAGTAGTATACATACATACACTACAACCAGCATTACAATTCCCAGGGCTCTCCAGTCTCGACCTGCAGGGTATAAGGTGGTTATCGGACACTTACCCTAGCAGCAGCCCTGGCAGGCCTAGAAACCTTGGGAACCTTGGGGGGGCACTGCGGGCTGCAGCAGGGGTAGTAGTGCCTGTCTAGACCCTGTGATTCGCTGGTTTGTGAGTTTTAGCTGCTGGTTGGGCTGAACAGCTTTTTTGTAAGTACAATACATACTAATAAACCTACATACCGGGAACATCATCTATTCTATTCCCTGTCTCTTCTTGTTCTTCTTCTTCTTCTTTTCTTTCTATTCTTTTTTATTTCAACTTTCACCTTTAGATTCGGACAAAACAAACTCTAGGTTTAGTCTAGCTAGATTTCAAAATTCCAGGGACAAGCAAATCAAATTCACCAGATCGACAAGAACGCTGTCGACGTGATCATGGTGCAATCAACACCCCCGGACTCGAGTCACAATGACGAGAAACCCTTTAGCACCCCGTCTCTCGCGAGCACACAGAGCTTGCCTGTACCCTCGCCTGATATCACCATCCAGCAGGATGTTGATATGCCCGCAAGGCCACAACTTGCGCCCCATCTGTGAGTCGGAGAGATGAGGAGGACGTGAGGAAGAGAACATGAAGAAAGAATATAAGAACTAAGACCCCTCCCCTAGATCCGCACCACCGGCAGCTCCCCAATTTCAAAGTCCCATGAGACATCACCGGCGAACGCCCTCACAACACCGGGAGATCAAGGTGAATAACATAGGAGCCAGCCCTTATGCCCCTTATCGCTCGCGCACCTGAGTTGACTCGTGTCGTGCCAATGTCGTAGGAAACCCTCAATGCGCGAACCGAATACACCAATGACGAGACGGACGGCAGGTCGCAACAGACCATCAACCAGTATGTCATCCGCGAGGAGATTGGCAGAGGCTCCTACGGCGCCGTACATCTCGCTACCGACCAGTTTGGGAAGGAATATGTAAGTCGGTCCGGTCCATATCGCCAAGCGTGGATCTACCCAAGCTGCTTGGCAACCCTACTTACTGCAACCTCGGCATTTGCTCATATCCATGTATATAACAGGCTATCAAAGAGTTTTCCAAGATGCGCCTACGGAAGCGTGCCCAGTCCAATATTCTGAGGCGTCCCGGAGGCGGGAGGCCCCAATTCGGTCCCGGCCGGTCTAGTTGGCTTGCCCACAAGAAGCAGCTGAGCCAGTATGAAGTCGCCGAGGCCAAAGACGCCCTCTACTTGATTCGTGAGGAGATCGCCATCATGAAGAAGCTCGATCACCCCAACCTCGTATCTTTGATCGAGGTCCTAGACGACCCCGAAGAGGATTCGCTATACATGGTCCTGGAAATGTGCAAAAAGGGTGTTGTCATGCATGTCGGTTTGGACGAGCAGGCCCAGCCTCTCGACGACGAGCATTGTTGGACCTGGTTTCGCGACCTGGTACTTGGCATCGAATATTGTGGGTTCTTCGGCCTCCCCCGGTATGGTTCAGGAATACTAACTAGTCATCCTCAGTGCATCATCAAGGAATCGTCCACAGGGATATCAAGCCCGATAATCTTCTACTGACAGAGGAGGACGTGCTGAAAATTGTCGATTTCGGAGTATCCGAGATGTTCGAGAAGCCGGATCAAATGTTGACCAGCAAAACCGCCGGCTCGCCCGCTTTCTTACCACCCGAACTCTGCCAAGCCAAGCACGGGGACGTCTCCGGCAAGGCCGCCGATGTATGGTCGATGGGGGTGTGTCTCTACTGCTTTAAGTACGGCAAGTTACCTTTCAAAGGGAGTAATGTCGTCGAAATGTTTGAGGCCATCCGAACGCAGGAGATACCCTTGCCCGAGGGCGAGGATGAAGATTTTGTGGATCTGATAACCAGGATCCTGGATAAGAACAATGAGACGAGAATTACCTTACCAGAAATCAGGGTGTGTCTCCTTTTTCTCTCCGTGATGCATACAACTAGCATATACTAATTTGGACAGAATCATCCATGGGTAACGAAAAGGGGGAGCGACCCTCTCCTGTCAGAAGAAGAGAACTGCACAGATTTAGTGGAGCCTCCCAATGAGCTGGAACTCAGCCACGCATTCACACGGAAAATGGACCACCTTCTTTGCGTAGTAAGTAGGAAAGCGACAAGACCGTATCATCCCCAGATTTCGCTAATGCTGGAGGTAGCTTCGAGCAATCCACAAATTCAAGAGTCTCACCACTCGAAGTAGAGTTACAACACCACGTACTCCTCGTAACCTTGAGATTCCCCACAATCTCGATCTTCCACAGAGGGAAATCATTCCAGAGGCTCCGAGGAGACCCGTGACCTCGAACTTGCTCTCTGAAGATCTTACTCGTTCCCTTAATAAATCCAATGCGGAAGAGGCAGCAGAACTCATCAAACAGCGCAAAGCTTTCCTTGCTTCATCGGGGCACTTGACAAGATTTGCGGAACCCGCATCCGAAGTAGGAGAGAAGGGCCAGGCTCAAGACACATCAGACCGAACACCACTGCTTCTCGGAATTGGCGCCGGGGGGTCTGACCATACCCCTACCGACGCTCCCAGTGAGATCGTGTCGGACTCTCCCACGGGAATCGATTTCGACGTCTATAACCGTGCCTTCGAGACCGAGATCAAACGCATCCGGTCTGACCGGAAGAAGAGCCGCACTCGGACGTATATGACACGCCACGTCGGCGAAAAAGAGGTGGACAAGTACGCTAGCGATGAGTGCATGGTCATCGAGGCGGGCAAGTCCGTCATCTCGAACGCCTACACGCATAGCTCATCTGCGGTATCGAGGGGGCTGGCTCAGGGAAGCGAGTGGAAACAGGACAGCCAAGAGGGGGTCAAGAGGGCGGTGGATACGGCTAAAGAGAAGACTAACAAGTTTGCGGACCTAGTGGTCTCGATGACGAGAGATATGAAGGAGAAATCCCCCAGCTAAAGGGGGATATTATGATATTATATCTTTTCGTATACCGTATTTTGATTTGGGGAGTTTTGCGAAGGTTGGGCAAACCTTGAGGAGTAGAAGGGGCTAGAAAAGGGGAAGGGGGCCAGGTGTCAAGTGGGAAACTACTCTACCTAATCTATGCATGAAGACGGGGGGGAATACTTAATACTGATCACGATAAATCAAGGGGATAACAGATACCATTGCTTTTTGTTTTGCGAGCGGGCGTTTTAGGCTACCTACCTATTTGAGGCTCGGCCTGTCTCGGGGACGAGAAAGGGGGATAGATAGTGAGGACAGAACAATTCAATTTTTAATCGTACCTAAATTGCCTGAACTCTCGTTGAGCTCGTTATGACAATCGGCGTAACCATTTTAAATACTGTCTGCGTAGGTACGTATATGAAAATGAGGGCTTTACAACAACACGAATCGTTTTCTTGTCGCCTTTAATTAAATATTTTGCACAATCCCAGGGGAGATTTTCTCTAGAACTTCGATGAGCTCTGTGAATATCTTCTTCTGCAATGCCTTACCCTCCTCACTACCAACTATCGCTGCCGGGGTTCCCGAATTACAATGCTCAATATATGATCCACAAGTCTCCAGTCCCGCAGATGCAGCCCATATGTAGTTGCGTGATCCGACCTCCGCCGTCCGTCCCATTGCCTTGAAAGCAACCCTCATCACAATTTCAACATACCATGGCCAGGGATGCTCGCGATTCAGCTCGGATTGACAGTATCCAGGACTCACAACGTTAAGTATGACCTGTGGCTTGCTGTCCTTATCGAATCGCTCCGCTAGCTCGCGCGCTATGAGCACAGCGATGAGCTTTGTAACCAGATTTCATCGCCGACCTAGCCATATAGGTGGTGTATGTGGCTAGGGGTGGCTAAGGGGATGGGTTGGCGACCATAGTAAAAAGGTGGGTTGGCGTCGTGCCGCAACCAATAAAAAGCACCTTTTTAGTAACCAATCAAAGCGCAAAACCCCAACCAATCAGAGCGCAAAGATCCGACCAATCAAAGCGCAAGGGTTTAACTAATCAGAGCGAGGGGGACAGGTAGGGATTTTTTCTTGCAGGTAAGGCATAGGGATCTTGGTTATGTTGGTTGTGTTTGTCAGATTAGTCGTGTTACATGCCAGATGATATTTAGGTAGGCAGGTAGGCTACGTGCAACATGAACTAACAGGTAAAACTGTAAACAGGCAACAGGTAGATTACCAACATGGAGGGAGATGAAGACCTACCCCCCTTCACAAGAGGTCGGCCTTCTTGAGTGTGACCATCCCTTAGGTAACTTTTGCTTCTTTTTCCACCTCACCACCAAGTAGAGGGAAGTTATCTTTCCTCCTCTGTTCTTAGCAAACCTGTAACTCGTCGATATCTATTGAAGATGCCATCAATCATCGTTTTGTCGGTAGCCGGCATCGCAGCCGCGTATGTTTTCCTGCGAGCTTTGGCCTCCCTTACACATGATCCAAGAGAGCCAAAACAAATCATCGGCAAGATTCCGTTCATCAGCCCTCTCATTGGCATGCTCTACGAGAAGGGGCGCTACTACATACGGATGAGGTAGGTTATGCTTCTTTATTCAACCTAGATGGCCGGGACCGAGTTCTGATAGCTTCTTTAGAGACGAACATGGCCTTCCCATATACACGCTACGTGTGCCTGGGCCGCCTCTTTACGTTGTCAACTCTCTTTCTATGATTCAGCGCATCGACCGCCATATCTCAACAGTTGCTTTTTCTCCGATCCAGGCTCGGGCCTGCGATAAGGCCATGGCCGTGAGCAAGGACGGCATGGACAAGATCGCCGGCGAGAAGAAGCTGACCGAAGACGGGTACCTGCGGAGCTTTCCTAGGGCTTCTGCCCCGGCTGTGTCACCTGGCCGTGGCCTGGATGCTCTGAATAGGGAGGCGGTTAGTAAGTTCGCGGCGACGTTCGACAGACTGGCCGCACAGGGCTGTGCCACGGTCAAGTTATTTGCGTGGGTTCAGCATGAGATTTTCGCGGCTACCACACACGCGATGTATGGGCCTCATAACCCATTTCGCCATGGAGGGAACGAGAAGGCGTGGTTTGAGTACGAGGCCGGTATCCTGACCATGTTGATGGACTTTATGCCGAGTATCTTTGCCAGGCGAAGTTTGCAGGCCCGCGATGTCATGGTGGCTGAATTTGAACGCTATTTCCAGGAGAGCCGACATGAGGACGGCTCCCTTTTTGTTCAGCTTCGGCAGAAACACAACCTCGCTTTCGGCCTCAGCATCAGTGATACAGCTCACACTGAAGTGGGTCAGGTTGCTGCCGGCATTATCAATACTGCTCCTACCGCTTTCTGGGCTGCTTGGCAGATCCTAGCCGATCCCGTCGTATATGAGGACTGCCGGAGCGAGGTGGCTCAGTTGGTGCAAACCGATCCGGATGGCGTGTGTACCATCGACCTCGCCCAGGTCAGAACTGCTTGTCCTATCTTAGTATCGACATGGCAGGAGGTATTGCGGTTTCATGGGATAAGCATAGCTGCACGTATCATCCAAGAGGATACCTTAGTGGATAATAAGTACTTTCTCAAGAAGGGTGGTGTTGTTCTGATGCCGAATGCTGTCATCCATTCTGATCAATCCCTATGGGGCCCTACGGCCGGTGAATTCAATCACAAGCGATTCCTTAAGGCCAAGAAAGACGGGAGCACGCGACACCCTGCCGCGGCTTTCCGGGGGTTCGGTGGCGGCCATGTTCTATGCCCAGGGCGACACTTTGCTAGCACCGAGATCCTGTCGCTGTTGGCCTTGTTGCTTGTGCGATTTGATGTGCGGCCTGTCGGGGGGAAATGGGTCGAGCCTGGAAAGAATATGGTCATGGACCGGGCTTGTCCTCTTCCGAAGGATGATGTTGAGGTTGAGTTAACTCCCAAGAGCGATCAGAAGTGGCGTATCATCTTCTCAGATAGCGATCAGGGCATTAACATCGTGGCAGAAGACCTTGATGATGGCGAAAGCTAAACACAGAAAAGGTAATGAAGAAGCATATTTAACCATGTGGCACGTATTGCACGATCACAGCCCTTACGTGTTGTTATTATAAAAATTATATATGAATATTTATATGTAATTATAATTAAAATATTAAAACTTTTAATATTAACCACCTTTTTTAATAAAAATCTTTATACTGGTTAGTTAATCCATACCTGCTCCTAGTTTAGCCCCACTTAAGACTTCAAGTCGGCAAACTTGAAGTTCTGTCTTACGGCTGTGGGACGAGTTGGTTAACATATCCAAACTATATTTGGAATTTCCGAAAGAACACTGGTGGTCAAGGAGGCCTTAAGGGGGGAAGGAGGCATAGCCTTACAAGCCTAACTGTTCGCAAGCCTCATCTAGGAGCTGAAGTACACAATCTTAGTCTATAGCTCATCAATCGCAAAGACTCAGGAATATATATATATGGTCAATATCAAACCCATAAGTGTGAATCATCGGGCTCCTTACTACGATTATCTAATATGACTATCTTTCCATCCTTCGATAATTGGGTCTGTGTTTTCTTTTTGTTCTTGTTTTTTTTGTACGTGTAGAATTTCACAGTAAAATTCCCAAGTTCGACCTTGAACCAAGCTGTCAACGTATTGATGGAATAAAAGTTAATAGAAATATTTCATTCAGTATTTGTGCTTATGGCCATTCTATTGGACGTCGCTCAAGCCGTGGTGGTCATTGTCTGTACGCTATCCAACCGCATCCAGATTTTGTACTCAACTAGCTAACTTTCAACTTCCGTCCCCCACTACTTCCGGCACGTATGGAACTTTCCTCCCCGCCCGTTTACCGGCCAATTTGAGCTGGTAAGATTGTAGTGTATCACCGGATTTTCTCAAATTACTGACATAACTCCAAACCAAACCCAGGTGTCCTACGTCTGGCAGGTTCTCAATATATTTAGCCTGTTCTTCGCCAAAACGGCTACTCTGATGCTCTTTTATCAGATCTTTACCGTTTCGCCCCCAATGCGTATAGCGATATGGGTCGGTATAGCCGTTACCTTCGTACTATATGCGTTAAGCATAGTCCTCAGTTCATATTTTGCAGCTCCTCACGTTGGTGAGACCTGGGATGAACTCATGGCACAGGTAGTCGGTACGATTATCTTTCCACTTTATTGGGCAGTTGCCCAAGGTTCAGTGGGTACCTTATTGGACATGTACATTTTTATATTGCCCTTACCTATCATCTACCGACTCAAACTATCGAAGAAGAGAAAGATGCAACTCATGGCAATATTCTTCATAGGCCTACTGTAAGAAATAACTCTCTATCAAGTAAATCTCTGACAGTGTATACTTATTGTTTTCTCTAGGGGCGTAGTTGCGAGTTTGGTCTCCCTCGTTTATAGAGTAAAGTCGATTCAGGGTCCCAGCCCCGATACCACTTATAACACAGGTGTTTTAATGATCTGCAAGTATGCGCTCCATCTTCGACGTTTTTTGTTATCTTCAAGCCCAAGCCCACCAAAATATACTAACACAGTCACCAGTCTTGTTGAGATGGACGTGGCACTTATTGTTTGCTCAACCATTGCCTTTTCTAGTTTCATGCGCCTCCACGTTATGGAATCACGTATATTCAAGAACCTCCAATCAGTCCTAAGAGGCAACCGAAACGACAGCAGTCAGCCAAATTCAGCCAAAGGCATGCTTGATCCCAACAGACCGCGAACAGGGAGAGAACATGTCCACAGAAACAAGAGCATAGGGAACATAGCCGGCTATGTTGAAGTGAACGACAATTGGCTCCTCCATAGTGGGGCGACGACGAACGTTGAGAGCCAAAATACGATTCACATGTCGAGTTATGGAGATAATGAAGGCTCAAGGGTTCTCTAAACGGTGGGGGTCGAGCACATGCCAGTTTCCACGGTGGATGCTCATGGGTAAGGAGTTTGAATCAAAAATGCTCTTCAGGTGACTGCAAAAGAGGTTGACTATTGTCACGAAGGACCAAGCAAGTGCTTAGGTGATCAATGCGTTGTTGTGCGAGG
The DNA here is from genome assembly GCA_022578605.1 of Camillea tinctor. Classification (NCBI taxonomy): domain Eukaryota; kingdom Fungi; phylum Ascomycota; class Sordariomycetes; order Xylariales; family Graphostromataceae; genus Camillea; species Camillea tinctor. The sequence goes on along the minus strand of MU394081.1, from coordinate 118,077 downwards.
AACTGACTACAACTATGGATGTCACTGTTATCTATATACAAGTATCTCTTCTTTGTTCCTTTCTAACCCCTGACAACTATTCTGTTGCCCCAGGAGTTGTAGTGTATGTGATCATAATTAAAGCAAATCAACTTATTAATGGTGAAAATGCAGTTAAACGCTTTTGAAGTTAGTGCATACGTCCCATGAGCCCCCATTGTAGGACCCTCTGCTATATGTGATATATCTATTACCTTTTAGGGGCAGTGGAACTACGCGTGTTCGGTGTTGGCATGAGACGAATGTGAGGCAATAGGATGAAATGTATTAGTCTAGGAGAGAGTCTAGTAGGTGGCCAGAAGCCATGATATATATGTACATGGTAGGTAGTATAGGACCGTATAGTAAGGTAACCCCATATCCCAACTTTAAGGATCTCGTGTATCCAAGGCCCTTACGGCTCTCTAGGTTTAGTGGCTCTCATGATTCCTGCTGCCTCCTCCTAAGATCACGGCAGCCAGCCAGTTACGCACGGCTTGGACTTTATTTCCAATAATTACAAACCTTCATAGACATGCTATAGAAACCTTTTCGATCACCTCCGTTTCACTGGTTCGTTTTCCACTCGCTCAAAATCAGGGAACAGCTTTTGAAAATAACTAGATATTACGATTATACCTGGTTTTAATAATAGAGTGAGGGTGATGAAAACCTGCCCATTTCATAGATTGCGCGTGGTATGGTACGAAAGACTTCCTTTTCAGATCTTAAAATATTCAAAGAATGAGAGAATATGTAAAATAAACCATCTCATTAGATACCAAACTAGTTTTTTGCCTTATATTTTTGTCGCTATTACGATACGAGTCCCAAGAATAAGGCATACGTTATTGTTATTGTTGCGCAACCAATTACCTAAGTGGCTTCGTAGATGAGCGCGGCTTGTTTACATACAAACAAACTTCTTCGTTCTGTTTTCTAGGCTAAGTTCAGCTCTTCAGTAGTCACAGTTGAGGAAAGAAAGGTATGACTGGTTGGGTTTGCGGGGGTTAGGGAACCGGGGGAAGATAGGAGTTCATGCTTGATAATGCGATTTGATTTCCGTCAAGGAATACCGTGGTTATGGTCCTGTTACATTTCGGTCTACAATGTTTTATGGAGACGAGGATATATGTACAAAGTTTTTGGAGAGAGTAGCTATATAGTAGGTTATACGATTCATTTTACTCTCCTATTTTCCAGGAGAACAGTACAGAGCAAATAACTCTCTAGCAACAACACATCGCGGACGGATTTACGTATATATTGTTGCCTTTCTCCTTTCCTGTCTCGTTTTTCTTATCCGCCAACCATTCGATATCATGGGATCATTTAGAAGCTGGTTGCTGTGTGAAATGGGGAGTGTAGCTTGAAGGTTAGAGATCTATACACATGGGTTATAAGAAATATCTTTTTAACCATAGTGACTAGACATCATGGAGTCACAGGTCTCTCAACCCATCTTCCATACGATGTGTAAGGACTTAAGCTTAGCTTAGAAAGCAGACACGAAGGAGTTGTTTGCATATAAACAGATCATGCTGCTTTGCGCGGCCACCTAGATAGCCTAGTTCTTCACGCAACAACGAATACATTTCCGTCATCTAGGGCTTACATCGTGATACAGTGTCTCACATCGCATGATACTTTCTGAATAGATCGATACACATTATATGGGACGATGGTAGGCCGATATGGGCAGTTTTTCCATGCCAGCTTGTACAACTGAAAGAGAAGACGGGTATGTGGTTTCTACAGGCTAGGGAAGCTTGAGAACATCGCAGCCGTATAACCTAGACCAAATATTTCAATATGCATTGTCTTTAGAATATTTACACTGCATTAGCTAAATTATTCGATTCACGTGCCCTCTTTCTCTCTTTATACTCATTCACCGGTCTACGTCCTCCTTCCCCATACCCCTTTTTGTGTAAGGTATGATAAGTGAACCCAGGTGATTTACTTAGTCTCAGATATTGTAGAACCACGAGGAGCAGGAGTCGATCCCAAAGCCTTCGTACGATATCGTTCTTTTTATTGTTTCACCGAGCGGAGAAACCGGATGGGTAGTGGTAGAATTGTCAATGCCGTTTGTCCGTCATCTAATTGAGACACACCAAAAAGAAAGGCCTGGAACTGCAACTGGAACTCTATAACTCGAGAAGTCTTGGAGTTCTCTTTTTTTTTCTCCGATATACATCCTCTTTGTGAGTGAAAAAGCAGGGACCAATAGACTGTCCTACCTGACGCACATGTTTTGCCCAAGATTCGATTCGATGGAAGCGTAAGACACGATGAAGCACAATCGTTCGGGGAGAGGGGGCTTTGCCTCACATGTAAGTAATGTAACCTGTAGCTATGTATGTAACTATGTATAATTGCGGGATTATACGTTCAGGGCCATCCTGTTCTGGCTTATATTATGCTATATTCGATTATATACCTAGGTACCTATTTATTTATTTGTTTGCTGTACTACGGATTAATGTATAAGAAAGGGGTAAGTGTAAAAAAAGGAGAAATTTTGACTGCTCTCCGCTGAATATTTACTAACAGAGGCAAAATTTAAAATAGAAAAAAGCTCTCAAATCTGACCAGTAATTTTTTTGCGTCTTTTTTCTTCACTCTAATATCTCTCCTATCGTAATCTTGTTGACCGACGTCTTTCACGTCGGTAGCCGACCTATTTGCTTACACCTCTACATGCTGTCGAGGCGAGACATGTGTGCCGATCTTTCTGACCCAGGGTATACTGAAACATTCGTAGATTCCTTCAATGTATACCTATGTTATTAGATATCAGGGAAGGGAGGGGGTTGTCTTTCCTTCGACAAGACTGGTAAGCAGGGAAGGGAAACAGATGGTTCCAGTTGGTTGGTGACCTGTATAATGGTTACAGGAGAGAAAAAAGGAAAAAAGGGAATGCAAGGATAGATAAATAGGGAGAGAGACAGTAAAGCAGAGGAACTGGTTCGCTGCCACTAACGTCGTGAGTTGTGCTTTGGGGTACTGCCTGCTTGCCTAGTCGACGCCTCGTGTCGCGCGCCACACAGCCCGACTCGCAGTTCATCAAGGTACGTAGGAAGTGAGAGAGAAGGCGATCCGGAATACAAGGCTCTGCGGATGTCACCAAGGGGGTGTCTCACCTCTCTCCACTTTACACGCACGTAGCAGTCTCTTCAACATGGTCATCGGAACTCAGACGACGTTAAGGAGGAGACTGATCGACCACCACCATTACTGCTGCTGCCAAACGAAAAGGTGTTCGAGTCAATAATTAATTGAGACACGCAGACAAGAATAATAATAAAGAGAAACGTGCGCTACACATTCTAGCTTGGTGATATCTATCCGGCCGGTAAGGCGAGTCAACGGGTAGAAATGCCTATAGGAGGTTAGGATTGATGTAGGTCATATATGTATGTACGTAACCTATGTACTTCGACGGTGATGGTTGAATGGTGAATCAATTCATCGTCTAACCCAACATGGCCTATTCACATGATATGATTCACTTCACACAACTCAGAACTCTCCTGTCCCCATGTATTCCCCTCCCCTATTTCCCGGGCCGCCAATTGCCTTTCTCTCAACCCCCACTCCTGAGCACAAAAGTTATAGAAAAGACTCAACCAACCGACCAATCAACTAATTGATTAAACCTCCTACTGTCTAACGGACCACCTACATACTTTATAATTACTCATCGACCAAACATTGTCTACATTATCCATTTGGTCCTATGGGTATGACAGAGTCCTATAATTCCCGGGAGGAAGGGAAAGGCAAACTAAAGCCAGACCCCGAAAGAGTTCTTGAATACTAAAACGAAAATAAACCGGAAACCCCAGCCTCTTTCCTCCCTCCCTCACTTATATGCTAGGTACAAACTCCCAAGTTCTTTTTTTTAATTCACATCAAACTAAGTACATAGACAACATGTCTATGTAGTTAGGATATTCCTTACTTCTTCCTCTTAGTTCCCTTTTCCCTGTAGATCTAAGTGTAAGGAAACTTTCCTTTGCGCAAGTTCAGTCCATTTCATCTCATCTCGCCTCCCTCCACATAACTATCTGATCCCACCGATCCCTAGGTAGCTACCCAAAGCATATATATATAAAAAACTAAAATAAAGACTTAACATACCACACAGGTACCTGGCCTAGGTAAGTACCTAGCGTGAAGTATGTGCGTTTTATTCACCTAGCTTTCTCTTCCCCCCTTTAACAAGCTAACCCGGTAAATCTACCTCACCCCCCTACACCGGGTTACCTAACTCATACATACCAGCGTACAAAACCATATATGTAAGGAATCCGATCAAGCGCGCGCTAAATCTGAGCTACCTATCTACCCAAGATACCTATTTAAGTAGGTTTAGGTCACAAGGGTAAGGCACGATGATGTAATTGTACCGATCCCACGAGGGTAGGGCACGGGGGAGGGGGGGCTGAGCTACTAGTAGCATCACGGATCGCGGACATCACGGGCATCATCAGTACCAAAAAAGCCTCTCTCTCTCTCGACCCCAAAACCCTATTTTCTCCCAAATTCTCTCTTAGGCGTAGACCTAGCCTAACTCCCTAAGAGCTACGCTAGTTAGTTTCAGCATGCCATCATCCGCTGCCTTTGTGCCCTCCCCTTTTCGACTAACCCCCCCCAAAAAAGAAAAAGAAAAAGAAACAATCCCTAAGTACATAGCTAACCCTACCCAAAACCCGAAAAAACGAAAAGCTTAGCCCTCCAGCCCTTCTCAAACGGTTTAGCAGGGGGGAAGCGCGGGAAACTTTCGCTTCTTTATTTTTACCGTTTAGAGCTAGAGAGAGAGAAAAAAAGGCTTTTACCACGTGCGATCCTATGTATGTATGTATGCACGCGGGAATAGGGGGGAAGGGATGAAAGGGAAAAGGAGGGGGGGAGGTCGCGTGGGTGTGTGGCGTAGCAGAGAGAGGAACTGAACTGGTGTGGAAGGAGGGGGGTAATTGCTTGTATTCCCTTCTTTTCTTTTTTGGTGAACATCTACCTGTATGTAGGGTAAGCAGGTAGGTAGGTAACTTATAGATTTTACATGTATCTAAAGGTAAGTAGGTAGTTGTTTTGAGTACCTATGTATACCTCAAGGAGATATATATATATATGCGTATAAACCTATAACCAGGTGAGAGGTATATTTCTCTTTAGTCCCATGTAGCGAATTCGACTTCCCGGCCTGACTCAAGCGGAGAGAGGTTGCTTACTCTTTTTTTTTTTTCACTCACGCGGCGGCATGCGATGTTCCATTTTCGTACATACCAAGAAACATGGCAGAAACGTACGAACGTTGCAATGAACCCTTTCTTTTTCTTTTTCCCCGCCCCGCTATGAGCCTCGAAAATCTACGAGTATACCTAAAATAGAAAAAGAAGAAAAGAGAAAGAAAAGCAAAGGGCACCTGCCTTGCATTGGAAAGCACCGGCTGTCCAATCCGCCAAGTAACCGTCGCAGTACATAGTGGTAGCATGGAGTAAGTGGTAATATCAGATCGATATCGTAAGACTTTGCTTAAGCAAGATATCATGTTGTGCGTGTGTACAATACCCTCCAGGCCTGTCTAGATTCAGCTAGAATCAATAAAATCTTTCTCACTCATGTTATAATTCCGGAATTTTCTTCTTTCTTCTTCTGCAAAACCAAGCTTGCTCTTGTCAGATTAGATTAGATGTCAGTCAGGCTAGATAGCCTACCTTGCCTTACCTTACTTAGGTAGGTAGTAGGGTGGTAGATATTTAATTCGTTGCCCGTGTGAGATTCCAGTCCTTTCCATCCCAGGGGGAGGACTCTATGTACATACTAAGCAAGTAGTAACATTAGCCAGAAAAAAGCTTAGGGTCGTAGTTAATAGAATCGATCAATCACAAGATTCGGCATTCTGCCCTCGTGCTTTACCTCCTCCTCACCTACCAATAGGAAGAAGAACTAATGGTCTAGCCATCCAACCGCAGAAAATACCAAGATATCCTTTTTTGACGTGTTTATCTTTAGTTCGTGCCTACAATAAACCCCCCTTATTTTTAGCCCATATTCACTTACCTAATACCCCCTCCTACCCCGAGTAAACAAGAAATATTGATTGGATAGCAAGGGATGGGCAACGAGTATAGCTTCGTTGTCCGCAACTGATCTACAAGATTAGGTCAAATCCTCGATATTTTTTTGTTAGTCTTCTGTCTTACCTAGAGATGTGGTTATGTCTTTCCGAGAAAAAAAGGTCCAACTTGCGGCTTTTTTTTCTCACTTTCTCCTTTTTCTTTCTTCCGCTTTCTTCAATTATCTAAGATCTAGGCCCAGAACATATACGACACATAAGCGCGGTAGCCAGGTGTAAAAAAAAAAAATTAGTGACAAAGTGATGCCGTGTCAAAGCGAGGCCATACACGACCAAGGAAAGGCGAGACTCGGCCGTGGGGCCATCTCTTCTAGATATGTGTAGTAATATCTTTTTTTTTTCGACCCTCGTGGTTGAGAATATGTCCTTCCCCACATTTCCCCCAGATTTTCCTGTAATTTAATCGACTGTCCGAAAAAATTGAATACTACGTTAGATTTCTGTGTGGGTGTGGTGTGCGCTTCTGCGGGATCGGGTCGGCGACTGGGTGAAGTAGATAGATCTACGACCGCAGGCACGCAGTTAGAGGTAGTACCATATTTGCCTTTGGTGAGACACGTCCAGCTCTTTGGGTTTTTGTGTGGTTGCACAACTAATATGAACGATGCTGGTTGCTGGGAATTGCGATGTGTCCTGGTAGTGTGCGGCTTTATGTCCCTGTTTCGTGGGATTTAACCTCGATGTGGAAACCCCATCCGAGAAAGCTCGATATAGGTATAGGTGATGGATATGCAAACGCATATGGGCGAATCGCAATGGGCAATAGGGTAGGCAATCCAGTTTCCCTCTCACCTCTTCCACTCTTTCACTTTCTCCTACCGTACATAAGCGTAGTTATCCACGAAAAGGGGGAATGTTGGCAGGAAGCGGACTGATTTGAATTCAACATTCCGTGTAGTGCCCACTTTACGGCCGTGTGTCGGGCTCGTTTATAAACCGTTTCCACGTCAGGTTTATATGAGAGCCAAAGCCGAAGCTCACAGCCAGTTGTCTTGGATTTGTTTTTTTTCCCCAATTTTTTAAGAAAAAAAGATAATAAGAAATAAAAACAAGTTTGCCAATCCAAACCATATGGTACGCAGGTGGTCGGTAGTTCCCGCAAGAATCATAGCGGCTTATGTAGTTTTGAGACATCCAAGTCCATCGTATAACCGAACATGTAGCTTCAGACTGGATAGAGATAGAGGAGGGGGCAATACGCTTGTGATAAGTCACCCTCTTACAAAGCTGGCTATAAGCTGCGAGTTCGGGGGAATTTTGTGCTCGATCAAGGCCTGGCGCAGGTCTATACCGCCTGAAAAGCAATGATATATTGAGCGATAAGACGTACATACCACCCACTCGCCGGTTACTTAGGTCAAGGCTCGGTATGGTGTTTTCACAGTTACGTTCGGATGCGGGCGGGCGGCGATCCGCGCTCCGTATCAGAGGATCGACAGAAGCTTGCAGTTCCAGACATGGCTTTTGTCAGCTCTATCGGATCAACCTAAGCTACATGCTAGCGAAGTCCTTGGCATGGCTATCTGGCTATTCTTGCTTGGTGCATGCACGCCTGCTGTTACTGTCAACGATTCTTGCCGCGGTTGCTGATGCACAACGGCATAGTGCAGCAGAGCTCAGGGGTTACTGCAGGTCGTAAGACAGCTGTCCCAGAGGGGACATACCAGAGACAAGGGCGAAATGGCGTATCGATCCCTGTCATGGCGTGAAGAGACCGTTCACCGTCAACACGAGTTTGATAGAAAAATGAGAGAGAGAGAGAAAAGTTGCAAGGTCCTTCGGAGGTTTCGTCTATCCAGGAAAGAGGGATATACACCGGATGGATGGATTGAAGGATCATACGTAGGTATACATATATATCCAACTAGAGTATGAATCCCCCCACAAATCTAGACGTCGAATCCTCGTAGACTGAAGCTGGTATGAACTGGTTCGTGACGTCAATGCACTTTTCAGGACCTAATCAGCTAGCACAATAGAGGTTCGTTCTAATATGGGTACGTCAGCTCGAATAGTAGGAGTAGTTCGGCTAGTAATTTATACAACATATCGAGGCTCTCTCCCAAATGAGGACATCCGGAGAGCCGTAGTTGAGATTAGGATTTCTATAACGTAGTACGCGCATGCTTGCAGATCACATCATAATTATAGAAAAGCAATTTGTCACGGGCTCCCAAACTACTGGGTCCTTTGCGATCTCGTCCGGCTTGGCTTAATAGTTTGCAGACGACAAGTCATAGCCTCATGTCGATTATGGCAGCAAGGTCTTGAGTTCATACCCCGATATACGACGTATGAGCAGACTAACCAGCCAGTCAGCCAGACAGAGAGACAGCTAACCAATATACGCAGCATAAAAGGGGTGATGAGTGCAGCATGTAAGTCCGGTGAAGGTGGGGTGGAGATGTGGGATGGATATGGAATGAAGACCTCTTCAGGCAGTGAGTGGCTTCGGACGCGAATCGCGACGGGGAGGAAGATAGAAAGGCAACGAAACAGAAACAAGATAAAATAAATAAATAATAGTAATAATTCCGGGTATGCGGGCAAGGAAGCTGTTGTGTTGCCCACCTATCGACCTGGCTTGCAGCTAGAGAAGCTTGGGCGGAGGGGGAGGTTAAGAGGGGATAACCGACCGACTTGTTCGTTCATGAGTCGTATGTAGGTGTATAGATATGTATGCATGCAGCAAGGGGAGGAGGGGGGTGGGAAAAGGTGGAAAAGGTGGTAGCCAGAAACACAAGTGAGAGTGTAAGGGCAGAACATCTGCCGGGTAACTAGAAAGCTTGCGCCATGACAGATCATCGCGGTGCATCTCGGCGCATTTCTACTGCACCAGGCCAAGCTGATATCTGATACCTACATACAGAAGGCTTGGACTTGGGCTTCGGATTGGGATTGGGCTTGGTGGTGCTGGCTGGAGCGGTGAGAGGGAGTGGTGGTGAGCTGGATTTTGACCTGGCACCCAGTTATAACCAGAAGGTCGATAATCACCGAGTTGCGAGTACATGTAGGGCTGGGCTACTACTGTGGGCAACTTAGTCGCGGGGTGTGAGGACATGCGTGATCATGGCCAAACATTATGCAGGTGATCCAACAAGTCGACATCGAAGAGCCGAGGGTCAGAAATGCCTCATACAAAGGATGCCATGCATCCCATTATGTAACGTTCATATTTTTTTGAGGGGGGTTTGACTTGTTGTTGTTGTTTTTAATTTTCTCTTTTTCTTTGGAGCAGCTTTACGATATTCCCGTGGGCTACTGCAAGAAGTTAGATTAGGGTTGTTTTCTCTCCTCGACCGCTGTTGTGGTGGCTGTTATCGTGGCCGATGTTGTTGTTGAAATCTAGATGTTGAAATCTAGAGCGGTGAATATTTAACGAGAGGGTTGAGTGATAAGTACGAGCTATGTGTATGTATATATGCAGTAAGTGAATAAGATGTAGCCTTGTATAAGTGGTCATGTCTGGTCAGGCAAGCATGTAAGTACTAGGTACCTATTTAAGTTCGGCTCGGTTCGGTGTCGTCGGTGTTGCGTGCTTCTGTGTGGTGTGTATATGTAAGTGCGAGCGTGCTAGGATTTGATTGAGTTTGGTTTGATTTGGTAGGTACCGACCAGACGTGCCAGAGTCGCTTTCTGAAACTACTACATGGTACATGCAATGTGTGCTCCGTACAGAACGTACATAGTAGGTAGTTTCCTCCTAACCATACCTAACCATCCATTTACTTAACCTACTACCTTAGCCTAGGTACGTATATACATACCTAGGTGTGCATCGTAGCACGTTACGTATAAGTTGTCTTTAGACCAGCTTGCCCACTCGATACGGCAAAGCCCGGCTTAAACAGAACAAAAAAAAGGATTCAATAATAAAATAATAATACCAGTAATGATTACCTACTTCAAGTGGCGGTACTTGAAAGTTAATATGCAGGGTAAGTTGACTAAGGCAATAAAATCGCAAATCGTATCTCGTCAATTGCTCGGGAGAAAGAAAATAAAAAGCACCTAGCGTTGACTACTATGAGGCTCTTTGTCAGATGATCTCGCGGGAGCGCATCTCGAAGTACCGTAATAATTACTTGAAGGAAACAATTAAAGATTGAGTAGATCGTGTGGACAAACAGGCTAACCTCCTACATGCAAAGGCATTCTGCTCTGGAACCCTGCGTCTGAATTAACTGGTAACGAGGGGATGACGAACCAGTGCGCTGACCATGTGTTGTCGCAGTGTATGTATGTATTGTACATACTCCGTACATTGACCTATATATGTACACCACAATACGCTAGCAGGTAGGGTATGGTTACTGTATTTAGTAACAATTCACTGCCGCACACGGAATATTAAAAAGAAAAAAAAAAGGACCTGGCATTCTTACGTGTGTTTCCTTGGGTAGATCTTTTGCTAAGTTAGGTTGTTTTCAAATTTAAGGACACGAGGGAATACAATAAAAAGGAAGATAAAGAAAGAAAGAAAGAGAATGAATGTACATTGATGCGGTCAAGGTTTTTTACACAAGATATTACTTACACACGTACTTCTCTGGTAAGTACTTATATACATACAAACACACATATATACATGATTTATATGCACATAACACCCTGTCTATATGTAAGGTAGGTAGTACACTCTATGACTTACATACAAGTGCTATACAAGTAAGTGTAACGTACCTAGTATCGATGGGTAGATGAGTAGGTAGTACATGGCACTTGACTTGGTGACTAAGTGGGGGGCATTAGATCGATTGGACAGACAACATTTTATTCATTCGTCAAAGTCAATACATTGACACTCAGTCAGTACATATCTATTTTCACTTAGATTCTCATGATGCCTTGTGCCGTGCTGTTGTACCAACAAGATCTCAACTGACCTTGGTAGTTGGTTCTATTTATGGAGTACTACTTACCTCCCTACCAACACTGCCGCAGACAAAGAAGACGCCTCTGGTTGGATTTTTAGCCATTCCTCTCATCATTCAGCATTGGAAATAGTTAGCATCATATTTTGCCTCCACCCATCTACATACATAGGCCAACCCTAAAAGTTGTAATAGCAAATGCCGTACAGCCGTGTTAAGCCCAACTTTATAGAAGAAATATGTACATCCAGCATCATTAGGGCATGGAATTACTACGTAACCTAGTGTACATACATGTACGTACTAGTAGTACAATTTACTCCTCTTTAATTGCTGCTAACTCTCAGTTTTTTACTTTATTTCTCCCTATTGCCCTTTCCTGTCCCAATATCTTACATACCTGCTCTCTCTTTCTCCCTTTCTGTCTGTGTGAGTGTGCAAGTGTGCAAGGATAAGATTTTAGGTAGGGCTGGTATAGGTAAAGTTCATGCATGTTGTATGTAATCTGTAGTGTAAGTATCTAGCTTCCAATCAATGGATGTACTGATAATGATCATAAAAAAAAAAACTCAACTGTGAAGATTTTCATCATTATCTCACTTTACCTCATAATTGCCACAAGGAGGAAACGCCTTATTATTATTTTTGTTTCTTCTTCCCTTTCCTTCATTAGCTTACATGCCCTTCTCTATAACACACAATACATTTAAATACCTTATCACTTTTCAGTCTCTTTTCTAAACCTTAAGCTCATCCACCAGCCCCTTTCTCTTTTCCCTCTTCCCCTTTCCCCTTTCCAATTATTCTGCAGTGGCTATCAAAGCGAAGCAAAGCAAATCAGTCTCTCTGCCTGTCTGCACTTGCAACTCGCTCATCGAACCTAGTTGTGTCAGTTTTGAAATGTTTATGATCATCTCCACCCGATCGGCCTGGGTTTCCACGAATTAGTGCATACGACTCTTCCTTCCTCTGGTTCTGGCATCTGACAATGACCGTCTTTAATTGCTCAAAACGGAGTCCTTCAAAGTGTTACCTATCCCGCCTCTAGCATTTGTTGGAACCAGTCCAAGGTTCCTCCCGCCGATTACCCGACCCCTATCACTAGCAAAATCATCATCGTCGTCATCATAGTCAATACAACAACCACGGCACGGCACCGTAGTTCCATTGGCTTTGACCTACCTCTCTATCCCTCTCTACTAGCCACAATACCAATACAATTTTACTACCGCCACCACAAACACTACTACCACCCATCACAGGTAACTTGAATCTTGGGAACACAGCACTTCTACTATTAACACCAACCTCCATTATTCATTCACTTTTTTCCCCGTACGGGTATAACAAACAAACAATTGCATGCACAATCAAACATATTAAATAACCTATATCCTAGAGCAAAAGCAATATTTTCTCTATCTTCCTCTTTCCCCCTCATTTTTACTAGCCTGCGGGGTTCCTCGAAGTAAACCAGAGAAAGAGAAAGAAATAGAGAGAGTGTGTGTGTGCGTGTGTGTCTATACCTGGGAGAAGAGAGAGAAAATAAGAGAGAAGAAAAAAAGAGATTGAGAAGACAGAGAAACATAATCAAAATCAGAGTCAAAAAAAAATCAGAAACAGAGACAAGATCTAGATAAGAAAAGAAACGAAGGGGGGGGAATAATTGAAATAAAACAACACAACACAACACGGCAACAAAACTCAACCAAGTACCGAGAAGAGGACGAAGAAAACGAGTTTTTAAGAAAGAGACAGAAAAGAAGAAAAGAGAAGCAGACGCAGAAGAAGAAACTCTTTTCTCAATATTTTTTACGGTTTCTCTCACTTGTGTTCTGATCACTCTATTTTTTCTTATAAAAAAATCTCTCTTACTATTATTTTTTATTTTACTTATTTTATTTTTTTACCGAGACAAGCACCTAAGGAAGCTTGTTTAAAAGGAAGATTTAAGCTAGACCCTAGACTTTTTAGGTACTTGTTCTAGCAGACTTAGTAGGCTTTTTGGGGCCTCCCCACTTGTTGTTACCGGAAACTACAAATTCAAGGACCTCCGCTACCATCTCCTCCCACACCTCCCCTCCCCCCCCTTTCTTCCCTTTCTCTCGGAGAGTTGCGAAAATTCTGTACCAACTCGTCGCTGGTTTGTAATTCATTATTAGTGTCGCCAACACTTGGGCTTAGCCCACCCAGGCGACATTTCGCCGCCAATTTCTCTTTCAGCTTTACCATATCACGTTTCACGGTCCTTCATCTTCTTGCGATCAACCAATTCACCACCATCACCCCGCTGGTCCCTCCCCTTGTCGCCAAGTGAACCTGGCTTCAACCCCCAACATCCACTAGACCACTTTTTTTTTCTTGTCGAGGAGCTTCCTCCCCTTGTCCAGCCATGTCGAATACTTCCCAGAAGACCATTTCGCCAAACGCCTCGAAACAGTCCTCCATCAAGTCCGTCGAACTGCCCTCGCGATCTCCGAGCCTTAAGCCTCAGAATGGTCAGGCCACCAACGGCTCCCTCTCGGCCGATGGTCAACCGAAGCAACCCGAAAAGGCGTCAATCAAGGACCGTCTGACCAGAATGTTCTCCAACAAGGATGAGCTGCCCAGAGCCGCCTCCGCCACCGCCGTGGCCGACCTCTCGCAGCCGGGGAAGCGGATGGTCACTAGTCCTGCACCTCCTTCGGGCGTGAGCACGCCTGCCAAGTCCTTGAAGTCCGCCTCGGTCGTCAAACCTGCCGCACCTGGCCGCAAGCCTTCCACTACCGATGCCCCGCCTACCACCAAGCCCATACACACCCAGAGATTTATCGCGAACCCGGACGTGCCCGGCGGCCACGAGCACCATCTCAAGGGGAGCAAGCGGCAGGAGAAGCTGTCTGACATGTGGAAGTCCCTTCTTGGCAGGAAGCAGGAACAGGTACCCGACGCCGATCTGTCCCTCGTGTCTAGCTGGGTCGACACTCTTAAGCAGGAGAAGGATTCCCTGGCAGGCGACAAGAAAGGCGGCCCCAACCAGAGCACCACCCTTGTCGAGAAGTATGGGAAATGCCAGGAAGTGGTCGGTCGCGGCGCATTCGGCATTGTGAGGATATCGCACAAGAAGATCGAGAACGGGGAGAAGCTCTTCGCGGTCAAAGAGTTCCGCCGCAGGCCTGAAGAGACGGAGAAGAAGTATAGTAAACGGCTTACCGCTGAGTTCTGCATCTCGTCTTCCCTGCGCCATCCCAATGTCATCCACACACTAGACCTCCTCAAGGACCAGAAAGGCGACTATTGCGAGGTCATGGAGTATTGCTCCGGTGGTGATCTCTACACCCTGGTTCTGGCTGCTGGCAAGCTTGAGGTGGTTGAGGCGGACTGCTACTTCAAGCAGATGATGCGTGGTGTTGAGTATATGCATGAGATGGGAGTGGCCCATCGCGATCTGAAACCGGAGAACCTGCTACTCACCTCCCACGGCGCGCTCAAAATTACGGATTTCGGCAATGGTGAATGCTTCCGTATGGCCTGGGAGAACGACGCCCACATGGTTTCCGGTCTCTGCGGCTCGGCGCCCTACATTGCCCCCGAGGAATACGTCGACAAGGAATTCGATGCTCGCGCGGTCGACGTGTGGGCCTGCGGTGTCATTTACATGGCAATGCGGACGGGTAGACATCTATGGCGGGTTGCGAAGAAGGACGAGGATGAGTTTTATGAACGGTATCTCGAGGGTCGCCGCGACGAAGAGGGCTACGGCCCAATAGAATCGCTGCATCGTGTAAGTTGCCCCCATTGGACCCCTTTTACCCCAATTGCTCGTGTAACACTCTGACATGAAAATGGCATGTGAAGGCCCGCTGTCGCAACGTCATTTACTCTATCCTAGACCCTAATCCCACCCGACGAATCACCGCCTCCCAAGTCCTAAAGTCCGAATGGGGCCGTGAAATAAAACTATGCAAGGCCGGCGAGGAAGGTTTATAGGTTTCGTAAAGAATCCTCGATCCATCCATCGTCTGTCTTCGCCTCTTCCTTTAATGTCTTTACACTGTACACATGATGAACCCAAGCATCTATCCATTTCCTCTTTTTTTCAGGGAAACTGGCATCTCGAGCTACTAGGCTACGATCATTTTAGGTCACCGGCGCATGACGACTGAAACATGGTTCCTCCTGCAAGGAGTTGAGGCGTTTTTGTTTCTCTTGCTCTGATTATTGCTTTTTTTTTTCATCGTTCTCTCTAGTCCTCTTGCCTAAGGCAGCCTCCTTTCTTATTTTCCTTTTTTTCCCGTGACATTTTACGTAACGACTTGACGCGCACCAAAGAACACCAGTATGCGCCACATAGCGCATCGGCAGGATAGGAGGTTAGATGCGCACTGCGCACTGCGAGTGAGCCGAAACAGCCGGCTCTAATCTCTTGTACAAAATGTATGAACTCGCATATTCCCCTGAACGCATGCTAAAGACCGGGACGAGACAGTAACTGGACGGGCGGCTGGACGGGTTTGGGGGGTGGTTTTAGATAACTCGTTCAGCACGCTTGGTCATGTACAGATGGATGGGGGCAAATAACCATTTGGTTTTTCCACATGGTATGTAGGTGGGATGGTTTCTCTGATTCGGAGTAGCGCAACTGTTGGAGGGAACAGCAGGGGAAACGCAAATTTTTCGATGGCTCAAGTTCTCGTATGAGAGAAAGCGACAGAGAGAGGGGGGGAGAGAGAGCCTTCGTCGGGTAAAAAACAACAAGTTCATTGGGGCCAAAATGTTCAAGAAATTCCAACTCACACGCACACACAAAAAGACCCATTCATCAATGTTTCTACCCTGGCAAAACAAGTCTCGAATGCTTCTAGAATAGCTCTTTCTCTCTTCCTATACCTCTCCCTCCCCCGCTCTATCTCTTTCTGCTTATACGCACCATATTTTCTCCCTCCCGCGTATCTCTCTATTTCCTTCACCTCCCTTTGGAGAGTTAGTAGGCCTTTGGTAATTGGGAAAAGGGAAGGGCAAGGGGTAAAGATAGAGGGGGTGAGAAGGTTTATAGATATAATCCACCACCATCGTCTCTAGAATCAGGGGGGGGAGGTTTGACTTATTAGTTGCCAAGCATCAATTTTCTCGCTCTGTCTATCTCTATCCCTACCTCTTCTCTGTTTTCATGTGCTTTAGGTTCAGATTTTCAAGTTGCTTTTTACTCTTTAGAGCATATGTTCTGTTCGTTTTTCCCTCCTTTATTTATTGGTCATTTTTGGTTTCTTTTTCTTTTCTGTATTACTAAGTGTAGAATTACTTTTATTTATACAAAATATACGCGCGTGCGTTGAATTGGTTAATTGGTATTTTTTTTGGTAAGAGGTTAGGGGAGAAGGGGAAGGGGAGGGAGGGGGTTAAGAAAACTATGATGATGAGGACGAGGACGAGGATGAAGATGAAGATTATGAATGTACATATACACGATACATACACACAGATGATACATACGAAGATATATAACATGATACAGACCTAGATATAATGTTTCCTCCCCTTTCTCTTAACGATGGAAAGAGAGAGGGAAAGCAAAAGACTTAATAATACTTCGGCAATGGCTATGGGAGAACAGCGGCGTGATCACGAGGTTTCTGGTCCCTTTTTTTTTTTTTGCCCCTATGTGAAGAAGCAGGTGAAGCGAGGAAACTAGATGCATGGATGGATAGATGGACAAAGTGAGGGAAGATAAATACTGCGTTCGTGCATATCATGGTCGTTTTACCCGCCCTTCCTTCTTCGGTATGGATGCCAATTAGACGACTTTTCTCTCTCTTTCTTTTACAGAATGGCGAAGAAGGTGATATGTACTCTTAGTAGGACGTGGTGATCCTTAGAGAAAGGATAAGGGGGCGGGAGACATCAGCATAAGTCTCTCTAACCCACCCCATGCAGGTACATGAAAGACGTCGTGCTGAGAAATAAATAGACGGCATACATATTTGTTTGATCCAGCTCTCTACGAAGGAAGTACCTGAGGCAAATAATTCCGTCTTGTGCCTATTGGCCATTGTACTAAGTAGGCACCTAGGTAGGTAGGTGAGCATACATTTTGAGAACCCCGGTTACTCCTTTTTGTGTATGGCCTCCTCTCCTCCCTCACCTCTTCTCTATTATGTATTCCTTCTTCTGAGAACCTAACCCTATCCAGAAGACCAGGCTCAGAAGCACTGCTCAGGGGCTATCCTCCTAGTCGACTGATTCTCTCTCTCTATTGTTATCGTCCGCCTCAGTTGTCCACCCGCTCCCCTATTCACTATTACTCCTCTTGTTTTATCAACAACTGCTATCATATACAACTAAGTATGTCGTCATCGCTCTGTTGGGAGTTAAGTACTAAGGGGTGTGTTTCGAAGGACTCGTTATTCCGCATCCGTATACACAACACTCATAGCCAGCCGACCTGGCCCAGGCATCTAAAGGGTGATCGGAAACCATAGCCACCCTTTATGCCCATCCTCAGTATAACCAAACTCATATCAACCTACCTTCACACATAACCTTCTCCCCCTCCCTACCTCCCTCCTCCCTCCTTCCTCCATTCTTATCCCCCTTCTTCTTCTTCTTCACCACCTCCCTCTCCCAAAACCACCTATCCGCGTCAAACCCCCCGGGAACCATATCTACCCATCGCTATTCCACCCCAACCTCCACCCCCCCTCAAAACCAGCTCTCTCTCCCTCTCTCTCTAGGCAGCAGTAACAAACAAAAACAAAACGAGCCCTACTTCGTGTTTACGGGGTCCTTCCCCATTGAACTAGCATGTTTCTCCCCCATCCCGCCCTTTCTCCCCTTTGCCGTTAGACTCAAACCCATAGCTAAACAAATCCCCCCCCACCCTTTCAAAAAAAAGCAGGGCAGAAAACACCCCCTAGAAGAGAACTAAGTACCAGAAAACCAAGAAGTACACAACCCCCTTCCTCCCTCGAAATTCTTTTTTTTTTCGGTGTTCAAAAGTAAAGTAAAGAAAAGGGGGGGAGTAGGTAGGTAAGGGGAGAAAATAAACCCCATCCACCGTCTCCTAAAGCTAGTTCCCCCCCTTTCCCCTTTCCCCTTTCCCCCCCTTTCCCCCCTTTCCCCCCCTTTCCCCCCCTTTCCCTACGTATTACACCCACCCGCACGCTGAACACACATCCACGCATCCAGATCCGAGTAGGCGGAAGAAGAAAAACCAATACGATAGAGAGAGAGGTATGTGTCCACCTAGTTGCGTAATCATCAACGACCCATCCCCAGTTTTATTGTCGAGGAAATCGTGCTGCAGGGTAAGATAGTAAATTTAAGTTGCGTAACATAAGGCCCCTAGGATTCTCTCCTTAAACACGACGGTAATAAGATAAAATCCACATCACCCCTTCGTAGCACTCTTACTTCATTCACCCTTCATTCACCCTTCATTCACCCTTCATTCACCCTTCATTCACCCTTCATTCACAAAAGCTTTCCGGTACACATAAGCAGGTAATATAACATAGCTTAGATAAGATCGATAGGCAAGATAAACAAACAGATAGATAGATAGATGGATATAGATATGGACGGGATATGTCATAGAGTCATATTATGTATACACCAAGAAACCCGTTTCGACAAGGGGGGAAACCTTTGACATTTGGAACTTTCTTCTCTTCTCTTCTTCCTCTTCCCCCTCCTCCCTACCTGGCATGAAATCCTTCCACCAACCCCCCTTCACCCCCCCTCCTTAATTCTGTCAAAAACCCTTCAAGTCCATCTACTGGAAAACGGGTTTCTTGTAGATAAGTTACACGCGCCTCTCCTTCTTAAAGGGGGGGCCCTCCCTCCTTTTTTTCTTTTTCCCCTCTCCATCTGGGAATGATTTTTTTCCGACAAGGAGAGATAGGTATGTCGATGAGATAATAAAAAAAAAGTTAAAAAAAGGGAAGACCACATAAAAAAAACTTGATATACTCCGTTTCCCCCCTTTACCCCCTCCAGTTATGCGCGTTCGCCCCAAATCCCAATATTTCCCTTTCCCACCAAAAGAGTCCCCTAAAATATTTGAAAAAAACCATCCTCCGCATTAACGGAGATAACCCCATAAGAGATGGCATGTCATCTCCTACATAGCTTTTGAAACGATAGGAAACGCCTCCCCAACCCCTATGCTTCTTTCCATTTCTCGCAATAAACGACATTGTATTTCAAACATTGCCGCCCTGACAGTATCTTGCTAGTATTTTGCAAGTCTGACACTAGAGTGATAAACCGCCAATTACTTTTCCGTGCGTCCACTTGACCTTTTTAGGTAGTAGATAGTACAAGACATTATATCCCTCGCAGGTTGTCCATGGTTCCAGTAGGCCGTCTGTATTGGACCGAAAAATTCGTCCATATGCGAGAGACAGACAGATTGGGAACATATAAACCTGCAGACGCAAAGGCCGGTGCTGCTGTCATGCCATATTCGCATAACTGTTAGGAAATCCGTGTCGAGCTTATACATCGCAAAGACTGCAAAATACATCGTAGCACGACATCAAGGTCATGATAATATAGGGAGACTTCTTGGCCACTGCCACAAAACTGGTAATGACTGCTTTATGAGTGGAACAAGTCCCATGCTTCCTCGCACAAGCGTAGGAACTTGTCACGCTTCTGTCGCTGGGTTTCCGGACTGTCCCGACCAGCGCCAAAGGGCCCTCTCCGAATCGGCGCAGGGCCGTGTCCAAGAGGTGGGCTTCCACCCTCCTCATACTCGGCCCGAGTCCGGCGCTTACTCGTACTTCGGGTACCGTCATGAAGGGCTCCAGTTCTCGGAGATGGTGGCGTTGGTGGCTGATGGCCCGTGTAGTGCACTAGCTTAGGTAGCAACTCCGGCCGGCCCCCGGCTAGCTCGTGCTGTGCTTCCTCGGCGGACTTATACTCCCTTGATCGTCCCGACATGGGCGGCTGCGCCGAAGGAGGGTGGCCCGGTGAGGCCAATGGGCCATGGCTAGAGCCGGGGTATAGCGCACGCTGGTCGGCATGCTGAGGAAGGCCTTGGCCAGCGAAGACATCGGAAATCGGAGGCAACCGGTTCGCGGTCTGGTTTGCGGGAACATGATGTATATGCGATGTGCTCGATAGATTCGAGGGCTGGTTGGCAAGATGCCGGGTGAGAGGCTGAGGGTTGTGACGGCCAGTGAAAGTCTGACCCAGAGGGGCAGACTGGATAACCCGCTCGTTGGCAAACTGCTCATGAGAGGGCGCGACAATGCTCAATCCCGGAGGGGCCTTGTTTCGCCTCGACATGCCGGGCGTCTTTGCGGCAAATTGGCTAATGGGGTCCTTGTCCTTGCCGTCTGGGCCATCTCCCTTGGCGGATTGCTGCTGAAGTCTCGCTTCGATGATGCGACGCTGCTGCTCTCGGACATTCATACTCTGCTGCAAGTGTTCTTTCATGACGGGGTCCTGTGTGATGAATCCAGGAGACAAGCAGGCTAGGCCCACTTCTTGGATGCCGAGTCCGTCCCTGCCCAAAGCTGGCCGTGCGGTGGCGGCGCCCGAGCCAGTAATGGTGTTCTTGGAGAGATCCAGCTTTCGCGGACGATGGCGGGTACTCGGGAGATCGGGAGATCCGGGTTCTTTCTTCACAATAATCTTGGGTGCTGAACCGCCAGAAACATTCCGGGCACTGTACAGGGTAATTAGCGAATGCGCGCGTTCGGATATCGGATGGAATCAATCAACAGCGCACTGCATGTGCGGGAAATACTATAAAAAAGTATACAGAACAAAAAAGGGAAAAAGGAAAAAGACAAACGTGGCGTGCACAATTGAAGAGAGAGAGGGAAGGACTTACGCAGAAGGTGGTGAGGATTTGGTGTGGTGAGCAGGTGCTGATCTTGTAGGACTGTGGCTGTTGGGACGTTGTGCAGACGAGATATTCGGGGTGGCCGAAGGAGCTGGAGGTGCTGCTGTACGTGGAACAGAAGGCGAAGGTACCGTGGTAGCCGCGGCAGTTGAGGCAGCACTGGTGGCAGGAGCCAGTTCAGCATAAGCCGGCCTGTCGTGAGGAGCCGGAGAAGGGGCCATGGCAATTGCTGCACTCATCGTGAAACGAACCCAGTCGGCTTATCGTTGGTTTTTTTCTGTTCTGTTCTGTGGTATTTCTCTTCTCCAATCCAAGTCGGCTGAACAGAGAGGTGATGGCGAGTGATGGTAAAGTAAAGGTAAAAACCGATGAAGCAAAATGGTGGTAGTGGGTAGAATAGGGAGGGTGTGAATGTGTGTAAGAGGTATAGTTCGGGATAATACACAGTGAAAGGAACACCGGGATTTCCTGATCCTCGTTCGCAGATCTACTACACACAAACTTCTAAAATGTGCAAGCTAGATTCGCTGTCCGGGATAACCAACTAAATCGATTTTCTGTCGCCCTCTTTTTCTCTCTCTCTTTCTCTTTCTCTTTCTGGGTTTCGGTATTACTCTCCTGGTATAGAGTCGCTTTTCTTTTTACTAATCGCAAATAATACGAAAGATGTGGGAATAAGTTGGTTTTTTGGTGGGTCAGCGTAAGCAGGCAACGTTTTTTTTTGTCGCACCTCCTACTTGAAAAATAATAAAAGAATATCTTCTGGGTTGCTTTTCTGTTGCTTGTCGCTGCTTGTCTTCGGCGAGGATCCCAATCGGATGTTGCTGGCGCTGATTATATCTCGAGTTGGAGGTAAGGTAGTGGGGCCAGAGGGAAAGGATGGGCTGGAGTTGGCCAACGGGATGAATTGATTAATCGCTTGTCGCTCTTGGAGCCTCCCCTGAAAATCGGGTCCCAATCCCAGTCGCCTGATTTCCCCTACTGCAAGATCGTGTTCTGCAACCAATCTGGACCGCACTGGACTCGACCCTTTTTCTTGTTCTTCCTTCTTTTTTTTTCTCAAGTCGACATGAGAAAAAATAAAAAATAAAATAATAAAAAAACGAACGAACGAAAAAACTGCCCTTTTTGTACTTTTCCTCCTTTCGTTGGTGTCACTACAGGATGATAATACCACTGTAGCGCGTTTCGTGCTATGTCTCGTTACACAACTTCGAATGCGAGGTGTAAGAGAGGAAACAAGAGAAAGGCTGAAGGAAGAATGAAATGATAGATCCCGCTAGGCTGCGTATCTGTATCTGATGTTTTTGTCTCTGTTTCTGTTTCTGTTTCCGTCCCGTCTCTCTTTCTTTACTTAAGTCGCAGGGGATATATAGTAAATAGCTAAGGCAAATACTCCAGGTAGATGTGGCTGAACAAGAAAAAAAAAGAAATAGACGATTCGACGAAACGGCACAAGACTCGATCAAATAGATAAGAAAAGGTGTGACGGGTGGGATAGCTAATCGGTTGTTGCTCGCTTCGCCATGGGCTTTTTGCTTTCTTTTCCGCTAAATCAACAGTGAACAAAATAAAACAGCAGACAACGTATTATAGGGAATTAGGAGAGCTTGGTGGGCGATGCGATGATGCAAGTCGAGCGAAAAAAGGGAGACTTGTGGATGTAGAAAAAAGGAAAATAAAGAAATCGGAAGGGTTGGTGATTTGTGGTAAAAGGGGGGGAAAGGAAGAGGAGTCGGAGGTTAGAGAAGGTTAAGGTAAAGAAAAGGGTGGTTAGGAGTTAGGAGGTAAGGTTTAGAGGAGACTTTGGTTTGAAGGCGGGAGAGGGAAAGGTAGAAAAGGTTTCGAAGCCGAGAGGGGCACAAGGGTTGGTTGTCGGATGGTTTTAGAGGTTTCGTCGTTTTGCAAAAAGACACGAGTAGTCAAGACTTTCTGGAGCACAGACGAGGGAGTGCCCTGTAGTTTTCTTGTCAGGGGACCCAGAATAAAAAAAATGCCCCCTCCCCAGAACGCTTTTCCATACTTGCCATGCTACCAGAGGCTCTACTAACTGCCTAATCACTAGTCACTAGTCGTTGTAAAATACAACGATGTATGTACCTAGTACTAGGTAGCAGTAGCAGGTTGTTCAGTGGATGACGCTAGTGTCCCAGCTAGAGCTGCTTCCCCTTCCTTAAACCCATACCAACTAGGCAATTATGAAAGGGGAGGCGGAATATCGAGTGACACAGTTTTGTGTGAGAGAAGTGTGGGTTCTGGAGGCCTTGGCCCCCCCTGCGCTTCCCCTTGTGATGGATGACTTGCACCTTGAACTTCCCAAACCCGAGATGTGAACGAGATAGGATGGAAAGGAAACCCAACCAATCCTGGTTAATAATAATAACAATAACGATGTTATAATCGTGAACCGTTCGATCACGAAGACGAAGACGTCGTCGACAACAACGTCGACGACAATAACAGCAACCAAATAATAGCCAAAATAGCAACGATAGTAACGATGCCAGTCTGATACCATATATACCTATACTTCCTTTCTTCCATGTTATACATGTTACTAGTCTATAAGCAAGTATGCGTACCGTATTGAAGTACCTACCTAGGTACCTAACCTATAGTTAAGTACTATGGAGGTAGGTAGTATGTTGTGTACCCTATCGTTTCCTAGTCTGATAAGTATTATCTATCATCTTATTACACATGTAAATCGATGCTATCGAGTTATCGATTGTGACTGTAACTATAAAGTCCCGTATTGTTAAAAGTACCATACCCAATCGTAAATGATTGCTACCTACGTGGTGAATATCAATATAAAACTACTAGGTAGGTGTTGTAAAAGTACCTACCTAGGTAGGTATTTTATTATTATTTCGCCTTCATTCTCAAGTGGGTAAAGACTGCGCCTTTACGTGGTAAAATGAAACACGCGAACAGGCTTCCCAAGGACTTGCAATGAGAGATCGTTTGGCCCTGGACAAGCCTGACATTTTTAAAAAGAATTATGGAGACCCTGTCTTTTTTATACCTTTTCTTTTTCCTTTTCGCCTCTCTCAGATCTTCTTCTCTTTCTTTCTTTCTCTTATACATGGTATTATTAGTATTATATTTATTTCTCTTTCCTTTTCTTCTTTTGCGTGGTAGCCTGTGAATGGAAAGGAAGATTCAAGATGCATACATGAGATACATTACATGTATAGTATGTACATAGGTATGCACATAGGTATGTATGCTGGTATGTATAGAGTGTAGGTATATTAAGTACTGGTTTATGTACTTACGCAACATCCATACGTATGGGATCCTTTCCATACACGACTTACCCCCTAGTCCTTCCCTAGCGCTCCCCCTGGGTTGTTTTACATTGATGCTAAAAAACTTGCCTAGACAGGGACATTAAGCCGTGCATCGTCTTTTGCCAGGTATCTCTCCGTGATTGGGTCTCGTGTGGTCGTTCGAACAATTGACCCTGTTGCAGATACGATATAGACTCGACGGGCCCCCGAGGCTTCTTACATAGCACTACATACATAACCTACACTACGAGCTTTTGTGTGTGTGTGTGTGTTGCGTGTGTGCGTGCGTATGTACGTCTATGTGCGTATCTTTTAGTGTGTGTACCATCTCTGATCACGAACTATTGAAAAGGAAAATTAACAATTAAAAATTAAAAAGATTTACAAAAAGATTAAATCCCTATGAAATGTGTGTAATGTGGTGTTTTACGTGCCAATCAGCAACTCCGCTTTCTTTTTGCCCGTCATGTTTGCTGCTCCTAGATTCCAACCCATCCATTTTCATTCGTCCGCTCATGCGACACAACTCGCCGAGCTACTTTTGCCAGACGTTATCAGATTTTTTGATGTCACTGTAGAAATGCGGACTCCACCCGCTGATGCATCCCAACGCAACATCATTTCAGGTGAATTCAGGTGAAGCTGTTGTTGGCCTCCACATAAGCCTATGAGGAGGACAGAAGCAATACAGCCCTGGCAAAAAGAATCACAACGTCTATCATTACGACGAAAAGAAGAAGGGGAAAAAAAGAACATGTGTCAGTGACTCATTTCTTCACCCTTTTTTTCCTTTGCCAGGTGGTCGGTCGGCGTGGTCAAAAGGAAAGAAAACCCAATTCAACATAAACGTTCTAATTGCCGTTCATAAAAACAAAACATCAGATGAACGGAAGAAACCACTTTAGAAAAACAAGAGGAACCGGACATAGGTTCTAAATGGAATAGAAGACCGTTGGTATTCGAATTTTAGCGCTGTTCCCTTTTTGGGGAATCTACTGCGTAGAGTTCCACGCTAGCTGGAGCTGTCGTTAGAAAATCTACAAGGGGGTCAAGTCTTTTTTAATCTTTTCTTTTCTTTTTTTCTTTTTTTTTTGTGACTCAGGTCTTTTCCTTCTCTATGTAGTATCCCTCCTTTTCTCGTTTTTTGTATTGCATGGGTCGCAAAGTTTGTCATCATCTTCATTTTCATCATAATTGTCGTTCATCATTCAGTGAATGGACAGCTATTATGTCATACGTAACAATGCCAACAGAGATGTACACTATGCTATCATCGAGAGAAGGGAGGGGGAGGTGAGGGGGGGAGCAAGCAAATGAATATCTCGAATATCTCGAGTCTGTGTCCCTAAAGCGATCATCCATCCATCCCCTCGTCCATCACAAAGCTAAGGGCATGGTATGTACCTACGTAGGTAAAATAGGTAGGGTATGTACATACAGATTACACTACGACTGACATATTATGTGGTCTTGAGCGCCGCACATCGGGAGGAGAAATCACGGTTCACTGGCCCGTGTCCGACTGTCGGGCGGGAAGATCAACATGGTCGTTTCAGTGCAAAACTTTTTGCCCACGATCAGCCTTTCAGTAAGCCTCTAGGCAGCCTGCTCGAAAATCTTGGGAGGAGGGGTTGTTTGACGTCCCTGCCGATCGCTCTCCTTGCTGTTGGGGGATGGGGAACGTGGGAACAGAAGAATGTGAGTGTAAGTGGTATCTACATACCTAGTTTGTAAGTAGCGGGCAAGAAAGGGAGAGGAAGGGTTGCGAAGAACCCTTGTCGTGAAAGCCCTTTTAGTTGTAAGATGGCAACCCATACGTTTTAGCATAAATTTTAAAAAAGGTATACAGGTTGCGGGTTAATGCAAACTCTGTGTCGAATACATGCTGTCGCGTAGCTGTTGTGGCTCAAGATGAAGCACTCCAGGTCACGCGAATCATCTCGTTGGCCTGAGGTTCATGCGTCTTTTTATCACTTGCGCCCATTTTCTTATTCTTCTTTCTATTCCAGACCAAGGGGTAGAAATCTTTTCGAGGATAGAGAAACAAAGATTTATTGTCTACCTGGCTACCTACCTGTGATTCCTACATCAAGACCATATTCGAGACCTCGGCACAAATACGTGCATATGTAGCGTACTACATACATACTACATACATACTACCTACATACATTATGTATGAGGCAGGTAGGTAGAAAGTAAGCTGGGTTGGAATATGGGGGACGGATTCCCGAAGTCCGCTGCAAGTCTGATTGCCAAGGTTGCAACATGGACCAATTCGCTGACCATACGAAAAGGGATGAAGAACCTCATCGATAGATTTTGATTGATCCTTTCAGATCTCACTTGGGGGAAAACTACTTTGCCATGTGTGTGAGTGTGTGAGTGTGTGTATAAGTAAAATATATTGTTGATTGCATCATTGTCTAGCATTTGACGCCCTTCCCATGGATGTGGAATGTATAAATATATGCACCTATAACCTATATAACCTATATAGGTAGTATATGTATATATCAATATTCGTATAACTATAAATGTATTGCTCTTTTTTTTTTTAAGTTTATTCGTTCTACAATACATGATAACTACATCATGTTACCTCCCTCGTTAGCAGCGACAATATGTAGCAGTGAAAGGACAAACACTTACAACTACCAGCCCACCCCTCACGAAGCTAAACGACTTCGAGAACTATGTTCAAAGAGGATTGCGTCGGCCAATTACACTTTGCTTCACGAGGAGGCGTAGGCGCTTTGAAACACGCCTCGGCTTGACCCATGTCCAATCAATCTGGATCATCATCCATCGAGAAAAAAAAACTTCCTATACTTTTTCTCACCGGTGACAAGTCGCGACAGGGTCGATCTCTCCAAGGCCAGGCCAGAAGGAGACCAGAAGGGCATTTGATAAACCACCAGCCCTGTGTTTCTTTTATCTCCCACTTCCACTTTCTTCGCCGACTACATGCAGGTCATCATCGTCATCGTCATCCGTCATTTATTAGTGTTAGTGAGTTCGCCTGTCTCACAGCACAGACTTGGATACGAAATCGGATAATGCTTGGCATCGCGATCTTCTTTCTTTCCTTATTTTGTTTTTCATTAAATTCTATACCACAGCTAGATGATGTACACGGAATAGACGCATGCTAGATAGATCTACATACAAGATATATAGTAGCAGCATAAAAAAACAAAAGCAGCATCGATCCCAGGTATCGAAATGGCAAAAAGGGTGTGTGTTAGATGCAGGCACTTCCCTTCTAAGTCTAGGTAAGCCTCAATATTGAATGCATACATGCACTAGATCAGTGACTTGACAACATAGTGAGGGCGCATATGTAAGATTACATATGTACACTACACTAACACACGCTGCTGGGCATTGGAACTTGGATGTATAAGTCGTGCAACGAAAGGGTCACATGCCGCATTGTAACCTGGAGCAATTCATTATGTGTGCATCCCCATGAGAGCCAGTCAGGTCTCGAACACTCCGCCTGTACCTACATTAATGAATTTTTCTGTTCGAGATAGGAGAGAAAACCACGAACGATGGCTTATACATCATACAAAACAAGCATGTGGTGGTGATGGTAGTAGTATACGGCCAATGTTGCTAGCTAACTTCATGCAGTATTTCAAATCAAGTCGTATCCATATTCTCCCGGGCCAACGATGCTCTTGCCGCGCGCCAATCAATCGATCTATCGATTTCCCCTTTTGGGGTTCTAGGTAACCGTCATGTTGGTGATTTTAAGTGATTACTTATTCAGAGACAAGACAGATGGTAGGTTACCCCCTATGGCCTGCTTGGAATCGAATTGGAACTATTTCCCTGCTGGAGTGAGGCTCAGCATTAAAGCGTTCCAAAGCATGGCATTTGGAGGCTGAATCTGTTTTCTTTAATTTATGCTATAGTCTAGATGCTTACCTGAAGCTACCCTACTTTATGCTTTCAATATGCATTCAATCTTACTACTTATGAGTTGTATACTACTATACTTTTTTTTTGTCTTGTGTCTTTGTCTCTCTCCCTCACCAACCCCGGTTCTGGCAAGAACGTAGATACCTTCCTAACCGGTAGCCCATCTGATCACGCAAATCGCTTGGACGACAAGTGTTCAATATTTCCAATATTTCCTGCACCTCGGAAATTTTCATATATATATGACCTAGGTAAAAACCGGGCTGGCCTAGTAAAACCCCAGTCCCCGTATCGACTTAATTGAAGGTCATTGCGCTAAAAAAAGAAAGGAAAAAAAAAAAAAAGAGGAAGTGGAGGTCCTCGACCGCGTGCTCGTGGAGACCCTGTTCTTAGACTGTTCCGCTAAGTTGGGTGGGTTGGCCAGTGCAACTGTTAGTTGCCGAGTGCCGGTCCCGTTCATCTATGGCCAGCGCTGCAGGTGGCGAGTGCTGAGCTGGACTAAAGGGTCTACTCCACACTCGACGTGCTGCAAGGGCCTGGCTTCATCAGGCTGGTGCTGAGGTAAAGTTGGTCTTGAATTAAGTAATATGGGGCTATAGCGGAAAAACTAATCGCCTTTTATCTCAAACTCTCCAGTGAATTTTTATGTTATCGTGCAGCACCAATCAATCCTAAGGATTTCGAGATTCTATATAGCGGCGTCAAACATTTTATGTTTTATATCCACCACCATTGATTTAACCAAAAGTTACAGTTTCACTTTAATTGAATCTCATTGTAAAATTGTGAAAAGAAAAACAAACCGGGACACAAATAATGGCGGGAAAGACTCGGGCCCGTGCTGCCGAGGCCGAGGAGGTCGACCAGGCTGACATTACCATGGAAGATGCTCCTCCTTCAGCACAAAAGCCAGGATACAGCCAGGAGGAAGGCTCGGCAATGCAAGAAGACGAGGGAGAAGAAAATGATGTCGCCGGAGAAGAGGAAGAAGAAGAAGAGGAGGAGGAGGAGGAGGAAGAGCCCCAGAGGGTCAGAATTGTAGGTTTCACAGTAGGACCGAGAGGCATGAAACAGAAACTGATATTGGTAAATTCCCAGCTGCCGGGATCAACTGAAACTGCCGCTTCCTTCGAGTTCCTGAAGGAAGGGCATACTCTCGGGAATGCCCTGCGCTATATCATCATGAAGAAGTATGTCACAACCATTCTCAGGCCTCCACGAGATATCACGTGTTTGGTAAAGCTAACGAGCCATCTAGCCCTGGCGTTGAGTTCTGTGCTTACACTATCCCTCATCCTTCGGAGGACAAGATGAACCTGAGAATTCAGACATATGGTAATGCCCCTATACTTGAAACATCTGGCAGTCCCTTTCTAGTTTTGCTGACTGGGCCTCTAGACACGACAACGGCCACAGCCGCTTTGGCGAAAGGGCTGCAAGATATTGAGGATCTTTGCGACGTGGTTGCGGATGAATTTTGGACGCAGCGGGACAAGTTCAACGCGGCGCAGAATAAGTAGCTGGCAAGGAGCATCATCAACTAGGCTCGGTATGGTAGGCAGGCAGAAAAAGAAAACGTAGGGGACGGTATAGCATTCTTCGGCGTTCGGAGTAAGATAGACGACCTCCTTTAGGAGCGCTTTTGCTTCTCATTATACTATGTACAGAACAGGGGATGATACCCATATCTAGTTGCGGCCCTGTTATGCTAGTCAGTCTTGAAAGCTGTCCGTGATGTCGATTAGTAGTGGCACGGGTGTGAACTCGCCTCAAGGAACCCCTTCATGAAGTTGTCCGGCAATCTCTCGGCCCCCCGAAAGTTCTCTTCGGGGAAGTATGACATGACGTGAGTAGTCTGTTTCCAGAAGTTCATGGTTTCCTGCATTATATTATATGCTCCGTTAGCTCAACCACTACCACCACCACCACGAACCAGAGCTACGAGGAGGGCTCCCTATCAGGAAGATCGCGGCAACAGACCTGGTATTCAGCGTTGTTCTGCACTAGGAGGACGTCGACAACCGGCAGTTTGTTCACGAATCGGTGCCGCTCGAATTCTTGTCGCATTCTCGTGCGGATCGTAGCAACGGGGAAAGGAACCGAGTACATCTTCTGGATCTCAGGGGCCTACACAGATCCAGTCCGTTAGTCAGAGTCTCCAATGGCAATTGGAAGCAAAGAATCCCTAGCGGGAATAGGAGAGATACGACGTACGGCCCGTATCCATTCTCGATAGGCCGCAAGCACTCGCCGCTTTGCGTCGCTCCAATTAGCCGCTAGGATTGCCGGTTAGCCCAGGGCGCAACTTTTCTAGAGTGATATATTAACTAACACGTTCTCGTTAACCGCGCGAATTGGGTGGGTGTCACCGCCATGGTGGGTGATTTGTCTGCTTTTTTTTTGATGTTGTATTGTAGGTAGAGGTTCGCTGATCGTCAAGCCCGAAGGAGACGTCAATCAAGCTCCCGCCAAGGTCTCTCACTCTCTGGTGGGTGGAATTGGGGGGAGTTTGAGATGCACAAGCCACAATTTGGCTTAGTCATTACATAAACGTTATCGGATCGGGTGGCTCAAAGCTAGATCCAATTCCAATCTTGAGCTCCAATCTCCAATCTTCCATCTTCAATTTCTCAGCCTTGCCCCACTAATCAACACCAGCAACGCATTAACACCAATCCACAAGTCAATATACCTACCTACGACGAATCTTGCCAGCGAGACCAAATACTTTCCGCATTTTCAAACCGCTCTTTTCTCTTTTTTTTTTCTTCTTTTCTTTGAAGGAAGGAATAAATAAGAGAAGAAAAAAAAACATATCAACCTAAGAAAGAAAAAACAAACGAAACCATGCCCGCGATCCGTACGCACGCGTCGCGGCAGAAGAAGCCGCCGGCCGGGTTCGACGATATCAGCGACGACCTGGAGATCTTCGCGATCAAGATGAAGGACGCGCAGAACACGCCGACGAACAACGTGCCGAAGCACCAGGCGCAGTGGCCCATCTTCCAGATCGCCCACCAGCGCAGCCGCTACGTCTACGAGCTCTACTACGAGAAGGAGGCCATCAGCCGCCAGCTGTACGAGTGGCTGCTCAAGAACGGCTACGCCGACGCCATGCTCATCGCCAAGTGGAAGAAGCAGGGCTACGAGAAGGTAAATTTTTTCTTTTCTTTTTTTCTTTTTCTCTTGTATTCTTCTTTTTGGGGAGAGAGAGAGAGAGGATGAAGGGGCTAATGCGTTTTATTACCTGGGTTTAGTTGTGCTGCCTCCGCTGCATACAGACGAAAGAGACCAACTTCCAATCGACGTGCATCTGCCGCGTACCCAAGGCGCAGCTGAAAGACGAGCAGGACGTACAATGTGTGAGCTGCGGTTGTCGGGGCTGCGCTTCTAGTGATTAAGGGACGATGAGAGAGAGGGGGGTTTCTCTCATATATATATACATGCGTATAGGGAAATGGGTCTTGTAAGTTTTGGCACTACGGCGTTTAGGGGGGAACGAATGGGAAATTCTCTCGTGGCATAGTAATTTGGTTTAGATGTAATGGTCTTCATCGCGAACATTTTTGGGGGGATTCTCCCCGCGGGATACGGCGTTCAAAGGCAAATACTATTTCCAAAAACATGTCTTCTATTTCATGATACCACATGACTGGCAAAAACTAGCGAAGGGTAGATCGAAAATTCAGGTTATCTACTTCAAATTCCCTTGTTGGAATTCAACTTTGTGCTGTTTTTTTTTTTCGGGCCTCCTATGTACCTAATTGCCTAGCTATTGACATCAAGGCATTAATCTCATCATGCAATCTCGTAAGCTCGTGATATCATAACTCGTAGGTGTCGTCTCATCGTTTAGCAAACCCTGCTTTCCCCCTACCACGGCCAAATTTTATGCTTGGGGGTACAAACTGCAGTGCCGACATCGCCCCAGCTAAGTCTTCCATTTCAACGTCCGGGACGGCTTTCTGTCGAGGTTCCTCCGATGTTTGTTCTGATGTGTGTTCCGAATCTTGAGTGACCGTCGTTTTTGGTTCCGTTGCTTCCTCCGGCTTGGATTTCTCTGGATGTTGAAGACTGTGCCTTCGTGATGTAACCGACTTCGGTCCACTCGTCGTAGTTGCTGAAGATGATTTTCGTCGATGATGACCTCCGTCCGCCAGCAGGGAGTGTCTCCCATCGATTCCGTCCTTGGTGACGGCAAAGAAGTAGTTCTTAGGGAACATGTGCTTGTCAATGAGATGGTTACGCCTCTTGAAGGGTGTTCTACATTTCCGGTCACAGCCCTCGACGAAGCACGAATACTACCCCCGCAGAGATCAGCGAATCTGACCGTCTAGCTATCATAGGGCTCAAGGAAGTCAAGCTCCCCCCTACTTACCGTATGCTCACCCTTCTCTCTCTTCACAGCAGCAAATACATCGTGACAGTCTTCGAAGTGAACATTTAGCAGGTGTTCGGAAGGGAAGTTCTTCCTACACTCGACACAGCGGTTGGTATGGGTTTTACTGTAGTGTGCCTCATATTCCCCGTAGGTCCTGAAGGACATGACCTCCCGGTGCGGTGGCAGAGAGCATCTCATGACTACGTCCTCGCTGGTGTCAACGGCCGACTCGTCAAGCTCGGCGATCTTGGAGGCGGGAGGTCCTGATTCCTGGGAGGCTACACCAGGGAACAAGGCGACAGCAGGTTCGGTGGATGCTTCTCCTTCTTCAGGCTCGCGTGAGCGCTTCATCTTTGTGTCAAGTCAGGGTTGTGCGGGAATGGGGCAATTTACATTCAGTGAGAGCCGTTTGTTTTTGTTTCTTTGGGCAGCACCTAGGTAGTACCTCGTGACGCCGTGAAGTAGTTTCTTGGGATGAAGCTTGGGCGGATGTGGGGTTGGTTTAGTGAAGCCTTTCTTATCTTAGTAGTTTGCCCCCTTCCCCAGCAACGAAGGTTAGAGGTTTAGAGGTTAGGGAGGGAGGTAGTTTAGGTTTAGGTTCGCTTAGGTGACAAAGGTTAGATCAGTTATTTAAGGGAGTTGTTTCAATTGAAGGAAGAGGTAGGACCAGGTATATAGTACGTAGTTAGTAGGTTTAGGTTGGTTAAGGTTAAGGTTAGGTATATATGTATTGTACCTAGTAGTGTATGTACGGTGCCTGAGAACCACCTTGGTAAACGAAACAAGTCAAACCTATTGGTGGTAAGAGGCAAGGATGGAAAGAGAAGAAAAAGTACCCATCAAAGTTAATTAGGTCGATGAGTTGTTCAACAGAGACACTCAAGATTCCAATGTGATATACATAGTATGGGTCAGGATGAAAGCAGTGAATAATACCTGACATCAATAAGCTACAAAGTAACTATTATATGTATATATATATGTACTGTAAGTACGTAGGTTATGTAGTAGTGTACTACCAAGCTCGAAAACGTCAAGTAGATCTAAACCTATCGCGGGTTAGTAGTGAGGGGTGCCCTGTAGATTTATGTGTGGTTGCAGCTGCTTGTCAAGCTCGCCGTCAATTCGCAAGATTAAATCCAAACGCCCTAACCTTATTTTTTTACAGGCCGTGAGTTTATGAAAGTGCTCATCTTTTTTGCTCCGTTCCGTTCGCAAAGCAAAACATTCTTCCACTTCCACTTCTACTTCCACTTACTACTTACATACTTCAACTTCCCCTTCGACTCAGAAGTAGATACTGCGAACTCAGCCCAATTCCCCGTCGCAGACGCCATTCACCTTTTTCTTTCATTTCTTTTTATTTCTATTTCTTCTTTTTTTTCGCTTTTGGCTGTCTGCCTCCTACTCACTGCATTTTAACATTCACGGCCGGCCATCATCATCATCAGCCCTTTCGCTCTCTACCGAATCATTTTCTGTAACCCACGAGTTTATTCTTTATTGTTCAACCTTTTTGGCCCAAAGTTTTTTTTTTCTTCTTCTCTTCTATTTTGCTCGAACCTACGCAAATGTTCCCTATATCGTCATACGAGAAAACTGCCTCCGCCCAACCTTCTTCTTCTCAGGCGCATCCCAATTATAATCCTCCAGCTTTCCCGCCGAACTATGGATTTCCTCCGCGATCTCGCATCCAGTCCGAGTTCGTGTGATCTACTTACTTGGCTGTGAGCTTCTTGCGACGAGCTCCCAGTCAACCCACCAACTACCTCTACCTCCACCTCCACCACCAACACCGTCGCCCATACCACCAAATTATAACCACTATAATTTCTCTTGCGCCGCCTCGGCTGCCCACTATCCCACCTTACCAAAGCTCCCATCCCATCCCGACCACCTGCAGCATTGCGATACGTCCTTCCCGCCGCACGTCATGGAGAATCCACGAGGTATAGCGATAGCAAGTTGGGAGTATGTGTCTGTCTGGTGCGATATAGTCCGAATTGCCGAACATGGCTAATTGTAGTTGTCTGCGCAGGGAGTCCCAGAAGGTCCGTTCGGATATTCAGACTAAGATTGCAAGCCTGAAGAAGGAACGCGGAAATATTAATTACACTACTCGGTTCGAGGAGATCGAACAAACCACGGCCCAGTGAATCTCGCCCGTACTGTGCCTCTTCCTTCTGCAACGCTAATCCTGCTATTAGATTTCGCCTAGCCTGTATGCAAGTCATATTCCACGACTTTGAATACGCCGTCAGTAAGAAGATCGAGCACAATCTTTGGCAAGCCCATACTGGCTTGAATGGAGAATACCGAAGGGTTTTGGGTCGTTTGATGGCGCAGAACCAGGTTGTACAGAAACGCAAGCTGGACAAGTTATACCGAGCTTTCCTGAAGACCTCCGAATCCTTTTATCGTGTCTATATACAGCGTCTATATGCACGGTTCTATATTCCTGAGTTGCGACAGGCCGCTTATGGCACCGACTTGGACCTTGCCGAGCCTCCAGCCGACAATGCGCCCCCTCCCACCCCTCTGCGTGCCATGCTCTTGAAGTCTTGCCAAACCACCTTGGTTCGTCTTGGTGACCTGGCCAGATACCGATGCCAGAACTCGGATAAAACTTCCAAGGCAGCTTTTGACAAGGCCTTGGATTACTATGGGCTGGCCAACACACTCGATCCCGAGGATGGCTCTGCTCATCACCAAACCGCCGTACTCTACCAGCTTCACGGACAGCACCTTGACATAGTCTACCACTTTCATCGCGCAATTTCTATCGCCAAACCTCACGAGCTCGCGATCGAGAACCTAGAACGGGAATTCCGAAGTCTAGAAACCTCATCGCATTCTAAAAAGGGTTCTGTGAAAGACCCCTCCGAAGCCATGATCACATGGTTTGTTAGACTGCACGCCTTTTTCTTCCAAGGGGAGCAATTCTCTCAGCAGTCCGAGTTGGAAAAAGAGGTTCTCCACCGCATGGAGATTGCGATGAAGTCAGATAGCGCCGACGCGCTTTTGCGCAAAATGGCTTTAATCAATATCGCGGCTTATGATGTTGCTTCTGAGAAAGTAAAGGGTAAGTAAAGACCTAATTTACTCCTGATTCCCGCTACTCCGCTAACTATTATTTGTAGCTTCTTGGACAATGACTCGTTCCCAATCGTGTCAATTCCTGTTGCGATTCAATATTTGTACCGTCCTCACCCTCCTTCGCGTGCTCAAGAATGCTATGCGAGATGAACCCACCACCGATGCCGATAGTGGCAATGAGGGTGATAGTAGTGAGGGCACTATTATGTTCAATCCGGACATAATGAGGCTTCTACCGCTCCTCCGTATCTATATATCTTGGATCTACGTCACCAGAGCCGATCTTGTCCGGTACCAAGAATATCTCGAGCCGTTCGTTAGGGACGTTTATAGGCTCCTCGCAGATACTATCACGTTGCTTAACACATATGTTGACGAAGCGAAGGCGGTGTCCCCTTCAAAATATCTATTAGTGGAAGATACCGAAGCCTTGGGCCTCAGATCACTCTGCGATCGAAAACTTCCACTATTCTTTCAAGTGGAAGGACACCAAGGGCCTAACCCCTCGAGGAGACAAAAGACCCGGAAGCCTCGTCAAATTGTCTTTGGTCGGCAATTCAAACCTCAGACCGAAGCAATTTGGCGTATTAGGGACATCGTCTGCTGTGGAGTGTTTCTAGCTGGAAGCGCCAAGTTCCCATTTGCTTTGATAGTTGAAAGCAAGGACGGAAACGATCTAGAAAGATGGGTCTTTACCGACGAAGCTCCAACACCAGTTTATTCCGACGAACTTGGAATGGCACGTGTACTTGCTAAACTTAACCTTGGCGATTCCAAGACAGCTCCTGAAATACCTGTACAAAAGGAGGCTGACCTGGTGCCAGTAGAAGGAATCTCGGAAACCCCAATACCAGTGCCTCCAAAAGCTCAAGAAAATATAATTCCCAGCCCAGTGGTTCAGATCGATAAGGGCAAGTCCCTTGAGAAGCCTCAGGCCATGCTCCTAGAACCTGATTTGAGCGAAGATAGCGAGATGATTAATATGGTCAACAGCCTTGTTGGCCCGGTAGAGGACTCTCATACCCAAACAAGTCAGGTTCACGGGGATACTAACTACGGCATGGATTCCTCCACGGCAAACGAGATTTTTGGACGTTTCGACGCGAGCCCGGCACAGCCATCTCCGGTGTCAAAGGCTATTCCAAGCCTTCCGTGGGACTATTTCTACACCCCAACACCTCACCGATCCAATAGCCAAGGCCAGAACCAATTAGATCCTACCAACGATTACGTCCCGCGAAGTGCAACAGCCCAACTCGATGGGTATGATTCATCGTCGTACCTAAGTCATCTTGATACACCATACCAGTCGGCCACTAATGGCCCTTTTGTTCCCAGTGCCCAGCCGCAAGTCCGATACGGCAGCAGAGTTGACACAGGTTACCAATCGAATGGTCTTCCTAGTGCTTTCAATCATAGTTCACTCGACTCACGGGAAACCTCACGGATTGCGGTTCTTGACAGTATAAACACCGCTTTACGTGTCCAGAATGGTTTTGCTCCTAGCAAAGCTCCGCCTTCGGAAACAGTCCCAACTAGGACGCCATGGAGCCCGACGCGAGGGCCACGATCGTCATCGGGGATGTCTGGCTCTTCGTTCCCATTGGGCGTCGGTTCTCCCAAATTAGGAGATATAAATAACCCAGCTGCCTCGGCTTTTATGGAACGTTCGGGAAGCCAGCGAGCTGCTGCAAATATGCAAAGCCCTATAGGGCCACCGGGACAAGGCCGACATGGAGACAGACAAACAGCCCCGACCGGGCCGTTTTCCAAGACCGCAAGCCCCGTTATGAACAACTTCGAGTTTCGCCGAACGTCGGGCCAGGGTCGTCTGAGTATCGGCACTCGGGAAGACATTCCATCTGGGCCATTCCAGCAGTACTCATCTTGGCTACAGGCAAATCCCTCAACGGGTAATTCATCCCTTGCCTTCTCCCCATCTAGCAGTCTCTACGGCGGCACTCCTGTGTCTGTTGCCCCCGGCGGGCCTGCACACTCTGCCGCATGTAACGGCAACTTCTTCAATGCTAGCACTCCTTATAGTAAGCTGAGTGAAGGGACAAACAACCAAGGCAACACGACACACTTTCATAACCAACTAAAGACAGCCACGAGCAATTCGCAACTCTCTTATGACCAGCAGACCTTGCGAGCTGCCCTCCTGGATAGTGTTAGCAATAAGCAGCGCCCCAAGTGATTCGTTACTACTGTTAAATCCATAGACTTATGAACATTATTTTCACTTGGCAACTCTCCGGGGGAGAATGGATACCTCATATCTGAAGTAACTATCGCTACCCCTACCTCGGAGGCCCTCACTGGCTTTCCTATACAAAGTGTGTGAAGACGTGTATTCTTCTCGCTTGTTATGTCATGCCGCTACGTTGCGTCTAGCGCAGAGAAAATGGGCGCGCTGCAGCGCGGGAATCTTCGGTGATCAGCTTCTTCAAAAGAAGCAGGTAGCTAGTTCCCACCCGCATACTACGCATGTGCAGAATCCCAAGGGAGAAAAAAGGGAGAGGAGAGAAGAGAAAGGAGGAGGACAAGGGGAGAGTGATCATGGGTAAAGAGGATGGTGGAAGGGCAAAAGGGTAGATCTACCCTAGAGGGCAGAAGTGACAGGGGAGGCAAAATGAGTTAAGCTTGGTTAGGTTGTGCAAGGGAGAAACAGAAGGACAAATAATTTCAGTTCCTGCGCAAGTTGAGGTTCGGTTCCTGTTTTCCATCTTTTAGTCTTAATGCGAAAGAGAAAGAATGAGGCCCCAGGAGGGATGCAAGTTTAATTCGTTGTAAAGTCCTTTGCTCGCTCGCTTTATTCGCTTGCTCATCGATAACCGAAAATCAATAATATGCTTAGTCTAAATTGGTAGGGTTTCTTGCTAAGGGGCGACGGTTGAAGTAAACTATCTACGGAGTAGACCTGCGGTGTTTGGGAATGGGGTTTTTTAGGGCTGTCTGTCTGGTTACAGGACTTTTTGTCTTGTTTTCATGATTTAATGAAAAGCAAATATCTGCCCGTTACCAACTCTCATCGTTACTTTGTGGCACGAATCCAAAACGGCAGTATTAATATAAGATATTTCAGACCTCAACCTATGTGTATATATCTCTGAATATGACGGGGATTTTTAGTCGGATTATACATAACAAGTGCCTATGTAAAAGGAAAAATTATATGTGTTTTGAAGGGGTTTACTACGTTGATATATTTGTATGATGCAAATGGAGAACGTTCTGTCCGTAAAGTGGAAGGAACCCCTTTTTGCATATACGAGGGCTCACAGTATGGGCTTTTACCCCTGAGTCAGGGGCTATAGATTTGGTCATGTTGAAAACCTCAGACTTGCGTCTTAACACATCATTATATGGGGGGCGGGCGGGGGGGGGGGGGGGGGGGGGGGGGGGGGGGGGGGGGGGGGGGGGGGGGGGCGGGGGGGGGTGGGGT
>MU394081.1:849-79050 GCA_022578605.1 Camillea tinctor | reverse complement strand
ACATAATTATACCCCCCCCCCCCCCTTTTTTTTTAAACTTTCGCGTAGATTTTAGGAGATGCCATACTCTCTAACTGTCGCTTAGCCTAACCATGCAAGTGTTTGACATCGTAACATGGTTCAAGGTATCAGTGTTCGTTGAAAAAGTCGACTTGTGGATATCGCCATAGCCACAGATATGATAAAGATACACACCTAAGGCAAAGAAAGATACAACACCATGACTTTAAATTTTAACTCAAAAAATTATATGTTTTCATTAGAAAGTATCTTAGAGTCACCATAATACGTGTGTAACCCTAAACCCCGTATAATAGCTAAATAAAAGTGATTAAAGCCCCCTATACTTCAACATCACGCAAGTATACAACCAGCTTCCACACCCCGGTGCGAGCCCGACTCTTTCCTCTCCAGACGCCCTCCCTCCTGACAATCCAGGGGGGCTTGATGATTGGCCGCCCAGATTTTACTACCTACTTAAACGTCAACCACTAGGTAATGAGAAGTAAAGTAAAGTAAAATACAATACCTACCGCGCTTAGCAAAGCATCTATCTCTCTCCATAGGCAGTAGGGGGGGTATCGTGTAGTGAGATAAACGCGTCTTTTGAATGTATACCGCTGTGATGCTACTCTGCCGGTCCAACTCCGGCCGGTGTTCTACTTGAAAGACCTTCCATGCTCGAGACGGAACCTATAGCGATTTCTACGCCCATTTTTATCGCTCCTGCCCCTTCCCCCCTTTTCCCTCGCTTTCCTCTTCCGCTTTTTCCCCCAAAAGGGGAGAGGGGGGGAGAGGGCAGCATCCAGAAGCTAGATGTCCCATACATATACAGACCACCCAATATCAAGGGATCCAAGATCCGAGCCCGGGCACGAAAACTTGAACTCCGTCAACCACAGCGACACTAGGCTTCACTACCAACTAGTTCCATCGCGGAGCTCATCTACAATCAAGGAGGTTACTCCGAAAAAAAAACCCATTTTCTCATCACACGAAACCACTAAGTACACCATATCATTCAACTCTTCAAATATATATATATATATTTCTTTTTCTCTTTTCTTATATGCCATAGTATATATCTTATAGCTTATAGCTAACTCTGTGGGATTGTTGGAGAGAGACATCGTAGCAATGTCTCGCGTCCCACGGACACTTGGGGTTGAAAAAAAAGTAGGATTCGTAAAATGGGAAGAAAAGCGGATTTCAAACAAAAAAAAAGAGAACATGATATCATCCCAGTTGTTGAAACCCAGAAAGCGCAAAAATAATGTCGGCAGAGGGGAGAAAGAAAGGATCCCCTTTCTTTTCTTTTTTCCCTCCTCCGCGCCTTCACACACATGCAACCACCCCACCTCATCCGTAATGCTTTGCCCACACCCCAACCTTTGAAAGTTGAATTGGAAGAT
Organism: Camillea tinctor; assembly: GCA_022578605.1. Lineage (NCBI taxonomy): Eukaryota > Fungi > Ascomycota > Sordariomycetes > Xylariales > Graphostromataceae > Camillea > Camillea tinctor. The sequence continues at coordinate 77,638 of MU394081.1, read as the reverse complement.
TCTTTTTTTTCCCATCTCAAAAACGCCGAAGTTTCCCGGGTCCGTCCCGCCCCTCTCTCTTATCTCTACATCTTTATTCTCTTTGCGTAATGTTGAGTAACGTCAAAGTGTGGCCAAAAAATCATTGATGCAAAAGAAAATGCATTGCAATCCCTTGAAATCATGCCGTGCCATGCCATGCAGTACCTGTGTTGTATCTTCTCTCTCTAAATTAACCTGTCCAAAGCCAGTCTACCGACCTTCTATGCAGAGGCTTGGTAGGTTTGCTTGGGGAAGGGGTACCTGAAGAATAAGCGTTAGTTGCATTAGACTAAGTTTTTATATAAAGCTAGATAGGGGATAAAGGGGCGAAGGGGGTGCTGAGTGTACAACAGATCAAGAAATACAGATGTGTAAAGAATAAAAAAGGGGGGGAAACAGGGATTGAGAGGTCAACTTACGAAGGGCCCAACTCCTGAATGCTGAGACGAGCTAGCCACTGGCCCATATCGACACAGGTGTTGAGGGGCTTGCCCTGAACGAGACCAGCAACGAAGCCACCGGCGAAGGCATCGCCAGCGCCGTTGGTGTCGTTGATCTTCTCAGCGGCGATCTTGTGGACGGGGAACTCCTTGGTGCCGGTCTCGCCCTGGACGGCGACGATCGTGGGCTCGGTGCCCTGGGTGATGACGGCCACACGGGCCTTCTTGGTGTTGGCCTTGGGCAGCTCGGCGAGGGCACGGGCGATGCTCTTGACGTCTTCGGTTCCGAGACCGTGGGACTTGGCGTAGGCGGCGGCCTCGGTCTCGTTGCAGATCACGACGTCCCAGTAAGGGGACGAGGCATCTAGGGGGTCCTTGAAGAACTCGGGGATGAAGGGGGCGGATATGTTGACCACGAAGGTCTTGTTGTTGGCAGCAGCCTCCTCACCCAGGGCCTGGATGGCGGGGGGACAGACTATGTGTGTTATGTTAGGGATCGGTATTCTTCCAGGGTTGGCATAGAAGGAGAAACATACCGGTGAAATGGTAACCACCAATGTAGTAGAACTCAGCATTCTTGGCCAGCTTCCAGATCTCAGGGCTCTTGAGATGGTCGAGGTCGTAGTGGTTAGCAGCAGCGAGGTCGGTGCAGAGACTGCGGTTGTGTCCGGTGATGACAACACCACAGCGACCAGTGGGCTCCTTGGGATCGACACGGTACTCAACGCGCAAGCCAACCTGCTTGACGGCGTCCTGCAGAATCTTGGCGTACTTGTCGTCACCGACACCGCCCAGGTAGACGACGCTGTTGGGGGGCAGGATGTACGAGGCACCCCGGGCCGTGTTCTGGGCGGCACCACCAGCGATCAGCTTCGCATCATAGTTGTTCAGCAACTCCTCGTACAGAGGGAGGTGCTTCGGCTCGGCCAGAATGGCGTCGTTGGCCTTTAGTCCATACTTGTTCAGCAGCTCTTCGTTGCCTACAGCTTGGATATCTGTTTCGGGAGAGGGATTTGTGGTGGTGTACGTTAGCCAGCGGAGCCGAGTACGGTATGGCGTAGAAGGAAGAGAGGGTGGAGGGGAGAAGGGAGAGGGGGTCCGAGGAAGCCGATAGAAAAGGGGAATGCGCAAAGCAATTTTGGTGTGTTAATGTGACAGGTATGGGTTATTGGGAGGGAATGAAGATTCAAGACCATCTGGTCTATTGCGAGCTTATTATGCCTCCCAAATTAGGGGAGCGGGGGATTGAAGCAAGTTGCATCGTCTTACACCATCCACTACCCATCCATTTGGTGTGATGTGTGGTGTAGCGAAGGGAGAGAGTGAGCAGCGAGCAGCAAGCAATTCTCGTTAAAACGTTACAGACTTACCAAGCAGAGGGTTCTCCAAGCACAAGAGGGGAAATTCCTTGTTGGCGGCCATGGTGGATTGTGATGGGGTGTGGTATAGCCGGTGGTGTTGATGTTGGTGTTGGTGGTAAAATGTGGTAGTGCGGGTGTTAGTGAGAAGAGGACCCTGGTGGCGGGGGAAGATTTTATAAGAGGAATCGATAGTGGGGTCGATAACCTTTTTGGTGGGGGTTATCGCAAGCCAACTCCGGCACCCGCTTGAGTAGGAGCGGGATCGTAGGGAAGGAGACAGTAGCGATCTGAGTAATCCTGTGCGCAGGATTCCCGAATTGAAGGATGCGAGCTGTGTCATTTTTGGGTTTCGGAGGGTTATTGAAGAAAAAAAAAATCGGAATTATCACAATCAATTGAGAAATAAAAACAATGACATAAATAAAATAAGATATCTATTAGACTTGTCAACGGTTGCTTTACAACGAGGCAACTTATAAATATATGTTGGATAAATACATAGAACCAGAGTACTGGGAGTACATGTAAGACTAGAAAGGAACTAAGGGGGGAAATCGAACTTTAAATGTTACCGTTCTTAAGCTGGAAAACGGGGATACCCTAACCTACAATATCGAATGATGGTGGCCAAAGGAGTGGTCCTCAAACCACCATCGCATAGAAATACAACTCATCGTATTGTCACGATAGTCCACATCCATATCCATATCCACATCCACAAGAGACTTTTATATTGTTATTTTTTTTCTCTTTTTGTTTTCTTTTCATTTGCATTGTTCGCATATTCTTGTTTCAAGCTTCACATGTATAGCTAGCTTTAATACGCATGGGGAAGAACATAAGAGATAGAGTCAAGGACATGTCATTTCTCCCCTTTCCTATAATGGGGGAAAAAAAATAACCCTCCCCGAAGAACATTTATGTCCTCCCTACTATAGCAGCCCCGATCACTTTCACAACAAGAGCACACACAAAAGAAAAAAACCAGTGCAGTTATTTTTTTGTTTTGTTTTGGTGTGTATATGTATGTGTGTTGTGTTTTTGGTGCCAGGTACTTCCCATTGAGCCTATCTCATGTCAAGCTCACCAGTACCAACAGATGCAAAAGTGCAATCAAGTAAACTCCGACCGCCTTGATGAACCATGACCTGGAGAAAACATTCTACTCCTTCGTCTTCTGAGTACCACGTAGCAGACCCGTTCTTCTCGCAGCAATAAGACCCGCCTTTTGACCCTGTGCAGCGTATCTCGAGATGGTCGAAGCCTTACCAATATGTTGATGGTTACCCTGTACAGATAGAATATTGTGTCAGCATCAGAACGTACTCTCGCAGTATATATATATATATATATATATATACGTAAAGAAAGACAATATAGCACTTACACCACCGTGAGGATGGTCGACGGGGTTCATGGCAACACCACGAGTCTTGGGCCAGCTGTTGCGCTTGACGGCGAACTTATGCTTGGCACGAGAAGCCTTAAGGAGGGGCTTGTCGGTTCTGCCACCACCGGCAACGATACCGATCATGCCTCGCGAGGTGTTGCTGACAACCTTCTTGGCACCGGAGGGGAGCTTGATGCGGGTCTTGCCCTCATCAGGGTTGTGGCCGATGATGGTGATGTAGTTGCCAGAGGTACGGGCGAGGGTGCCTCGGTCACCAACCTTCTCCTCCACGTTCGAGACGACGGTACCTTCGGGCATGGAAGCGAGGGGGAGGACGTTGCCGACGGTCAGGGCGGCGTTCTTTCCGGCGTAGATGAACTGGCCGGTGTACATGCCCTCGTTGGCGATGAAGGTCTCGGTGATCTGCTTGAACTTGTAGGGCGATCGGAAAACCACGCGGGCCAGAGGCGCACCACGACCCGGGTCGTGGATGATGTCCTTGATCACTCCCCGGACGTATCCATGGCGTTCGGCGTAGTCGAGCGATCGGAACTTGGCGGGGGCCTTTCGCAGGCGGGTGTTGGCGGCTAGACGAGTTCAAACAAAGGTAAGAGACTGGGTTTTTGTTTATTGATTGATTTCTTTTTTTCTTTCCTTCTTTTCTATTTCCTTTCCTTTTGCTTCCTCTTTTGCTTCTTCTTATTTTCCAAAGAGTAATTCGAGGTAATAAATCGGTACGGTAGGGTAGAACTTACTGAAGATACCGCCGTTACCCTTTCTCTGGTTACGAATCTGTGATAATATGAATTTAGCATCAATTTCGCATAATCGAGAAGTATAGGTCTAGTTCTTACCACGCGACCCATTGTGCCGGTCTATTATGCGCAATTCGTGGTTGTTGAGAGAAGGAGATAGAGAGGGGGGTTTGACGAAATAGAAAGTGTTTCCTTCTTTTTTTTTACTGAGAGAAATGGCCCCGAAAAATTGGAGTGCCGATAATTTTCCCTTGGTTGCACGCGAGTTTGTGTGGGTTGACCTGTGCTTTTTCTTCGCTTTAAGACCCTAATCGAATTTTAGTGGTTCTAAGACATAAAGTCATGTGATATAGAAGAGAGCTACTAGGTATTTAGCTACATGGGAACAAGCCACAAGTTGGTTGGAAAAAGAACTTGGAATAAGAACCACCAGCCACAATAAATTCTGTCCCACTGGCTCTCCAACTCTACCTACAAAACGTCAATTGTACGTACTTTGTACCAAGTACCTATGTAACTAGATATGTAACTATGTATATAAAAGCCCCACAGCTCTCCTCCACCCCCGTCCAACCACTTAAAACCCGGCGCGCGCTTTCACCCCTGCAGATAAGATGATCCCTCCCAAGTCTTTCACTCCATTCACTCTTTTCTCTTATACAAACTTGAACTTCGCGCGCCGCTGAACTTCAGCTCTTCTCTCTACCAAATCCTAAACCATCCTTCTTTTTAATATTTTCAATCCTTTTTTTACTTTTCCCTTCTTCTGCATTTCTCTTCTTCCTTTCTCCAACCCTATCTTTTTCTTCTTCCCTTTTCTTCTTCTTCTACATAATACCCATTGAGTTAGTAACCAAACCATAACAACAACATTAGACAATCCTTGATTGCATCTTTTTCGTCTCCCGTCCTTCTTACATCTTTTATTTCCCTTCCCTTCCCACTATTCTCACCGACTTCCTACCGACGCAATGTCCCAACACGCCACCGATTTCGAGAAGATCATCAATGCCGGTATGTTTGCTTATTACAACCTCGAACCATGCAGCCAGCCCTGGGCTCCGCGCCCTGCTATCCTCCACACGACATGCCATAGGGACCTAGCAGCTAATAATGTTCCAAATAACACAGGACGAGAGCGCAAGAAGAACGAGGCCCTCGCTGCTCGAATCTTTAGTAAAGACAGCCAGCGCCGGGCCAGCGCGCCTGGGAAGTCTGGCTTTGGTGGTTCACTGGCCAGCCGCGTTGGTGTGAAGAAGGTATGATTCCCTGTGGCTGATACAGTGTCCCGGAACCGAACCGCGTATGCTCATACCCTTGCGAAGCGAATGTCATCGGGAGGACGCATGCCCACCAGCAATGTCAACGGGGACTGGACGCACGACCTGCACAACACCCAAACCCGCAACAACCCCAAAGCACAACGTCAACAACCGAACTCGTTGGCAGCGCGCATTCATGCACCAGGCACCACCTTGCCCAAGCCGAAGCCAGGCCCTGCAAACGCACGCCCGAACCGCGCAGCCAAGCTCGCCAATGCCTTCAACCGATCTGCCTCTTCGCCTTTCACTGCACAGCAGCAGATGAACGTGAACACGCCAACCCAACCGATGGGCCAAGGCATGTCCATTAGAGGACTTGCTGGCCCCTTCATAGTGTTGGCCCAGAACTTTGCACCTGGTACAACGGCAGCTGATATTGAAAGTGCCATGACTCCTGTCGGAGGGCTCGTCACTAGCTGTCGCTTGGTCAAGACCCACCCACTTGTGATCGCTGAGATAGTGTTTGAGAGCAAGGAGGGTGCAGACCGAGTCATCCAAACCTTCAATAACCAGACGGTGAGTGTACTCTGGAGACTGTCCATCAACACCAGATCAGAACTAACAACCTTGGTAAAAGGCCGATGGTAGAACACTGCACGTCTACCTCAAGCCAGGTGCTGTGTATAATCCCATGCCACCGACGGGCCCGCGAGCTCAGCGTACCAACGAGAGTAGAGTAGGCAACAATGTTGTTGTTGATGGATCTATGGGCTTTGACGACCCTATGGACACGACAAGCTCCCATGGTCACTCGAGCGGGGCGCTCTATAGTGACAATATGGTCCCCAAGAGCCAGACGAACGACACGAACGGTAACAACAGTCGTAGAGGACGAGGCTTCCGTTCTGGGAGATAGGACTCCCAGGCGGTGTACATTCAAGACGAGTGGTTGACGGACAACCATCGCGATAACTATCGTGATGGCTATCGTAACAAGTACTACTATCACATCTACTAGCTACCTCCCGACAAATATCCCACCTACGCTTTGAAATTTTGAAGGGGGTGGGCAGGCGTGCAAGTTTCATAGGTTAATGTGCGACGAGAACATTTGACCTGCAAAGGCTCAGCTATGGCGCGCAGGAACGAGAAAACAAATATGGAAGGGCTATCTCGTCATGAAAAGAGTAATGAAAGGGGGGAAGGCTAATAGAAAAGAGATATCACGAAAGGGGAACGAATATGATCATATAAGATCCTTCAATTTGGTGCTTCTACAGGGGTACGGATCTTTACGAACATGATCTTGAGGAGGATGAATCTCCGGTGCAAGATGGATCATTTCAGACGGCACCTCTTCCACGTGTACTATAATCACCACGTCTCTCTCTATGTCCATTCTCACTTCCACTAGACTATCAAGTTGGGTGGAGAGTGAAGCAAGAAATGGCTATATGGATGGAGGAGATAGACAAAGCACCAAGAAAAATGACGGGTCAGGAGAGGTATGAGGGGAAAAGAAAGGTGTATTACAACTTGATGCCATGCCTTATACCTCCCATCCACCCACCCCCCAACCAGCCAACTAGACCTAATGAACCTAGGTTAGGCTATGTAAAAAAAAAGAAAAAGGAATCACTGTAATGAGAAAACACATACGTAATATGCTGAATGTCGTGAAGTCGTGCGGTGCTGGATTTTGGTTGTAGGGCACTGGTTATGTGTGTGCCTATGTATTAAAATATACCATCTCTCTCACCTTACCTAACCTTCCCATACACGCAAAACTAGGTAAATGAGGATAAATGACAAAGAAACAAGGAGGTTTGTTTTTAAAACAGTTTTTTCTTCTTAACGTTTTTTTAAAAAGAAAAACAAAAGTCCCGCGTGACATCTCGAATAAAGCAAAGATGCTGCTCCCTCCGTTGTTAAGCCCCATGCCATGTAGCTTATATAACACAATACGCACCAACAACGGGGGGAGGGAGGTTCATATTGATTCCACATATACACTGCATCGCTTCTTCTGTCCCGGGTAATCCACCTCCTTCCCTTCTAGCTGAGGTTAAACCTGTTATCCGTTACTGTGCATACTCAGAAGAAGAAGCAGCTCCATTCGAAAACAACGCTCGGTTTATGTCATCGCTCGTGTAAGTTCATATGTTATGTATGTAACAGGTGACTTTCTCTCCCTTTGCCACTTTCCTTTCTTTCTTTCTCGTTTCCTGCTCCCCTCCCCTCATCTCATCTCATCTCGGGTCTCCCCCCTTTGCCCCTTTCCAATACAGACCAGACTGATGTACCAAGGGTTTTTTTTTTTTTTTCATGGTAGTAAGATGGACTAGGCTATATAGCGATCAATATCACAGATAGAAAAAAAATCTTAATAACTACAGCCTAGGTATGTGTGTCATCTTCCTCACATAAATTCACTTTCTATCACACTCTTCACTAGGGGAAAAAAAAGGGGGGACCTCCCACATATTTCTTTCATTTTTCCTGTTTTTTTTCTTCCTTAATTTTGAGCATAGGGGGTTCAAAAAATCGCTGTCTCTTTCTCTGCTCTCTTCTTCTGCTAGCTTTCTCATTCCTCTCTCCCCCTTTGCACGTCTTCCTTATTCCCCCATCCCAGTTATCCTATAATCATCATATATATATAAGAACAATGAAAAGAACACTAAAAAAGCAACTCTTATGCCAGAAAAAAAAAACATAAAAAGTTAAAAAGGTATGATGATGATGATAAGGTACGGTATAATATGGTATAGTATGGTATGATATAATAAACAACAAAAGTTAACGTCCACTTATGTTTGATGTGGTTTAAAAAAAAAACAAGAACAAGAGGCCAAGGACTGACCAGAGAAGGAGGATGAGGGAAAATCCAGCAAATGATCGAGAAAAAAAACCCCAGTTTCATCCATCATTCATGTCAGTTCAATTCATTCCGATTTCCCCTTTCAGCAGGCAGCGGGCAGCAGGAATAGTAGCAGTAACAAAATAATAACGAAAAAAAAAAAAGAAACACAAAGTTAGGACTACCATTTCCTTGCTTTCTTTCTTTCTTTCCTTCCTCCCTTCCCACTCTCCTCTCACTATCATCCATTGATGTTCATTTGTGTGTGCGTGTGTTAAAAAATAATAACACTTTACATCTCCAGGGTGGGGTTGAATTTCAGGAGGGTGAGGGTAAAATAAAAAATAACGAAGCCACTAACACAAGTAAAAAAGCAAGCAAAACCCCCTTCCTCGCATCCCATACCAATCCCAAGATATAGAAAGAGGTTAGATGTGGGAAACTCAAAAGACAACAACATTGAGCCATCGAAGACTCATTCCTGCTCTCGTGACCAATCACCTTCACTGACATGACTTGCTGGATCGTTTATCCCCCCCACCCCTCCCCTTCCTTCCAGACAAGGCATATTCCATTTCCATACTACCATGTCAAATCAGAAATACCACCCAAGCGAATTTAGGGAAGGTAACCGAAGTGGTCCCATTTCCACGGAGTTCAGCAAATTCGTTCCCAATGTATGTGCAAGCCGTTTTTTTTTATCAGTCTCCAACCGTGCTGTGGAATGGGAGGTGGAAAAAAAACGAAATTTCCATGAGAAAAAAAAAAAATCTAGCGCGCCCCATCGTTTCCTTCTTTCCCCCTTTCTCGCTTATGTATCTTACACATCTCACCCCCAGAAGCCTCGCCCCGCATCTTCACCGTATATGTATCATCCGGCCATGGGGCGTGCCAGGATCTGCTGCGAGGCCACTACACGGTTGGAGGTGGTCAGAGAACTCTGAGCTTATATGAACTGGTCGAATTCGACCTATGATCATTCTGGTGGTATACGTACGACACAAATCCATGTGGCCCTAATCGAGGATTTACCTGTCCTATGGAACCTTCTCAGTGCCATGGACTTTGTCCACTGAAGCCCTCTTCCAGCGTCCGTTCCTCTAGGTTTCGGATGAAGTCCCGGTTGCTTCGAGCACCACCCCTCTGTGCGCGGCTGTCTCTCCTGCCAGCAACCCTGCCTGCTCCTGGATCTGCAAGGATCATACCGTCGGCCGGAGGAGGATAATATGCCGGGCTAGGTTGTAGACGGATGGGCTGGCTTGGGTCTAGGTGACTGGCGACTCTTTGGATAGCGGCAGGGATGCCACTCTGCTGTTGGTCCATAGTGGACGCCCGTTGCCGGCCGGCTCGGACCGTGGCCTGCTGGTACAAGTTGGGTTGCGCAACACCGGCGTAGTTCGCAGGAGGCATTTGTGCTGGCGCTTGGTTCATGACCATTTGACCGTAGGGAGACTGCTGAGCTCCGTAGGGTGGAGGCGCGCCGGCATGGCCACTTGCTGGAGGGTACATGCCATTATTGGGGTAAATCGGTGGCTGGCCATGTGGAGAAGGAGGATACTGGTTCGCCTGCATCGCATATGCTCCCTGGGCAGCTGCCTGCGCTTGTGCCTGTGCCTGTTGCGCCCTCTGTTTGCTCAGTTCAGCTGCTTGTTGCTGCTGTTGTGTGCCGGGAGCTGGTGACCGGTTGAGCGAGCTAGACTTCAGGTTCATCGGCGGTATGAAGGGACCAGTGAATTTTTGCTGAGTAATAAAGGGGTGGAGTTTCGCCTGTTGGGGGGACCACCTTTCTAGGGGGCTGATCGTCAGTAGACCCCTTACAAAGTCAATAAAAGCAATTCGGTTGTTCATTTCTACAATTGCAAACACGTTAGCCCTATTTTTACCATATTGCTAGAAAATACTGACCTCGGTCGATCTCGCTCTGCTTCATGTTCTTCCGTGGCATCGGATACGACTTGATAATGTCCGGTAGCGTACTCGCTTGAAAGTACTTCTTGCTAGGTTGTTCCTTCGTTCCGCGTTCTCGAGAGTACTGCTCCATACTCTTGAGATGATACGTTTTCCGGCCAAATTCATCCTGCCTCTTCTCAAAGAAGTCGCCGGCCTGCTTGCCGACCTCGATCATCCAGTTGGGAGGGTTGCCGAGCATCTCGACAATTCGGGATACTTGGTTGTACTCCGAAGAGCCCGGGAACAGTGGCAATCCCAAGAAAAGCTCGACTACAATACAGCCGAGCGACCACATGTCGATCGCCGATGAATACGGGAGGCCCAGCAATACCTCGGGCGATCGGTAAAACCGCGACTGGATGTACGTGTAAACGGTCTGCCGCTCATCACAAGCCGAACCAAAATCGATAATCTTGATGATAGGGCTCTCAAGGTTCTTCAGCAGAATGTTCTCGGGTTTTAAGTCACAGTGTATCAGTCGGGCTTTGTTGAGAAGAGCCAGGCCGTTCAGCAACTGCTGCGCGAAGACCCGCACAAGCGTTGTGCTGAGACCCCGGAACTGATTCTGTTTAATGAGTTCATAAAGGTTGACGCTGAGTAGTTCGAATACCAGGCAAAGATGCTGCCGGTGGATGAATGTATCCTTCAGTCGAAGTAAGTGATGATCGTCGTTCTTGTCGAGTTTCGTGTTCAGCTGCAGATGCGTTAGCTCGGGCCTCTCGGCTATCTATCAAGAATGGGGCGCACCAAATCTAACACAGAGACTTCCATCATGCTCTGGTTGAAGTACGCCGTCCGGTTCTTGATAACCTTCACGGCCACAACTTCTTGCGTTTTCAAGTTCTGGCACTTGACAACTTGTCCAAATGTACCCTGCCCCAGCACATCAAGAATAAGATATCGATTCCTAGGTACAAGGTCAGTATTACACATTAAGAGTGCGGGAGAGAGGGGAGGGGTATGGAACGCACTTGTGGCCCGCTTCTTCCGAGCCCAGAATATCGTTAACGTATAGAATATAATCACTATCCTCATTGTCATAACCATCGTTCTTAGTGCCCTTGCTCGGTTTGGTAAGGACTCGGCGGGGGTTCCGGGATGATTCGTATTTGAAGTTGGGGTTACAGATGCGATATGTCGCAGGCAAATGGACGGTTAGAGCTTGGAGAGGCTATATGAAAAGAAAGAAGGTTAGATTAGACATATGCAACGGCGAGGGGAAGTAGAGGCTAGAGGAGCTGCCATACACTTATGAAACCACCTTCGGGATTCGCCCGTCGGAACGGTGGCTGAGAATTGACCTTGGGACGTAGATCTGTGGAGGCCCCGATCTTCTTGAATTGAGGGACAGGCCGCTTCTCGGCAGGAGGATTCACCGTAGGCTGAAGAGTCCTCCTGGGCGACTTGGGGTCATTAGCATAGGCGCCGTCCAGAGAGGCCACGGCGGCCGAGGGGTAATTGTCTTGGGCATTTGCGTAGGACGAGATGGGCGGGAGCTGCTGGGAGCCCTGTCGGCCGTAGTAGGGACTCGTGGATTGGTAGTCTCCGCGGGTGGGCGACTGGCGCTGACTGTGTGGCGAGGACAACTGGGCCTGGGCGGTCGACTTGGAGCCGTAGGGTGAGGTGGGCGATAAGACCTCCATGGGCGAGTACCTCTGAGCAGCAGCCGAGGGCTCGGGAGGAGAATGCAGAGTTGGAGGTCGGGCAGAAGCAAGGTGAGACTGGTGCAGAGGCCGCATAGCATATTTTATTCCACCGTAGGGATCGTGGGCGTCCTGCATAGGAACGTCACCATTTCCATCGCGGAGTTGCGGGGTGGTGATGGGCGAGGTCGCGCTAGGTTGGGGAGGATGCGAGTACTGGTCGTACTTGAAGGCGGCACCTTGCTGAGAATATTCGCGACCTGGCGTCATCTGGCTGGTGCCATTGTACCTTCGAGAAGCGCCGGCAGCGTCCTGGTAACCCTGCCACTGATCCATGGTGGGCCGGACCGAGGGAAAGGGTATTTCCAGGGCAGATACGCAGGACAGGACGTGATGCGAAGAGGAAGAGGCGAAATTGTCGTCGGCGGCACTTCTACTCAGACACGCATTAGTTGGAGGGCGGAGCGTGAGCCTTTGCTCACTTTTTTCGTGGGCTCGGCTATAGGTGGGGGAAGATATGTAGACGACGTGGTGATTGTCTGTTCCTTTGATTGTTGGGCAAGGAAACAAAACAAAAAAGAAGGGAAGAGAAGAGTAAGAGAGAAGTCGGCAGAAGTTGGAGGGGGCAGAGAGAGAAAGACAAGGATGCTGATTCGGGCACAGGTGGCCCCAAACAAATGCGATATAAAGGTAGGTTAAATTGGAAGAACTAGGAATTCATGATTGAAGAATGGAGTGGGGAGGAGGGTCTTTCGGGTATGTGTGAATACCGTAGGATGAGAAGATAGAGAAGATGGAGAGAGAGAGAGGGAGTTGAGTAGAAAATAGTTAAGTCTATGAGAAGACACTAAAAAATCAGGTGCTGGTGGTGATGATGGGTGACGATGGTAGTATTGGTGGTAGTAATGGTGGTATGTAGTAGTCGTGGTAAGTAGTAGTGATAGTAGTTAGTGGTGGTGGTAGTGGTAGTGGTAATGGTGGTGGAGGTAGGTAGTGTAGGCGGTTATGGTTATAGTGGTGGTGTGTGAGTGGGTGTGGGTGAATGGATGACTACCCGGTAAAAAATATAAGAGAGAAAAAAAAGAGAGAGAAAAAAAGAGAAAAGAGAAAGAGAGAGAGAGAGAGGAACACGGAGAGGAAGTCGTTGTCGTTGTCGTCGTCGACGTCGCAAGAATAATAATACGTACAAAGTTAACACTGTAACTAAACCCAAACTACCTAACCTAAGATAGTAAGTAGTTCAAGTTCATACAGACGGAATAAAATAAATAAGAATAGAAATAAAATAAAATAATAATATCGGATAGTACTTCTTCTAGTAAGTTAAGTAATAACTTAGTAGGTCGTTTCCTAGTTGATGGGCGGCACCAACACCAGCAGAATTGGGTCTGCTGGATAACGTCAGGGCCGTCGGCAACTGAGGAATTACGTGCACGGGCGGGAGAAGGAAAAAAAAAAGATGGGAGAGAGATGGGAAAAAGAATTGGAGGGGGACAAGACAAAGTTTCCAGGTTGGGCTCAGGTGGGCTTAGAGGGACAATATACCTGACTAACCTACTAGGTTAGTCACACTAACCGCCTAAAGGTAGAAGAAAAGTTTAAACATTATTATAAGCAGGCGCATACGGAATACAAAAGTTTTTGAGTTTCATATCTTCCCATGCTGCCATGTTTGCTTCCCCCCCAGCTTCTTGTGTCGTCGTCTCCTCTTTCCTTTTACTACTAATTACCTACCTTAGCTTCGGGTCTGGACGGAGCTAAAAAATGATTCGAGCCCAAGTCTAAAACTTATCGCCAACAAATAACTTGGCTTTTAACCCTCATTGTTCTTCCCTTCCTATATTTCTTCTCTTTCTCTCTTTTTTTTTTCCGGCCACACACTAAGGTATACATAGGTCGTCTCTTGACTTACATCCGTCCATTCATACGTACAGATATGGTATTCATCGTGTTCCCTTCTCTCGCATAACCGAAAAAAATAAAAGAATAAAAATAAAAATAAAACATATCTAACGCTACCAATCTCGTATTCACATGTACAAGTAAGCCTTCTCATAGGATAAAACAACCTGCGCCCCCCTCTACAAACATCCTGCTGGTCAATGGCCCCAAGTCTATCCCACAATCGGAGGCGAGCCTTGTTTCGTGGCTCGACATGCGAGATCTTACCTCTAATATTGTACAACCAAAGAACAATAATATGATCCATCATCGGAACTGGTAATTTCTTTGTTTTGCATCTGTTAACGACATGTTCCCGGCCTTCGGTTTTTGTCTTCCTTGTCTTTTTCTTTCTCTCTTTCCTTTTTCCTTTTTCATTTTTTCTACTTCTTTCTCTCTCTGAGACTAGAGTTATTTAGTCAAACATAACTTTTTAATGCCATCACTGCAATAGCTCTAATCCATGTCAACTATGCTGACATACCTACCTACCATGTAAGTTAGAGTAGGTATACAGGAGGCACAATATATATATTACTAGGTTCAGCACTTACATAGTACCTTATAAAACTTAGGTAGTTTGCAATACAGTAGTTCTATTTTCTATGCATTGATTCTAGATTGTATCACTATAAGTTATTTCTTCCTTCTTCTTCGGCTTCTACTGCTGTTGCTGTAATTTGTGCTCTGCGCATCCGAGAGCCGATTCAAGTGGCAACCGGGAAATCCACACTTGTTGGCTGGAGGCTGAACAGCCTGTCGTTGGGCACGATTGAAATCAGCCCGCTCCAAGCCCAATGACGCCAGACCAGACATGGGTTATTCGCTCGGGACTTGTCACGCTTTTCAGAATACCAGGCGTCGCAGTTAATCCAGGAGGGGTTCATAAATGCAACCATCTGCCTCATCTTGGGTTCGCATACTCACGAAATCCTCTAATAAACCTGTATGCCACTTCGTCATTCCAAACGTCAGTAGGGTAGCTCTTTATTGCCCTTACCGGGCCCATACCACTTGTTTCCCCCCCTTCCAAACCATGGCTTTCTGGCCAATCGTGGTGTCGTAATCTCTCACCTATCCAAGATCCAGATCCAAATAGTTCTACTAATCTTTCATCCACCCAAATATTCGCCATCTTAATTCTTGCTCAAAACCCTGGTCATTGGGTCTCGTCAGTCTGCATACGTACATACATACATACATACGTACATCTATTATCCATGGAGCATCTCCAATTCAGAATCATTTACTCGCCTGATATAGGTGGGTTTCGCCTGTTATTGACTTGGAAAAAAAAAAGTGACCTATTCCTCGTGGGCCGCATGAAACCCGTTCTACCACCTAGACTTCCGGATAAAGCGTTTTGACAACTAATAGCACCGTAACTTCGTGAAGCCCAATGCGCAATCATTGCGGCTGTATCAATAAATGCTTAAGAGGTATCAAGAAAGCGTTGGAAAGGAAATGCCAAAAACCTTTTTCAAAATGGAATCAAAAATGACATGAGCATAATAAAGAGAGAGAGGTAGAGAGAGATAGAGAGAGAGAAGAGCTCGACAATTTTTTTCAGAGATCCAAGATGAACATCACAACCACAAACCTGCAACCAAGAAAGAAAAAGAAATAGAGAAGAAAATGACCAGAAAAATGGGATAACGTGAATCTAGAGATATTTTCCGGTTGCCTCACATCTTTTCCACCAGCAAACCTGCTTGGACCCTCTGGGTATGTCGCCGGCCTGTCTGACCAACCGAAGATCATGTCGGTAAATTCCGCTATTTCCACCTACAGATCTAGTCTTTTTTTTTAACCCGAAATCTGAACACATCGAAAGAAATCATCAAACGCTGCTCATTCCATTCAGTGCCTATCCTTGGTACCCGGGATACGCGCTGTTGAAGTTCTGGTTAGGAGGGGGCTGGGTCCACGGCTGGTTCGGAGGCTGCTGACCACGACCGTAACCTCCGGCACTAGGGGGGCCACCGTATCCCATGGGCTGAGCTCCATAACCTGCCGGGGATTGCGCCGGGGGACCGCCGTAACCTTGTTGCTGACCTCCGTATTGTCCTACAAAGACATTAGCACTGCGTCTTCCAAACACCCACGTCTCTGTACGACTCACCTCCGTACTGGGGGAAGTAAGTAGATGGCGTACCCGGATATGCAGAGGGCTGGGCACTCTGTGGACTGAATGCCTGCTGGGAAGGATCAAACCCAGCTTGATGGTTATTAGGAGTCTTGTCTTTGCCCCACTGCCATAATGGGTCAGTATCCTGTTCTTTAAGTATGTTTGATGGTATGTGGGGGACTTACGCTACACTTCAAGGGCCTGCCGTTGACATTGTACCCATTCAGCTGGCAGATAGCCATAGCTGCATTCTCGTGGGTATCCATCTTAATAAACGCAAATCCACGATCCGCCTGGAACCGAGACTCCGTCACATAACCGAAGTTCTGGAACAGGGGCACAAGGTCATTCTGCGTCGTGTAAGGAGTCAAGTTCCCAACGTAGCACGTCGTCTGCCAAGCAGGGGTCTGGTTCACGATCATATCGTAACTCTGGATCCCGTGGGTGGGGAAGTGGTGGTGACCGAAAGGAGTGGTCGGCGTCAAGCCCATAGCTTGCATCGCCTGTTGCTGGGCCATGGAAGGCTGCCCCTTCTGGTTGGCCCAATTGCATCGAATGGCACGGGAGCCAAGCCATTCGCCATCCATCGAGCTCAATGCCTTCTCCGCATCGCCGCGGTCTCGGAAAGCCACAAAGCCGTACCCACGGGAACGCCCAGTCTTCATATCCCACATGACACGAGCCTCAGAGATGGTACCGAAGGCAGAAAACGCCCCCAGCAGCACCTCATCATTGACCTCGTTGGACAGGTCACCGACGAATATGTGGAAGTGGCCGGAGGTGTCTTCTTTGTTGGTCGTGTTAGACTGGTACGCCCAATTCACTCGGATTTCCTTTGGTGCTAGTTAGAGTTGTATGGCCCTGTGATTCTTGGTAGGGATAGACCTTACCGACTGGTGGACACGCCGTCCGTTCAAGGTTTGCATGGCACGCTCAGCCGCGCCAGGATCATCGTACTCGACGAAGCCATAATTGTAGCCCTTGGCCTTATATCGCGGTAAGTAGACAGTCACAACGGGGACACATTCATGGGATTTGGTCACTCACGTTCTTGTCGGGGATGATCTTGACGTTCTGGACGTGTCCAGTCGTCTCGAAAATCTGGCGCAGCACGTCCTCAGTGACGCGGGGATCAAGACCACCAACATACAGCGCCCGCTTGTTAGGCTCGGGCGCAGCACGACGTGGGAAAGGTCCACCACTGCTGGGGGACATGACACCGCCCTTGTCAACGGCAGACATGGGGGAGGTAATGGCAGTCGGGATTGGGTTCGTGTTCGGAGGGATGTGGAGGGGTGGAGGAGGCATGTGCGCCGGATTCGCCTGGCCATTCTGATTGTTCTCAAAACCAGGCGCGCCGGCGTTCGGCTGGGGAGGGGGAGGCAACTGAGTGCCGGCGGAAGGACCAGTGTCTGCCATGATAGCAAGCGATCGGTGTAGACAGCGGCAAGGGAAGGGGATGATTTTTGAGAGTCGAGACAGATAGAAAGACGGTCGCGCAAGTCAAAGTTTGTCGCGATGATGCAACGGAAACTAATTGATTAATCGGAAAAAGAAACCGTTATCTAGATACGAGACTAGGAGACGGCCGTAAGTGATTTCATCAAGAAGAAATAAGAATAATGAAAAAAAGAAAAGAGCTCGCTGATCCGGGAGAGAGTCGTAGCGTCGTTGGTTGGGTCGTGGAGAAAAGGAGGTGGGGTATTTGAGAATTTGAATCCTGTTATCCGCCGACCTAGGTAGGAGGAAAACGGAGACGGGGACGGAGAATGGGCTGGGCTGATCAAAGAATCAAGATCAAGATCAAGACCAAGACCGAGACCAAGTCGGACTCCTATGAATAAGTAATCGCGAATTCGCTTGTAGGCGATTCTAAATGTACCTGTAGACCAAGTCGAGAGACGCGCAACGCGCAACGACAATGATAGGAGAGGTAAGCTAGAGGAGAAAGAGGGTTTGCAGAAAAAAGACCCTGGAAAAAAAGGGAGATGTACCCGCGAACCAACGATGATGACGGTGTTAAGGGAAAAAAAGTTGGAAGTAAGAATAGAGGAGGGAAAACGAGGATGACTACGACGAAGACGACAACGAGGACGAGGACGACAAGTAGACAAAAAAACTAAGGATGAGATAGGAAGAAAAAAAAGGAAACTGCCCTGAAAAGGAGGAGTCCCCCGATTTTCAACACACACAGCACCTACGATAACGTGGAAGTTTTTCGCACACGATCTAAGGAGATGGAGGAGAGAAAAGAAAGGGTTAGCAAACTGGGGGGGTGGTTTTCTAGTAAATGCGGCGTGGGATTGGGGCTTTTACTTCCTCTCTTTCGGTTGACTTAGCAGACGGCACTACTATGTAGGTTAGGTGCTTTGAGGTACTTTGTATGTACTGTATGTACTGTATGTACTGTAAGTATGGTGTAGTGGGTATGTAGGTACATAACTCTGGGTAGGGTACTAATGGCGGAGAAAAAGCCTTGGCCAGGAAAAGGTGGGGATCTATTTGAATCCCGCTTCCAGTGTCCAATGCATGTGGTTCTAGGATGTAGGGTTACTAGTAGTAACTTAATGTATGTATGTACATAAGAGAAAGAAGGGAAAGAGAAAGAGAAGTATACACCATCTGTCACCTACATACCCAATGGTTTGTAAGAGATGCATGATACATTAATGCATCAAACTCACCTAACCTACAGTAGTTGAACTTTATGCGCAAATTGGGAGCAACCTAAATCTTATAATGGTAACAGTGAAAGCTACCTAGGTAGTACTCAGTACCTACCTAACCTAGGTACATACATTGGCCTAACCTACATAAATATACATCATCGTGCTTCAAAATGTAGCTTATGCTTTGCCCAGACAGCCAGACTTCGTTATATATAAAAATAAAAAATAAAAAATAAAGGTACCTATATTTTGAAGGAACTATCTGGCCTTTGATATGAAATATTTTCAGTTGATTGATACATGCATGCAGTAGTATATAGGTTTGACCGGTCGGTATATACCCGCAGGGCATACAGATTGACATGGACACACGGCGCGTAGATATAACAACTGCCAGCTTGCAGACGCAAAAAGTTGTCTCCTCCCCTCTCCCCTCTCTTCTCCCCCCTGTCTCCTCTCCTCAATTGACGGGAACCAATGAATGACACAACCCTAGGTTAAACAGTACTACCCACCATGTGATGGTATAAGCCTCTACTTGCCTATACCTAGCTTCTATGTCTATGCCTATGTCATACCTACACACCAGACACAAAAACAACCTCTAGACTTTGCTCATAACTTCCAGGGCACAAAGGGTCCAGTTCCATCTCCAATGTGCTGTCCAACCCCCTTAAAGACAACTAACCTAAACCAGATATAAAGGGACACACTATGCGATCAAGCTATAGACTAAACGCACCACCGGATTGGGCAGCCAATGATTGCTGCATCTGATCCCCTCGGTGGTTATTCCCGAACAACTACACTATATTAGTAGTTTAGTTGTCAAACCAGGGTTAAAAATTCCTGACTGGACAGATAAAGGAGAGGTTCAACACATTTTGTCTAGGACACCCCGCGAACCAGACCCCCAACCGAGCTCATACCTGAGGTCATATCAGTTACTTACATGAGGTCCTTACTCATCTCGATTAGTACCTAGGTAGGTACTTACCTGCATAATCGACATAATACCTACGTAGGAGTAGGTAACCTATGGATAGGTACCTAGGTAGGTTACCAAGATTATGAGGCTTCACACTGCATCCAATCAGAATTTCAGATGACGAGAAGGGGGAACCTACTAACCCCTGCATGTGGGGCAGATCGGTTTTGGCACAATCCAAGCCATCCAAACCACAGCGGTTGCATAGGTAAAGTATAGTTGTAAAAGTATTTAAGGTAACCTAGTAGGTAGTGTGGTGTAGAGGCCTTTGGTTTTTTAAAGTTTTCTTTTTTTTCCTTTTTCTTTCTTTTTTTTTTACTACAACCACTGCAGTGCCGTGTTTAACAAAACCTTAATTCTGGAGGATCCACTAACAGCAATAAGCAAGCACCGAACCATTGATTTACTTAGTTGTCCAACTTACCCACCTAAACCTCATTCTACGTTCATCACATGAAAGAAAGCATCCACGGCTGCATCTACGGCTGCATCTCCTTCATTCGTATTAACACAACTAGTGTTTTCTCACCATCTGGCCAGGTTTATTATATATAGACAAACTTGCCATCTGTCTCCTCATTATATAACTATTTAGTTAGCAACGAGGCGATGGCGACGGCAAATTCCAAGGATCCCCTTGATATCCTATATCAAATGTACAATGAAGTGGTAAGTTGTTGTTCCATCATCCTCCTTCCCTTCTCTTCCCTTCCCCTTGCCCTTGCCCTTGCCCTATCTATCCTATGAATAGATAAATAACTAATACGACTGTATGAAAAGCTGATACAATTCGGTAAACAACTGAGAAATGCATCAGTGAAAGATGGCTTGGGAAACAGTTTAGAGGCCACTCAAGCCATCCGGATGAAGACAAGAAGCTGCTTGACAACGTATCATTACGCGTTGGATGAAATCGAGGATGAAATAGTAAGAGCATCGTCCCTGACTTGTGCACTAGACCACGCATGGGCTCGAGGCTGATTCCCACGTTAGATAACAGCCAAGTCGGTCTTGTTGCGAGACCTAGAGAAGCTGCGTGCCGCCCGGGCCCCGCCTCCCGTGGCCGTGCCGCCTCCCGCTCCCGCTCCGCAACCCGTGGCACCACCGGCTCCAATGATGGAAATGCCCTCGGCTGCAGCTCACACCATGAACGCTCCCTCATTCGCTCCCAAGCAGGAGAGCAAGACCGTCGCGCCCTTCCCCGACATGGGCATGGGCATGTCCGCTGACGTTGTCGACCTAACATCGCAAGACAAGAAGCCTTCGCCCCGGGTGCCTCCTGGAGCTCTGAAACCGCCGGTTCCTCGCGCGGGTGCACCTGGGAAAAATGAGGTTAAGCCCTCTCCCAAGCAGACATCCAAACCTATACCTGCCAAGGTAACGCCTGTCCCGCCACCGCAGATTCCACGCCTCCATCCTCCACAGCCCGCTGCTACTACCCCTGCAGCTCAGCCTAAACCTCCACCAGCCCAGCAGCCCATGCCGCCAGCAAAGCCGCCTCATCCGACACCAGCAGGCCAACCAACTCAGGACATGTCTATAGACTCCATGCCAGGCCCCCCTGCCGGTGGTGCAGGGAGCGAATTGACTTTCACCGATATGCAGTTCTCCCTCGCACCGTCCAATAACGACTCGCAGGGAGCGGGAGGTGCCGGAGCACCGCCCGCTCCCATGCCCGAGTTCGACCTGACGACTTTTGCGCCACAAGACGGTAACAACGAACTACTATCCATGGCCAACTTCAATGCAGATGGCAGTGCCGCTCAGGGCGAGGGGGCAAACAGCGCGAATAACAAAAATAACAACACGACCTCCCAGCCGCCAAAGGATGCCGAGAAGCAAGAGGGGAACCTCGACGACTTGTTCAACCTGGACACGGCCACCGATAATATGTTCGATCTAGATGGCCCGCTTGACGACATGTACTTCGGTAACAACGATGCAGACATGGGGGGTCAGTTCGACGATGCGTATTTTGGTTATTAGACGGCCATGCAACCATGAGGCCAAAAAGACTGTTGTTAGAGCCTTGGCCACTTCAACTGGTGATATATGGTTGGGCGTCCGGAATATTAGGATGCTCTTCACAGCGGTTTTGTTCTTTCTGTGGTTTAGCTCTGATAAGAAAGCAAGGAATAGATAATCAAGAATACGGAAACCCCCATGGTAGGTCGGGGATCTATAATTAATAAGGCTAGTCGAGTTTCGGGATGATGGGGGCGAAGACGACATTGATGATGGCCTGGTATACCCTACTACAAAGAGGGGAAGTCTAGTGTAGGTGGCTGGCTAGTCGGGAGTGCCCCGAGAGGTGATCAATATATTAGATATTAATACTTGAAATTATTCGTGTCGTTTATTGCTCCCAACATGCTCGCCTAAGGGAAATGGGAAGTAAACGACGGATGGTAAACGTATCAAAGACCTTGGTGACTATATAGTGTAGGTAGACAAAACACGTATCATTACCTCCCTTATTCTCCCATCCGCGCGCCTGTCGAGATTTTCTAGAGTCGGTATGTACAAGGAGATTGGATTAGTTGTGATGTAATAAACCAATACACCAGTCCTTTATAGAGACTTGCTAAGGAGACCTGCTCTCCAGATAATTGGTGAGCAGACCTCGGGTGAAGGATTCCTGTCAGGAGTAGTCCATATGCTAGACCATAGGGTATATGGCAATACGTACCTTTCAAAGGAACAAACCGAGCGTTCGATGTATTAGCAATGGCACTAGAGGTGATCTCAGTTGATATCTAGCCTTGCGCGCAACAGCATCGTGATTACCTAAGACCTTGCCTAGGGGCCCCTCGTGATAGGTACAACGAGGTTTGCCATCTATGAGGAATACGAAATTGCTCCTTCCCATCACAGCGATGATTTAAATGTAGTATTTAGGTAGATAGGAATATAATGAATTGCCATGATTAGGTTGCTCGTGCTAGGAATTGTGTGGAAACATGAAACATGCAGGATTACGACGATATGATTCCCCCCTCGGCCTCAATCCTCGTCTTTGAAGGGCAGAAATGATGTGTTTGTCCCAAAGTAGCCCCGGCTATACCCAAGTTGTCCTCCCTGACGTGCCAGCCATACACAAGAAAATACCCCCAGAAACCATAGTAACAATATCCAGACGCCAGCTATATATCCGTAGACAGTAATCGGAATAGAACCCGTTTCCCCCCTCCCTTGTCGGTGTGTTAGCGGGGATATATGGCAACGTCGACGTTGGTATGGTAAGGAAGACACGATGGAAATCATAAAGGGAGTTAGGGCTGGGTTGCTCCCGTAGGAGATGCGTACCTTGGATGTATCGTGTCGACATTGTATGGGATGCCGTGGTGGCCAGGGTTGATCGATCCTAGGGTATTTTTGGGGAAGTACTCGGGTTAGCATCTGTCGTGTGTGAACTAGGGTAGGGGGGTATGGAATACTTACGGCCGCCTGGGGGCCTCTCGATCCCATTCATATTTGACGAGTTATTGGCTTGTCATTGCCTTTATATTTGTCGATTTTCGGATGTTGATGCTGTAAGAACTGACTCGCTCAAGGTTCTTGTTGTCCCGTTTGTTGGGTTGTATATTGATGCCGCGAATGTTCGAGTAGAGCGGAGTCCAGGGAGACATCCCGGTACAGGAATAAAAGGAGGAGATACATGGTAAAAAGAAAAAGGAAAAAAACAAGATCTTGAGATCTTAATATGAGAGTTTCATATTAAGATAAGTGGCAATTTGGAAGATAGGGGATTCATTCAAATACCCCAAGAAAAACAAATATAGATATACCCGAAGAAAGGTATATATATTCCGAAAATCAAGACATAAGAAACATAATTACCGTAGGTGGGTGGTTTTGCGTCGGCCCTGGACGATTCATAGGCCTTTTTACTTCAACGCTGCCCAGGAAGAGGCCGGTTTTTACTTCCTGCCAACGGAAGGGTCACTTTTGTCTCGTCGAAGACCGCGACGGGGCCGGGTGAAAGGTGTCCGAGTTTAAGGTCATGCCCAGGGGACCAGCCAGTTTAAACGTCACTTAGCTAGGACGCGCGGGTCAGTTTTGTCTCGTCGAAGACCGCGACGGGGCCGGGTGAAAGGTGTCCGAGTTTAGGGTCATACACGGGGACCTACCAGTGGAATTGACCTGGATTTGAAAGGTAGAGAGTGGAGTGACAAGGGAATGGGGAGGATAGTGATGGGATATGGAAAGTGTGAGAAAAGGAAGGTGTGAAGTGGAGTGGTAGGTGTGTGAGTGAAGTGTTGCATGTGTGAAAAAAAAAATATTAGGTATGGAGGGGGAAATAGGTGAAGTCAGTTAGATGAACGGGAAGAGAAAGGAAGGGTGGTGGGGGACAGATGTCAAGATGGGAAGAGGACAAGGTGATGTGGGCGACAACATGATAGGAGTGATGTGATGATGTGTGTAGGAAGAGATAGTAGTATGAAATGAGGAGTGGTGGGAGAAAAGGTGATGGTGGAAGGAAAGGAAAGGGCAAGAAGGAAGAGTGAAGGTGGTGGGGGGAAAAAAAGAAAGAGGGAAAAGAGAAGTGGGAGGAGAGGAGAATGGTGGGTAGTAGTAGTGGTGGTGGTGGTGGTGGAAGAGGGAAGAGTGTGGATGTGAGAGGAATGTGAGAGGAGGGAAGGGTGTAGTAGAAAGGAAGGAAGAGGGAGAAGAGGTGAGAGAAGTGGGAGGAGGGAGGTGTTTAAGTAGGGGTGCACCAGGTGGGAGGCAGATGAGTGATTGGTAGTAAATGGATGCAGCAGGTAAATGTAAGGTAGGTACGTACCAAGTGGAAGAAAGGTGATTAGGAAGCAAACATACTGTAGAGAGTGGGAGCTGTGGTAGTGGCAGTGGGAGGAAAGAAAGGAGGGTGGATGAGTGTTGTATGCTGTGTGTGTGTGTGTGGAAGGGTGGAAGATGTGGGAGAGATGGTGAAGGGTGAAGGGGGGAGAGAGAAGGGGGAAAGGGGGGAGGGAGGCCTGGTTTATATACTGAGCCAGTCTGATCAGAAAGAGGCACAATCAGTAATAATAAAAAAGAATCACTCACTCACCTTAGTATCTACACATTGTACCATTGTACTCTTTTTTTCGCGTTCATCTCGTGGAAAGTGGTGTACTAGTACGTGTGTTGCTGGCGTGTTGCTGTGGTGAAGATGGCGGGAGAAAAGGGGGGAGGGAAAGGACGTTTGTTCGCGGGGAGTGACCCGGAGCGCGTACCTGCCTTCCTTCGAGGAGAATAAATCCAACGCGTGGTATAGATGAACTAAAAGGGTACTTCGATACTTCTCACGGCAAGGATGCTTTCCTTTTCTCGAAGAGGTTTGCTTGAAAAGGGGTAAGGTGAGTGGTCGGATCGTGAAGTACCTCGAATTATGAGAGAAATAAGTCGGCCAGCCGTTTGACGAGATGCACATGTAAGAAACGTATCACTAGGTAGTATATTAGGCATGAGGTGAACAACCTTCAAGATATTGTAGGTATCTTGTAGATTAACGTACCATGTAGGTAAGTAGTATATAGTCTTAGAACTACATGTATTCGGTATCTTAAAAAAAGTACCTCGCCTAACTATCAAATCCATCCCCTCTAGAAATAAAATGGAAAACTCTTTGTCATGACTGTATCCAGCCCAAAAAGTACAAGGTACACCACGATCCTGCGTAGACAAAAACGAATATTCATCATTACCATAGTGACATAGGTTGGATGGGTATCTCAAGCCCGTATCATACAAATCCAAGACCACCAGCCCCTTTATCTTTCCTCCATATGTACCTTCTAAACTAATCATATACCAACTCGCATCTCAATAAATATATCCAATAATAAAATAATCTCCTATATAAAATAAAATAAACATCAGCCGTATCTTAGATATCCCGCTCAAGTGGCCATAACAAGCCAGCTACCTGGCTAGTGAGCCCAAGTTGCGCGAGCTAAGTGAACTCTCAAGGACCCTGCGTGACTTGGAACATGGGCGCCAGCAGATCCGTAATATTCGGGTTCTTCAGGGCGTTCCAATCCGGGTCCAGGAGGCCGTAGCCCTCGACGTAGTCGACGGTGCCCTGGCGGACATAGTACGAGCCCTGGAGGGCCCAGAGGGACCACTCGGCGTCGTTGCCCGTGACGTACTCGCGCAGGCACTCGAAGTACTTCCAGTCGCTGTCGGCGAGGCCCTGGTTGGGGCCGCCCGTCATGCCGAAGCCGAACTCGGACAGGATGAGCGGCGCCGTGTACTCCTTGCCCTGCTCGAGCACGAACCCGTCGAAGAGCCCCCACATGTCTTTGAGCAGGGGGCAGTTGCCCTTGGCCACCGCGAACGTGACCGTGAAGTCGTACGTGTGCCACTCCCACACGTGCTTGCCCGCCCAGTCGGACCAGTCGAGCGGCCCCACCGTGCGGATGTGCACCAGGTCCGTCGACGACTGCGTGCCCCCGATCAGGATCAGCAGGTCCGGGTTCGCCGCGTGCACCCGCTTCGCGCCCTGCCCCATGAAGTTGTACCAGTCCTCCCGGTTGTTGAACGTGCCCTGCAGCAGCCACTCGCGCACCTCGTTGCGCAGGCCCATGCCGATCACGCCCGGCTGCGAGGCGGTCCACTTCGCGATCGCCTCTAGCCCGTCGAGCCACTCCTGGGTCTTGAAGTACCGGCTATTCATATCGTTATAGCCGAACCCCTCATCCCACCATCCATTGCCGTCGTCTATGTTGCCTAGACATATCCATGTAAGTCTTATAAGTCCCATCTAACATGATATTCCCTTCCCCATCTAGTAGAAGATATGTAATTCTCTAAATGGCAAGAAGAGGACAAGGAAGAAATCATAATAACAATAATAGGAGCAGGTCTCAAAAACTTACAACACCAGCTAGCCTTGCTAACGTGATTATCCAATATCGTCATAACATTATGCTTCCACAGAGCAGCGATAACCTCCTCGAAGACACCACGGACCGTGGTGTTAGCCGCAAAAGGGTTCTTTTCAACGACTGACGCGTACATGCCGTTCATGGCATCGATGCTGACGCTGGCAGCCTCAGCGGCGCTAGTGAACGTCTCGCCAACGGCGACGTCTGGGTTCAGCGCATGGTCGATCGAGTATGTCAGGCGCACGCAGTTGAAGCCCTGCTGCTGGACAAGCTCGGCGATGCGGTCGACGGACTGCTTGTTCAGCCCCTCGGGCAGGTTGGTCTCCTGGTGGCCGGCCCAGTTGACGCACCGCAGCTTTACACGCTGCCCATCGGCATCAAGGATCCACCGGCTCGACGTGGACAGGGGGAGCTTCTGGGCCAGGGATGTTGTTGCGGAGGCGGCGGCGAGGAGGGCCGTAGCAAGGGAGAACGCCTTCATCGTGGTCTCCTCAGCTAAACGTAGTAGTATAATGAGGAGAACCGAGTAGAAAACGCTGATATATCTACACTATAGATATATATAAAAGGAAGAGCTCGGTGATGTAAGTACCCACAAAGAATTATTGCCGTGGGCCCATCTATATAAGGATCGAGGGCGTAATCTTTGATAAAACAAGCAAAACGCAAGCCAGAAGCAGGGAATCCCCAAAAAGATGAAACGAATTATATATATACACGAGAGTAAAGGCTGCTCAGCTATATGTGGCTTACAACGAGCTAAGGATGATGGGAGAAAGTCACACGAGGCAGGCTATGTGGCATAACGTCAAGAGCCGCGAGAAGCGAGAGCCTGGGGTGGATGAGCAAGCAAGCAGCCGGACAAACAATGGAACACAGAGGGAGAAGACACCTGAATGTTATATAGAGACATGACAGTCAAGAGGGCAGGCTCAGGTGAGGAGGGCATAATCGCTAACCTATGCAGGCAGGTCAGCGAGCGAACCACAAATGGGAACGTGTATATAGTAGCGGCTGAGGAGGTATAAGAGGGCAGAAGAGAGCAATACTAGAGTTTGGGCCATATACCACCAAAAGAGGGAGGACCCTTAAATGTCCATGACGCGCACCAGAATGCAGGGCACACGGCACCATACGCACCCAAGGTCGCTCCGTACCACATCTCTTCCTCAAATTATACCCTACTATATCTCACATATAGGTACCAGGGGTTGGTTCCTGACCTAGTTAGCTCCCCACATGCAAGCATATCAGATGTTCGCCACAGAGGGAGAGAAGGCTTGGAGAAAAATCCCAAGAGGAGCCCCTCCCAATAGAAAGGGGAGAAAGGAAAGGGGGTGAGATACCAAGCAAGCCGAAAAGGAAAAAAGGAACAAGGAGGGGGACGAAGATAAAGAAGAAGGGTCAATTCTCTCTGCTTAGCCCGCGAGATCCTTCCATCGTTTACTGCCCATCATTCGCAGGTGTTCGGCAGCGGAGCTAAGGCTAGCTAGAAGACGATCATCCCGGCAGATTATCATCTATTGGGAAAGAAACAATCTTTGGGAGAAGACAGGGGCCTTTTTTTTTTTTGGTTCGAGTAAATTTGAACTACCATCGACTTTCCACGATCGGATTTTGCCATGGCCCCTTAGCACGCAACCCGCGTATCTAGTGTGATAGATAGCTGGGCGCAGATAGGACGTGTAAGTGGCTGGCCAGAAACAAGTCGAGTCGAGCAGACCTAGCAGCAGAGAGAGATGACGAGAATGCAAGGTGCTTTGCATGATGCATGCCCCATTGTCCCCATTTAGCTTGCGGGTATCGGAAAGTTGCCAATGCAAATGACAACCACTTACATCGGCCTTCTCGTTCCCCTCCATCTACACCACCACCCCCCCTGCCCCCCCCTGCTTTCCTATTAAAGTAGATTTGTAAGTAAAGTGGTAGCGTAGTGTTAAGATAGTATACGTATGACCTACGACATGTGATTGGACGGCTAGGACTCGTACAAGAGAATGAGATATGCAGTGCACGACAGGGCCAGACTGGACCTGCCTAAGCTTCTCAGCTAGCTACAAAGTTTATAGGTTGTCTAAAATGCCTAGCAAGTCCGGGGCGTTGCTTAGATTGAAAATAAGTTGCAAGTTAGAATGCAAGTAGGGCTAGCAGCGGTAATCTAACGAATAATCGAGGATGATTCTCTTGAGATTGACAGCGAATTCGGCAGTGAAGGCGATCGTTTTCCCCTGATCTCTCTCTTCCTTTTTTTTTTTCTTTCTCGGTTATCATGTCAGGGGTGGTTCAATGATATGCATTGACCTCGGCGGTATTTAGTTGATCTAGATGCCTTACATAACAATGTCAGAAGATGGTTGGTTACATCCGCACATATACGGTGGAACAAGATTCTGTTTGAAAAGGATAAGTGATTGGTGGTGGGAGCTAGCTATAAGTCGTTGTCGGATTACGGAAGCGGAGAAAAAAAAGAGAAAAAGAAACCCCAAGTCGTACTACATGTGAGATGGAAGGGTAGACAACGCCTCTCCCGTTCTCCGCGCAAGCCAAAACCAACCTCAGTACAAGGAAAGCAAGAAGAAGAAGGTGACATGGAAAAAAAATGCCCGACTTTTTTTTTTTCTCTTTCCTCCGAGCAAGACATTCTAGCACGCGGTTGCTACTACTGCTACTTGATTAGACACATATGTAGTAGTGAGTAACCTACTAACTACTACCTAATAAGTCTGCCTTATAATGGGGATGGGCAAGGTAAGTAAGTCACAATGCCGACTCTTGTCGCTGATAGGCCGCCGTCTCTTCGGGTGACCCTGCCCTGGTGGGTGTTAGCGGCGGGTGAGCTTAAATAACATTTTGCTTAAGGCACGCGCCCGGTTACACCTGGTTCATTGGTTATTTCCCGAGTCCTAGAGTGCTCCCTCTCTCTACAATACGACTTAGGTATCTTTGTAAATACCTACCTAGGTAGGTAGCTAAAAAAGAATTTGTGATACTTACCTAGGTATGTAGTGTTACTAGTTTGTGTAAGTGCACTCGATGCCTTATAGTAGCAGGTATCACCATCTTAAATTTAACATCTCCACTTATTTCTATAATTCAGCATCGAGTTCAAGTCCATAAGAATAGGCCATCACGAGATAACCCTAAGCTAAGTAGACCAATACGATTAAGGTAAGTACTTAGGTAAGAGAGAAACAACAAAACAAGTCACGAACGGATCTTAGGTTGTCCGTGTGCCACACATCCTTTGCCCTTAGCCAGAGAGAGGTAAGCTAACTAGCATTGAAACATTTCGTCCCATCCCACACTTATTACCCAGGTTACCTCCTGATGAACCATATCGTTTGATCGGACCCTCCGTGCCCCGCCCTCCCTCAACGCCGGATTTCCCTTCTCCGGTTCAACGTGAGATAGTAACTTATATATCCTTAGTAGCTGTCTCAAGCGCGTCGATAGCTACATATTCTACAATTTTCATATATTCCTCAACGTAACCAACCATATCTACCCCCCTCCCCCCCAATGTCTTCTTCTTTTTCTCTCTTCCCTCATTCCTAGAAATAACAAAAGAGAAAAATACCCAGTATCGAACACTACCCCCCTCCCCTTCCCCCCTCTTCCCGCCCTTTTTCTCGTTTCATATACTCAGAGCCCCCTCTATAAAAGCTTCAATCAACGGCACTTCTGCTAGCCGTTATAATATGATACATCTAGCATCCCTATCTCTCACACACAACAACAACCCCTTTTCTTCTTCTCCCCGCCCGCTTTTTTCCCTTGCCACCTTACTCACTTGACTTTAAAAAAAAAGAAAAGAAAAAAAGAAAACTAAAGACATCACATGCCGGTTTTCCTTCTCCTCCTCGCCTTATCGTACTTCTTAGCTATATATCTAGCTAACCGAAGTCGATAGGCAAGGTCCACTAGACAGATAGTCCATAGCCCAGAAATGCCACACTCTCTTCCCCTCTTCTCTCTTTTTTTTTTCAACATCTATATTATAACTCAGCTATACACATCAACCCAAGAAAGCAATCATAAAAAAGTAGAAAAGACCTTGAGTTTTATTATATTAAAAAAATCCGTACCTCAACTTACTCCTCCTCCTCCTCCTCCTCCTCCTCCTCCTCCTCCTCCTCCGTAGTAGTAGTAGTAGTAGTAGTAGTAGTAGTAGTAAAATTGATATAAATTTTTGTACTGGGCATGTATAATCTTATTATTATTATAATGCTTCCCCTCCCCCTTTCCCCCTTCCTTCCCCTTCACTTCCCCTCCTCTTCTCTTCTCTAATCCAAAGATTTCGATATCATCAAATCATCATTCCCCTCTTCCCCTCCTCCTTAACCTCTCCCCTTTACTCCCCTACTCCCTCTAAAACCCATCCCAACCCAATCCATCCTGAGCCAAACCACTCCAATCCCATCCCATCCTACCCTCAAAATAAGAACAACAAAACTCTTAATAATAAATAAATATATAGATGATATATAAATCGATTAAAAAACATATCTGGTTTTTTTCTCTCTCTCTCTTGGTTCTTGATTCTTCAGCAAGTCCTGCTTCCTATATTGTCTCTTTGCTTTCCACTTGCTTCCCCTTTCTTTCTTTCTTTCTTTCTTTCTCTCTCTGTCTTATCGTAATAATTCGTTATATATGGTATAAAAAAAGGTATTGTAGTTTAAGAAAAAGGAAAAAAACAAAAACAAAACAGAAACGAATGATAAGGGGAGGACAAGAAAAGAGAGAAAGAGAAAGGGTATGGAGAAAAAGAGGAAAGCTGTGATTCCTCGATTATATACAGTAGTAAGTTTAGTGACCAGACCTTTTCTCTTCTCCCTCTGCCCTCCTTCTCCCCATTTCAACCTTCCACCTCAATCGCAGTCCTCCCTCCCTCCGCCCCCCTGAAAAGCTCCAAACAGCTATTTTAGCAACTAGTCCTCGTATTTTCCTTTGCTTTCTTTTTGTTTCTTCTTCTCTCTTCTCGTAGATAATATCTTTTTTTTTCTCGAGTCCTAAGCTTACATAGCCATCCCCATGCTTTTTTCAATCCCTTCCGTACATATGCACGTACGTTATCGTGACGCAACGTACTCGTCCGGTAGTCTTTCCGCCTCCTTCGAAATAATTCCTCAAGCTGCGCCTTTGATCTGATATAAGAAAGCTTTGTTTATGCTTCCATCTGCAGATCCCAGGGTATCAAACCATATTTTTGTGTGTTGTGTCTGAATAAAAGAAAATGAAATTCGGTGTTGTAGTGGTAGTTACAGTATTTACTCTGCCTCGAGAGACAGGGTCGGTGGTCATCGAACAGTAGTGGTGTTGGTGTTGGTAGTAGTAGTTGTTGTTGCTGTTGGTGCTGATGCTGGTGCTGGTGCCACATTGCCTGACGCAAGCGCTCGTGCTTCTAGTTCTTTCCGCTTGGATAGAAGGCTCTTGAAAGCGCCAAGACAGTGGACCAACGTTTCTTCATCATGTGCGCAGAACCGATACACCCTTTCATCCGTGATGACCTGTAGACAATGTAGTTTTGTTTTGCTGATCGGATCAATGTCTACCACGTTAACTACCGTCGACAGCCCTAGGATAAACGAGGCTGTGTATTCAGATTCGTCCTTGTAGAGTATAAGGTTCCTGGGACGGAGGACAGCCCAGCAGTTCTTCCACTGCTTGACACCCCGTTTGCCCTTGAGGTACCAAAGCCAACCCTGCCAGACGACACGGTCAGGGTCTCGTTCGAGATTAAGGCCACTGAGCTGGCTGGCATTCCGGTTTCCTAGCATTGGTCGATCTTTTGCGTTGGCATCTGTGGCCGAAGCAGAACCTGACGGAGTCCTGATGCTCTCGATCGAAGGTCCGTGGGCTCGTTGGCCCTCGACGTCGGATAGGTCAGACTGTGAAGCTAGCTCGTTCCCAGACAGACCCGAGTAGTCGTGGTGCGATAGTCGTCTTATGCTAGAGGACAGAGCGTTCGAAACCGGGCGATCGACGGGTTCTGGGGAACTCGACAGCATTCTATTGCTACCTTGTATTATGTTCCGGGCTTTCTCTGCTCCGCTCTTCAACATGGAAGTCGGGGCAAACGATTGCCGGCGGACGACGGGGCTTGCTAGAAACATCTCCTCTTCCTCCTCTTCAATCCTCGCCTCTTGCCTTATCAGGTTGATCCATTCTTCTGCATCCTTGGCGGTAGGGGCCTCGAAGTGGAAATTTCTGGCGGGGGAGAATAAGCCGAATAGGTTTTGTCGTTTCTGCTTGGGGTCTTTGAGAAGGGTGACGGCCGAGAGATCTGAGAGGTACAGCTTGTGTCGAAGTTTGCTCTCCTTATCCGACTTGTAGATAGAGAGCGCATTGGGTCTCAGGACAAGAAAGACAGACTTCCAAGTCTGTCGAAGAAGCAATAGATTAGTATACATGACTAACATCAACAGCACAGATCGGCAGGGGAAGGGCATGGCAACCTACTTTGGTCTTTTGAGTCCGTTTCTGGACATAGCCGGACTTGATGACGCGGTCGAACTCGAAGCTCCCGTTCTGGGTGACTGGGCTTGCGGCAGCCATGGTAGTGGCCTGGTTCCGAATGCGATTCGCTAGAGAGTTTGCTGATACGGCCATGGCAGAGGAAGAGATACTTAATGTTGCACCGCGGCCTGGGAATCTAGTGCCTGAAGTGTCGGCGAAGCAC
Organism: Camillea tinctor; assembly: GCA_022578605.1. Lineage (NCBI taxonomy): Eukaryota > Fungi > Ascomycota > Sordariomycetes > Xylariales > Graphostromataceae > Camillea > Camillea tinctor. The sequence goes on along the minus strand of MU394081.1, from coordinate 44,682 downwards.
TGAGTTGCCGTCTCAGCCATAGTCGAAACTAAGGTATTCGCGCGTGCGCGACTAAGGTTTTGGTGTATGTCGCGATGGACGTTTATTAGAATTACTAGATTAATGAGTTGAGGTTTTTTTTTGGCCCGTCTCCTCTCCGTCTTTCTTTTTTCTTTCTGTTTGGTCGAGAACCGGTCCTCGCTATGATAGGCTAGGGGATGGATAGTTCGAATAGCGTCGGGTAGTGGAAAACAAAATAACCACCAAAAAACCTCGAGTTGTTATTAAAGTTCACAAAGCTTGGCGCGGACGGGTTGTCGATGATATCGAGGTGGGATTAATGAATTCCGACTACGTTGCGCAGTACCGTCTGCTGCAGTTGAGAAATCCGCTACGTTGCTAAAGTAGAGTAGCGAGGAGAGTGGTGGAAAGGGGCAAGGGAGACTTTTGAGGGCCAACCCGCATCACGGGATTTAAGAGTCACCGATGATTATGGAGTGACGGAGAGAGTAGAAGAAAAAGAAGAAAATAAGAAAAAGAAGACTAAATCCACTCGTTCGAGGGGAAGAAGTGATATTATTAGCTAGCGAGAGGGAGGGAAATACCCCGAGACGCAGAGTGGAATGCAACAGAAGACCCCCCTCGCCAATAAAGAGGAAGAATTCAGTTGCCGCTGAGGAATGGGCTGCAGGATAACAGTAGGCCTGAGGTAAGCTACTAGCTTCGAGGATGATTATGCTGCATGGAATAATTTCGCAGAATTCGCAGAGTCGCCACCATATGTAAGCCAAGTCTTCTACTCATTTGCTGTTTTGGCTGGTTGGTTTTCTATATCGACTGTGGGTATAGAGAGAGAGAGTAAAAGAAAGTAAAGGGAAAGAAAAGGAAAAGGAAAAAGAAAAAGAATGATCAAAGAGAGCGTATCCCCGTGGGTGGGTATTGTCAATATGAGAGGGTATGAAAAGTGTAGTAACCAGTAGTATGTAGTATGTATGTCTGTGTGTGTATGGTGTAATGTTGTGTGGGTTGTAGTGGGTGTAGGATAAAAAGGAAAGTGGGAAGATACAAAAAAATAAAAAATAAAAAAGGGGGGGAGAAAGGAACTTGAGGGACCTGAACTTTGTAGATTATGTGCGTAGTTGGTGAAGGAGGTACATATTTACTTTTATTTAAGCTTTGGGATAGTTTGGAAATTTGCTGTACGTGCGGCTTGTAAAATGGATAAAATGGAATGCTAAAACGTGAGTTGATTGGGGCAAAGCAGCAACGAAGTGTACAACTAAAGTTTTAGTAGGACCTGGGTTGTTTCCCTCCCTAAACACACAAAGCCTTCCCTAAAACAAATGCTAGGCAGGCCCTAAAAGAAAAAATTGGATCTAAAGCAGACCAGCGCCAAGTCGTTTCAAGAGCTGCGAGTGCTCGGTAGATAGACTCGTTTCACTCGCCGAGAAGCGCTATCTTTTTAGATTACGGTTTAAAGCAATAGTACATATACACATTACCGGCCGCCGGCGGCTTTCGATAAGTGATCATTGAGAAAGGGTGGTCCCTTGGTCATAGCTTTTTTTTCTTCGACAACGCTAAGTGCCTACTTACAAGACATTAATAAGAACGAGAGAGAAAAAAAAAGACCCGAGTCAGTGTATTGTTAAATAATTGCGTTATACTAATTTTATGCAGATCAATGTCAAGTCACATGGATCTTTTAAGACAGCACTTCATTATTTTAAATGGGTTTATTTCTTTTTCTGCTTCCCTTTTTTAAAGAAAAACTATTTACTTAGCTTATGAGACACCGACGTCATAATTTAAATAGCTTTAGGTCTTATATGTATGCAGGTGAAGTAGGATTTGATTTTGCTTACGCTTTCTCGTTGGGAGGGAATGTCAACAATGACGTGGGAGGGAGCACTCGCTCACATGTGACAACACGGAGTGGTGTGTACACCACACTTGGCAGGGCACTTTCAAAGGGAAACATGGTACTCAGCGTAGCTATGGGTCCATGATTTGCAGTTCTTATGTGGTGTACATACGATGCGACGATTTGTTATTAATACGCGGTGGGTCATCGACATAGTGGACAACGGAGGAGCTATATATAGTTATACACAATGTAAATAAATATACAAAATCTAATCTAAATAAAACCAAAATGCCGTCGTCCTAATCTAGCCGATCTTATACCTACATTACCTGGGCAACTGTGCGATGACCTCGCTCTCTGTCCAACATAATAAATACGGAAGTAGTGACATGTAAAGGGCTCATAGGTGTATATATGTATCTAGTTAGGTACATTAACAATATAAATATTTACACAAATCGACATGTTCTTCTATATCATCACTGTCTGACAGGTGTTTGCTATACATACATGAGAGGGGGTATCATTTCCATCTACTGACCCGTTCGATCTACTTATCTGTACATACATACCCAACCCACACGTATCTTATATACAATCCCATCACGACAACATGCCATGACATATCAACATCCTTCTCTCTCTCCCCTCTCCCCCAATCCTCACACTCTCCCCTTCCCCTTGCCTTTCCCCTTACCACCATCCTCTTTCGGCCCCAAGACCCTAACCCCCTTCGCGCTACCCCAAACACTCTCGCTCACCTTCCGGGGTATCTTGCGCCCGCGCAGCCGCTGGTCCACAAGCCACGTGCCGACCACGAACTCGGTCTTGTCGAGCGAGCCCTTGCCACGCCTATCGACAAGGTCCCACACCTCGCTCAGTTCGTCGAACGGCAGGCGGCTGCGGCCCCATATATCGCGCACCACGATGTTAGCCACGCGCTCTCCGTTGTCGTCGTTGTCGTTCCCCTTTCCTGCTTCGGCATTGTTGTTGTTGCTGCTGTTATTGTTATGATTGTTGTTCCGGTTGTTGCTGTTGTTTTGATCGTTTGGGAGCAGGAGATACCCCCTATTGCTCGCCCACACGCCCTCGTACCTCTTGCGTTCGCGCGGCGTGATCTGCTCTCTCCAGTGGCGTCGTGACCCTTCCCGGTGCGCGTGCTTGGCCCTGTTACCCAGCTTACCCAGGGACCTGCGCCGTGATTTCTCGTCCTCGTCGTCGGACTTGGATGGGGGCTTGCGCAGGGTCTGGCGCATGTGGGACGCCCGTTTGCGGGCAGGCGGGGGCGTGGGTGCGCGGGAAGGGGTCGCAGAAGTGGGCGTCATGCGGGCGGAGGCGAGGGACCCCGCGACAATGGCGTTGGTGAGGGATTGCAAGGGAAGATGGGAGGTGTGAGAAGGTCTGGGGGGAGGGGGGAGAGGGGACCGCATAGCCGCTGGGGGCTGAGGGGGATCGGGAGTCGTAGGACGTGATCTTCCACGACGGGGGGAGTTGGGATGGGTTGATGGCGCGGATGAGGCAGACACGAATGTATCATCAGAAGAGCTAGATGAAGGTCTATTTGGTAGAGTGACTGTATTGACTGGGTCGGCATCTGCACTTTTAAAGGCAGTTGATGTACCAGGCACAGAAGTAGGTCGCCGTGGTTTGGGTTTCACGGGCGGCTTTCGGTTCTGGTTCGCCAAGATAGCCTCATTGGACGTCGGTCGTATGTTCCTCACTGTAGCCGCCCGTCTTGGCTGGGGTGATAAGATGACCGTTTCCGATCGATTAATAGACTTTGGCGGCGGTGTCATGGCGCGAGGTTTTGCTCTAGATTTAAGAGGTTGCCCATGTTTCGAAATTTCAACCTCACCCTTTGAACGTGCTGGGGGCGGAGTAGGGGGCCGTCTCCTGACCTCAGTGGATGCGGTAGGACCTTGCTGAGTAGGTTTGTGTTCCGTTTCCTTCGCTAACGCCGATTGAGTTGTGGCCCTTTCCCATACCATATTACTAGCTAATCTTGAAGGAGATGTGTCGTGCTTAGCAACAGGGCTAAGGTTTCTAGGGGGCGTCACTGGCTTGAGACTAGGCTTTGCTCCAGCCAGCCTGTTGTTGACATGTGATTTGTCAACCCCTTTCTTGACGGGATCTGTATCATCATCTCCCCTTTCGAACATCGATATTAGGGCATTGGCCGAAGGAATAGGTCTGATATCGGTTGCTATATCAAGACTTGTCACCGAGCTGGCAGCGCTGTTGGCGCCCACACTACCATGCCTCCGTCTTCTGCTGGCCTGTTGGGTATTCTGCTGGTGCGACTGGGCTTTCGAGCGAGGGGGCTTGGGGCTTCCCGATCTACTAGCCGCGAGGGTCGCTGCTATGAAAGACGGCGATCGTGGGTCAGCCATTGTCTGCTTAGGCGGGGGCAGCAGATGGTGACTTTGTGGTGTTATTTGTGTGTGCTGTATCAACCGCTGGCTGACGGCTCCTGGTTCAACGCCGTAAAAGGTGCTGCCTCCGCCTTGCACACTGCTACCTGTGGTGTGTTGACTGAGTCGGGAAGCTTGTGCTCGAGGGGGCGAGCTGGAAAGGCTACGATCTCGCGATGCCGAAGTGGCTGCGATGAGAGCGCCATTGTCGAGACTTGTCAGGGAAGACTTGGGAGTGATAGCCGCGGGTTGGTGCTGCTTGGCTACCGGCGTCCTCTGAAAGGCAAGCGAAGCGCCCCTTAGGGCGGCATTATACGCAGCATCGTTGTGAGGTGTAGAAGGGGTTGATGGTGGTCGGCTGTGGCTATTGGGGATCCCTGAAGGGTTCATGAGTTTGATGATGGCCAGCGGTACCGCCTGGCTGGTAAAGTTTAACGAGACAATGGTTCATCTATTTATAGATTATTGCTTCACCCCTCCTAATTTGTTAATAATATTAGGTAGGTATTTTTTTATGTACCCCAAATAGATACCTAGATAGGAAGTGTAGATAGATTAAGTGAGTGTATTGGTTGTTGATCTTACTGTCACTTGTTTCTCGGTTGAGTCCATTCTTACGTATAAATGGAGGAGAAGAGTGAGTATTGAAGGAATGAACTTGAATGATGTAGGTTGTAGCTGAGAGAGAACAACACCATGTAAGGATTAGATACAACCCTGGAACCTTATAGGTCGTTGGTTAGGTAAAAAAAGCTGGGTAAGTCGTAACTGTAGCGTGGCGCGGTTGCTTCGGAAGTACCTCCAACGCGCTAAATCTAATAAAATTCAGGGGTTGTTCGCGTCTTGGATCGTACATGTACATTCAAGCTACCAGCTATGCGACCAAGTTCGATCATCGATCCTCTCCATTGATTGGTTGGTTATAGAAATTCTAGGCCTCCTTTTTTTCATCTTCTTTTCTCTTTTTCACCACAAAACACACACATACAAGTTACATAAACGAGGGTTTAGAAAAGATTAAAGGATCATTGAACATTGTTTTTTATTTTCTTTCTCAAGGAAAACTTTTTTCTCCTACTTCACTCACAATGATTTGAGAAAAACTAGCAAGAGAAAAAATAGGCAAGTAAAAAAGACAAGAGGCTATTCGTACACCCAAACGCCCAAACGGACCTTGATCAACCCTTATCCCCCCTCCTGCCTTAGCCAGCCTCCCATTCCCTCTCCCTTTCCGAGTATGTTCAAACAGGCATGGAAATCCAGACAATTGGGAAAGAGAAAAAAAAAAGTGAATAAAAGAAAAAGTTACCAACCGGGGGGAGCGAGCACAGCGAGATGTTATATCATCTCTTTGCGGTATTCCTCGTCCCTCTTTTGGACAAGACTTGGGTGAGATTGTGTTTTTGAATCCTTGTGAGGAGTAACCTCCATCTATCGGTCCGGAAACATTTTTCTCGTTTTTGTTTTTGTTTTGCGATCGAGGAAGATAGAAAAAAGACATGATGCTTTTTACAGCCAAATATAACAAGAACCGAACAAGACATGAAAGAAAAAAGAGGTGTTGCAGTGGCAGAGAGAGCTAGGCGTAGTGGTAGTAGAGAGATAGAAAAAAAGGAGAAAGTGGGCTGAAGAAGCCATTATTTGATGACGAGAAAAAAAGACGAGAAAAAAAAAAAGGACATGTGAAGCACGCAGGCCTGCTTAGAAAAAGACGTTATAAACATGACCCCCAAAATCAAAAGCGCCAGCGGTAAATTCCCAAAGGCGTTCCGTGACTCGTAATCATACGTGCGCGTGTTTAGGAGAGATTAGGAGGGTTGGTGGGTTCTTTTTTTTTGTTATGACATGACAACTCGGAACCTCATGATTCGTCAAGGCTGTTCGTTTTTTTTTAATTCCTTTTTCTTTTCTTTCTTTGATGTCAATATGGTGATTATTCTTCTTATTATCATCATAATCGTCATCACATAGCATCTTCGTCAGTCCATTCGCTCCCTGAGATGATTCGGTTGCCCTCGGCATCGACCACATGACCAGCATGCATGGCCGGAGGGATCCCCCGCTGACGCTTCATCTGGGCCGCCGGATGGGTGTCTTCAGGCGTGAACCGCCTCCCCTTCGTCGCCCGTAGCTTCTGGTAGTACGCATCCGAAGCGTCTAGCTCAGGCTCCGAGTTGTCATCGTACGTTTCCCAGTTCTCCGAGCCGGAGATCTGTGTAGACGAGTTCGAGACTTGTCTCGGCGGAGGTGCCTGGGGGTAGGCTGACTGTGAAAATTGTTTATTTTGTATAGAAGCGTGAGACTCTTGGAGATAGCTCCGTCCATAACTCTGATGGCTCCGGTCATCGTAGACGTCTTCGGGCGGTACGGCCCTGACGTTGATGCTGGATCCGAAGTTATTATCGCTACGGTACTTGTTGATCGGAGTATCGAACTCGATGGGGGGGAGTAGTTCCCTCATCTTGGGAGGGGGTGCTCGCATAATTGGGTGACCGGCGCGTAGAGTGCCCGTCCGAGATTCAGGTCGTTCGGGTGCAGGTCGTTGCCTCTCAGGGGAATTGTTCCCAAACTTGAGATTGGACAGAGGTGCTCGCGCCGGAAGTCTGGTAGGGCTTCCTCTGGGGTCCCTCATTGTCTGGCTAGCAGCAGGGGGTGGTGCCCGCCTGATGGAGCCATGCACCGTAGGTGTCTTTGACCTCGGCACAGAGGCCGTTCTGTTGAGAGTTGGGTTTGACTCGCTTCTGGTAATAGCAGAGTTTGACCGAGTGAGAGTGCCCGATCTCTGGTTCCTGAGGGTTGAAGGGGGAGGCCCTGCTGGTGTCTTTGACCGAGGACCTGGAACAGGCTTAGGAGCTTCTAGTTCCAGTTGGTCGAGGTACCTCTCGCCGTGGACAAGGAATGGTCGCCCATACTCATCCTCCCACTTCTCTAACATTTTAGACAAGTCGGCGGCGATCTTAGGAAGTTCCTTAGCAATTCGCTTGCGCATCTTCTCTTCACGAAGCAACTTTCCAGGATCGCGCTTTTCTCCCTTCTGCCCACGCATCATGAGCCGGGACGCATCCTGACTAGATGCAGCCAGTTCGTCCCGTTCCTGGACAAGTGTCCGGTGCTTCTCGACGAGGGCCAGCGTGGGGGCGCGCTGCTCTCTCAAAGCGTCGAGTCGGGCTATTTCTCGCTCGTGAGCCTCAAGCAATGCATCACTGTACACGTCAGAGAAGGCAGGGGTGAACTCAAGCATCTCATCTTCAGAGAAGTATAGAGCGTCCCATAACTCCTGGAGCTTGTAACGCGCATCCTCTACAAATAGGTGGAGATTCTGGCGCTTGAGTTCGTTCAACTTAGTCAACTCATCCTGGAACTCGTTGATTTGCCGAACACCACAACCACGGTTATTGTTCAGGAAGGACTTGCGCCGCGACTCATCAACACCAAGCTTCTCCCACAACGCCTCCACAGCCGCCCTAAGATCCCTGAGGCGCTTCTCGCGATTCTTCTTTTCATCCGCCAGCTTGTCTCTCTTGCCCTGCAGCCTCGAGAGGTCATCCTTGTGCAAGCCAAGTTGTTCAGGTGCATCGCGATAGTATTTGACGATCGCATTATCAGTCTGAGCTTGGGGTGTGCCCAGTTCGGCCCATAGCTGAATAATGTTTTCGCACAATGCCTGGACAGTCTCAATTCGGTGAGTGTACTCCTCATAGACTCGAGTGAACTCGTTATCCAATTTATCGACGTAGGAAGGGGACAGATCGAAGGTCGGGGGGATCGATTGGTGAGGCCCGGTGGGTGGCAGGGTGATCTTAACGAAGGATGGCTCAAGGTGGGAAGAGTAGGATTCCAAGGCCTGGGCGAGCTCTGCATACAGTATTTAGGTCAGTGTCACTGTATCTATGCTGTGATACTAGACGAGGGGGCTTGGGCTTGACGTACTTCTGACCTGCTCAAAGCGCTCGCGGTGCTGTTTGCTAACTTGTGAGTGTCTCTCCCTCAAAGCGACCAGACATCGGTTGAGGGGGTAGGTGATCTCGAGATCATCGTCGTCGTCGTGGTAGCTGTGTCGCGATCCATGGTCGTCGATGGAGGCCTCCATTTGACGAATAGAAGTAATGATGCGTTCAGCTTCATCTATCATAGTCTTTTTCTCTACTGCGACAGCTTTCACTTGGTTGTTCAGGGTTTCGGACAGGGCTGCAAAGAGCTGTGGCGGGGGGTTGTTAGCACCTATGTAAGACAAGACCCCATCCCCAGCTGTACTCTGTATTTATTTCATTGGGGACTTACCTCTGTTTCTCTGGCTTCGCGATCATGGTCGGGAACACCAATCTCGTCGAAAAGGCCATGTAGTTGGCCAATGATGCTGTTCACCTGCTGGGAAAGGTAGCTTGCATCCATTGTGGATGGTTCTAATAAGACGACGTGCAAACAATATAAAATGTTTTTCTTTAATGGCAGTATGCGATTGTGTTGTCTTATTCTTACGTCTCAGTCATTCGGTAAATTTGGATCGAGTGATGATTGAGGGGTTTGGTTTGGCTGGCTAGGTAGGCAGTTTGTCTGGAATGCGAAAAAAAAGAAAAGAAAAAAAAAGGGATTGTTTTTCTCTTTCTGGTCAGGACGGCGAGAATGTCGCAAAACTCAAGCGATGCATCGCAGGCAAGAAACGGTAGCAGTGCTAGAGGTATGTCGTGCGCATTCGCTTGTGATGTCGAGCAGCTGCAATGAAACTGTGCAAGACGCGCCTTTGGTGATGGAGGGGAGAGGGGGGAAAAAATCTCGAGCGGATCAACAATAGCAAAAGAGGATGGTTAAGCCTATTATTCGCATGCAAGCGCTTGTTGAGTTTAGCCTGGCTACCGGGTGGTGTCGTACAGTCTGTTGCTAGGGCAACCCCCCGATATAGAAATCCATCCCGCCTTGTTTCATCAGATTTCATGGCTTAAGTCGCCTTGCGTGGGTCCCACCTTTATTCTCCACCAATAATGGCCCCACGACGCTTTCTTCAATGGGGAAGGTTTATCGATAAACACCACGTTGGCGCCAATCAAAACAAACCCTCTTGTTCCCCTCCAAGGCAAGACATCCACTTACAAGCTCGTCATCCCGTAATTCCCGTCCCCGTTGATCTACTACTACACTACTACTTTACTGACTTACCTATATATCTCTAAGTCTTCTTAACTAGCGTGGTCTTTTTTTCTGCAACCTGTTTACGTTTACCACTTAAAGTAGGTAGGCAATTGTTGGTTTCCCATGTTGCTCTAGTTTTAGCTCATGTCACAAAACAATTAGCTCGTTGCCGTAGCTCCCAGCTTTTGTGTGCATCTTATGTTCAACTAGATCCTACTACAGAACATCTAGTGTAGAACAAAAGAAATGAGTTGAAGTTGGTAGTCTTTAAACGAGCATAGGCTCATGCTTTTTTCTTTTTCGTCATCGTTAGCGGTCTTTCCCTGTATACCACATGTTTACATGAAGACCCTTTTGGTAAGTAATATTGACTAGAGGGGTAAGCTTCAGCTTTCGGCTTAGAAATGATACTTACCTAGTTACCTACAATATCAGGCTTTCTCCATATATAGCTATTGTATATCCCTAAATTGATAGTAATCAATAATTCCGTATCATTCTACCTTCTGTTCTGTGGCTTGTATTAAGTTGAATATACAACCTGCGGCCCGTATGTAGGTTCCCGAGTGGTCCTTCGTACTACTCACAACAATGTATCATTTCTACATCTAAGCCAACAACATCATTTTGTAACTAACAATTCCCCCGGACCGGGCTAAGAAAAAAAGTCAACAAGAGAGTAACAAAAAAAAATCCCCGTCAACCTATGTTGGCGTCGCAACTATCAACCCAAGCTAAAGCTCCCTTGCTCGGAGGAGTCCACCTATATACATACACATATGTATGCCGACTAACTTAGTACTATAACAATCCTCCGAGCTGTTGGGTTACATGACACCACGTACGATGCGAGGGTAACAAAGCCAAATAAAAAGATGGCGATCTTTCTACATAACCGTCACCACAGCAGCCAATCCAAATTTTTTTCGAACGGAATGGGATCTGCTTTCATGGATCATATCAATTCTGTATTTTTATTCCTTTTTATCTCTATTATCTTCGTATATACCTAGGTTACACTAGAAGCAGTTAATTAGTAGTAATTGTAGTGTACGACTTGTTTACTATATCTAGATCCATGATATGATGTGATAGGCGGCACAGCGCAGCACAGAAACTTCTGATGATGATACTAATACATATATCTATACATGTCCGTTATATTAATTACATCCTCCCCATGTTCAGAGGCTCTGTTCTTGCGCTCAGACATTATCATGTATCCTCATTAGCCCAACGGCCGATCTACACTACCTGGTACTAATCACTTTTACTTCTACTACGACACTACGACACCACAACACTGCCACCATAGCTAAGAACCAGGTTTTTCGAGCATTCCTGACGTTGGCGGGGCTTGGCGAGAGATCGGCGCCTCGTTCGATAGTACCAAAAGGTCACCCCAATCATCCCTTCATTTCGGGCGTGCTCAGAATTTAGTAGAACAAGTGATACATACATACATAACCTACATACCTAGTACCCGGTGCCTAGGTGACCTGATATCCGACCATCCCAACCCGGTGTGATGGAAAGCATAACATCAGCTCTCCGTCATAGCGTCGAGGTAGGCCTTAACGTCCTGCATCTCGATCCCCCACTTAGCATTCAGCGTGTCCTCCTTATCCCACGCGACGCCCCTCCCCTCCGCGAACACGTTCTGGTACTTGACCATGCCGTCGTCGGGGTTCTCCTTTAGCTTTTGGCGCAGGGTATCCAGGTCCCACAGCTCCCTGCGGAACCCGGCCCCGAACCGCCGTTCCACGAGGTCGGCCACTGCCCCGTACGACACCGTGTCCCCGGCGATGTACACCACCCCGTCCGGGATGCCCTCCCGCCGCCCGCGCCCGTACACCATCTCCGCGACCACGCGGCCGATGTCCCGGGGCGTCGTGACCGTGACGCGGGTGTCCCAGGTGCCGAGGGCGCGGACGACTCTTGCCTTGAGGTCGACTGCGTTCATTCAGTAGTTAGTAAAAAAACACAGAAAAGAGGCATCATCCTGTAAGCAAGTAACCGTAAACAAGCCCCCCAAAAAGATAGCAAACCCCCCCCCCCCCCCCAAAAAAAAAAAAAAAAACATACCGATTCCAAATCCCTCCAAGAACAAAAAACTCATAAACAACCCCGTCGACACGATCGTCCAATCCACACTACCCTGGCCCCTCAGCAGCCTCCTCACAGCCGCTTGCTCATCGAACAGATCCTGCGCGCTGCCCTCGCCCACGACATCGTAGTCCACGCCCCACTGCCAGGGGAAGAACCTGATTCTCCGCTTCCTCTCCCCCTTTCCCTCCCCTTCCTCCCTGATCTGCCCCGCCCTGACCACCGCCGCCGCGACCCTGCGCTGCGTGCCCGCCGGCAGGCCCGCGAACCCCGCGCACGCGACCACGACATCGAAGCGGGCGAACGTGCGCGCGAGGTCCTCCGCGCCGTCGGCCGCGATGTCGCCGGGCACCAGGTCGCCGCCCCCTGGCCCGACGAGCGAGCGCAGGCGCGCGTTCTGCGCCTGCTTCGCCGGGTCGGGGGAGGTGATCGTGGACGCGCGCAGGAGCACGGATATGGGAGAGGAGTGGCGGCCCGGGTGCTGGGACAGGGCCTCGAGGATAGCGGTGCCGAGCTCGCCGGCGCCGATGATGAGGATGTTTTGTGGTGGGGGGTTGGCGGTGGGCATTTTTACTTGCTTTGAGAGGGGGTTAAGGGGTCGAAGTTGATAGGGGTGTTTTAGTAAATAGGTACCTAGGTAGGTAGGTAAGGTAGGTCGAAAAGTGAGAAGCTAGAGTGGGCGAGGGAGTGAGAATGAAAGTAAGACAAAGGCAAGTTAATATAAAAGTCAGTTTCGTTTTTCTTGCCCCAATGTAAGTCAGATACAGTATTCTCTACTATCTCTATCTTTAGAATTTCCTCCAAGAAGTAAAAAACAAGATGATTTATCCTCTCTCTCCCATAACCCCCCTCCCCTCTCTCTAAAGCCTTCTCTCCTCTTTTATATACTCCCCTCTCGCCTCCCCCCCCCCCTTTTCAAGTACACACCATTATCAGAGCATCCCAATGGATCTCACCTAGCCACTTTGCTTACAAATTGCCCCCTCCCCTGCCGCACGATATAATCATGAACTCAACACTTCAAATCCTTCGAGAGGGGGAGAGGGGGTAACGTCTTCACTATCGATCCATCCGTTCTTGGCGCCCCGATCAAAAGTGGACAATGTTCGAAACCCCGGGATTTGATTCAGTCACCATTCTACAATTTCCTTTTAAGCTCCGTAAAATCCGGGCAAAGCCCCCTGCCCATCTGTAAAGATGTTATGATTATAACAAGGTTACTTTTCATCTTAAACCCGGAGGAGGAGGGGGAGGGGCGGGGGAGACCCGCTCTTGGCCTCGCCCCCCTTAATGTAATACCAAGCTACGGATTGCACAGCACGATTTAACCACATCATACTCATCAAGTCATCGTAATCAAATAACAAAAAATTTAATTCCAATGAATCCTTAAGACTTTCCGTTCGTCACTCACGGCGCAGAAATAGGAAGTTAATTCTTGGGGGAAAGGGTGCTGCCACCTACACATACTTGTGCGAGTCAAAAGGGCAGAAAAGATAAACTGCTCAAAAGGGGGGATAACCTTACATACAAGACAGCACACTTGTCATACAATCTAGCGATTTCCAAGACTTTACAAAAGCTCTCCCTAAATATCTATGAACCCCATCGTGATTACTAACTGTTCTTTCTCTTTTCTCCCATCAGGCATTCTTAGCAAATGTATGTTTTCCGTAACACGTGGACTCCATCCTTAATCTAATACACGACCTGCCACTGAAGCGGCGCTCTTATCCTTTGTCTGGGCTTTCTTCAGAGTTCTACCCATCTGGATTTCGCTCAGGAAGCCAGCAGGGCGACCGCCGGATGGCGGAGCTGGCATGTCACCAGCGGGGGGTGGCGGCGGAGGAGGGGGAGGGCCACCCATGCCAGGAATCGGAGGTGGTGGAGGTGGTGCCGCAGGTGCTCCCATACCAGGCATAGGGGGAGGTGGCGGCGGAGCTCCCGGGCTTGCTTCTGGCATCGGCGGGGGAGGTGGTGGCGCGGTCGGCGACCCGCCTGCCTCATCATTTGCTGGTGCCGGGGGACTGAAGGGTCCCGAGGGGACAGCTGGTGATGCTCTTGCGGATTTATCGCCTGTGGCCGACAATGGCCGAGGGGGGCCCATGGATCCAAAGAGAAGCGAAGCGAGCTGGGCCGCACCAGCAGCCGGACGATCATCGTCGGAATCCGAGTCAGACTCATCGTTATCTGATCCCCATTCATCATCGGTATCAGGACGTTTCCGAGAGATAGGACCAGTAGGCTGAGGCATGATCTGAGTAGCTGGTGCTGCGCCCTTGCTTTCTTGAGTCATCCGGTGGAAGGGGTTAGTAGATACCTCAGGCTGAGGTGGTGGTGGTGGAGGGGCAGGCGCAGCCGGCGCGGCTGCTGGAGACTCCGAAGATTGAGATAGCATACGGAAGTATGGGTTCCGGCTTTCGGTCTCCGAGGATGGGCTCGTCACAATCGTGGGTGGAGATATAGCCGGCGGTGCGGGAGCTGGAGGCGGCGTGGCCTTTCGTTCCAATTCCTGGCTACCAATCTGGCTGCCACCAAGGGTTGGTGTAGAGGCCTGTGGCGTAATCTGTTGGGGACTCTCATCGTCATCAGATGAGGAATCCTGATCCATAGCTTCAAGTTGTCTCTGGAGTTCGAGCTCTCGTTGGCGTGCAGCCTCGATCTCGGCTCGCTGTGCAGCCAATTTCGCTTCTTTTTCTTTAGCCTCAGCCATAGCGGCCTTCTTTTTCTTCTTCTCCTCTTCCTTCTTCAGCTTGCCTTGCCGAACTTGCTCTTCCAACGCCTTGAGACGAGCAGAAGCGGCATCGCGCTCCTTCGCAAGATCGTCCTCTTGTGCCCTTGCCTCATCCCTGCTGAAGGTTAGTTGCAAATTAACGATTCAATTAGTACAAGTACTTACTCCATTTGTTGCGTAGCTCGCTGTTGTTCCTCGTGTTCTCGTGCAAGACGTTGCTCCTCTGCCTTTCTAGCGGCTTCTTCTTCCTCAGCCTTCTTCGCAGAGTCATCATGCTTGGCTCCCTTCCTTGAAGGGGGTGGGGGTGGTTTTTTGCCTTCTGGCTTAGCAGCCGGAGCTGGCGCACCTGACTCGTCGGCAAGTCTTGCCTGCCGCTCAGCTTCACGGCGCGCATCTTCCTCTTCCGCCTGACGAACTTTAGCGGCGCGTTCAGCCCTCTCACGTTCCATTCGCTGTGCCGCAGTCTCTCCAGGCTTAGAAGGAGCCTTGATACCAAGGGCCGCTAGTCGTTCAGCCATACGCTGCTCAGCTTGCTGCTTGATAAAAGCAGCTCTTTCCTCCGGGGTCTTATACGCAGAGTACGACCCAGCACCAGGAGCCGGGGACTGGGAGCTCGGTGTAGCATTGCGGGATGCCACTGACGGGCTATCAGTACGTGTTGGAGGTGCCTCTGCCCTGACAGGCTCGGCAGTAGCAGAGCGCCCGCCACTGCGATCCTGGGCTCTAATCCGGGCAGCTCGACTAGATCGCTGGAGATCGAAAATGAAATCACGGACTTCATCTTCCACGCCAAGAGCATCCTCCCACCTCCGCTTCTCGTGCTCATTGGCAGAGCTTTGTCCGCCCTCCTTCAGGTTATCTTCAATGCCTCGAGCAAAGTCCCTCACGCTATCCTCAACATCCCGAACCATACGCTCGTTATTCTCCTTCTCGGTTTTAATCTTGAGGTTCTCTTCTTCTAGACGCTTCGGTGCGTCAGAATCGTCGTTACCAACATCTACCTTCTTTCCGGTCAAAGCCGCTGTCCTTTGCTGCATCATAGCTTTCGCTCTAGCCTTAAGCCGGTCAGACTCGGTGATGGCACCGCCCGGTCCGGTCCCGATAATATTCAGAGAGCTTCCTGGATGAGCCTTGGCATCCTTAAGTCGGAACAGTTCGAGCCTAGCATCAGCAATAGCCTTCTCAGTCTTCCGCACTTGAGACGCCAGTTCGGGGATCTTGTCTGTAAGATTTTGAAGCTGGCGCTTCAAGGCTCTCCGTTCGGCCTCCGAATCACCACTGATAAGAGCAGAATCCGGATGAGAATCGATATCTTCCTGAATTCTGCGAATACGACGGTACAGCTCCTCGGCCTCGCGTCGGTCTCGCCTGTCCAGAATATCGTCCTCCTCCGCAGCTGTCTCATCTTTGAAATCCATAGCATCGAGAAGAACCTGTTTTTCCTTGATCTTCTTTCTCAGCTGGTCCAAAGTCAGTTCATCATTGGATGCCACCGATGATGGAGACGAAGGTCGCGGGGACACGTTGCCAACCCTACGGCGAGCACTGGACCGGTAACCGATATCATCATCGTTATTTTTAAAGACAGTGGCATCCTTGCGCCCAGGACTCAATCCACCGGGCGAGTTTCTAAAAGAATGGCTCTTCATGTAACTAACACCTGTCTTCTGGGGAAGCAAGGAAGCTCCGGATGACTTGCGATAGTCAGATTCCTGACTTAACATAGATTTAATCGTACCGAGCGACTCGGTGAAGTTTCGTGTGGATGGCGGTACGAGCTCGGGTGGGAGAGTGTTGGGGACGGGGTAGCCATTAAGCTTCCTGTAAATAAGATGCATAGCCACGGCAAACTCATCGAGGTTAAGGCGTCCCTTGTTCCCGTTATCAGATAGTGTCCATATACGCTCGAGATCAGTCTTCTCCAGACCACTTTGCCCCATGATCTCGATTGCTTGGTCTCCTCCGATAAAGCCCTTGCCAAGGCCATCCCAGGCTCGGAACAACTCATCGTAACGTTTCTTTTCGTCTTTAGTAATGGCCCATGGAATAACCGCATTGCCTGCCAGACCAGCTGTAGTATAATTCTGTTGCTCCCGTCCAGATTTAGGCATCATACGAGCTTGCAGAGCATCAATATTAGGGAGGCCAGTTGCGGGAGCATTAACCAAACCCCATTGCCCGGGGATACCAGTAGGTTGGGCATTTAAAGGTGCTGCACTTGCCGGAGACAGACCTCCCGCATAACCAGTGGGCATAGGTGGCATCGGCGGCCGAGGACCACTATATCCCGTAGGCTGGGGGTTCATACCGCCAGGAAAGCCAGTTGCCTGGGGCTGAAGGCCTTGTTGCTGACCTAGGAATCCAGTCTGCTGGGCTGGGAACCCGGTCATCTGGCTCTGTAGTAGCTGAGCGTTTGATGGCTGGGCTTGGGGCTGGGGATGATGTATCGTCGGGGGTGTCGCAGTATTCTGTCGTGTGAAATCCGAAGCACCTGTAGATCCACCTCCTGCAGCAGCTTCTTCTGCAACACTAAAGCTTATGATATCTACCATGCTAGAAACCTCATTTTTGATATTATCGGGCAAGCTCGCCGGCAGCGGCTTGCCAACTAGCTTCAAATTGCAAAGGTACATAGCGAGCGCAAATTCGGGGAAATGCAATTCACCTGACCGCGTCGTGTCACAAAGGGTCCTGTGATGTCCGAGTTAGATAGGAATCCACCAACAAGGGAGGCAAGAAATGACATACCAAATATGCGACAGAGAGTCTCCGTCTAGCCTCGATCTCAGGAGCAAATCCCGTGCTTTTTCGCCAGACATCGTCATCTGACCTTCACCGACAGCCGACTTGAACAGTGTCTCGAACTTGCCCTGGTCCTGGGCTGTGATAAAGGACAAGCGAATGTTCGGTATCTTGACTGCCGGCTTCTGCGGCGCCCCTGTCGGTTGTGGGTTGACACTACCCGTCTTAAACGAGGCAGCCATGGCGCTAAAGCCTGTGGGTTGGGCCATTATCGCGGAAGCCGGCGGCGTCACGGATGGCGGAGCTTGAATGGATGGGACTGCGAAGGTGTTTGGTTGCTGTTGCTGTTGCTGTTGCTGCTGCTGCTGTTGCTGCTGCGGTAGCGGCGGAGGCTGTTGCTGCTGGTATTGTTGTTGGTATTGCTGAGGTATCTGTGGTATCGGCGGCACACCCGTCTGGAAGGGCTGCTGTTGGGGGGCTTGGCCGGGATATCCAGTGAACTGAGGTTGAAGACTCGGGGGTTGCTGGAGCGGCATGCCGGTTGGCTGAGGCTGCATGCCTTGCGCGCCTGGAAAGCCGGTATATTGCTGGGTCAGAGGAGCTTGTCCAAAGCCGGTAGGTTGCGGCGCGAAAGGACCGGGCTGCTGCTGGCCGGGTTGTTGACCTGGAGCGCCCATACCGAAGTTGTTCCCATACTGCTGCGGTTGGGAACCTGGACGGAGGCTATTGCCACCACCCAGGTAGGAATTGGAATTGGAATACATCGATTAAGGAGAGACTTTGTGAATAGGTGTAAGTAAAGAGAAGATGTAAAAGTTAAACAAGAAAAAGGGTAAGAAGAGCGATGGATTGAATAGGGTTGAAGTGAGAATATCCGTCGCCCCCCGTGTCATAGGGTTGGATGACGAAGCTCAAAAAGCACAGAGGAAAGGAAGTTGGAAGTAGTAACAAATAGGTAGAAGAGAAGCATAGAGAGCACTGTAGTAGTAATAGGTAGGTGTAAGTTAGTTAGTGTAAGTAGACCGAGACAAGGAGAGAGAGAGAGAAAGTGGGGCGCAAGTCGGCTTGCAATTTGAGGGAGATGGGTCATAAATCTTATCCACTGTATTACAGGTGGTCTAAGCTTTCTACCCAATAGCTGACACAAATTGATACCCGCCTGCCGCCCAATGCCCCATACGAAACATGCTAGACCGGTGTTAGTGTACATTAGTTACACCATCCATTCTCTCTCTCTCTCTGCTACTCTCCGTACTTCACATGCACACATGTTCACAATAAAAACAAATAGGAGCATCATGTAGAATATATGCATGTGTAAGTATGTAAGCGTATGTGTGCGTATGTAGCTACGAACCAGTTAGATAGCATTATTAAATATATTGATTATTCTAGTTAGCACTCGCACTCGTACTCATACCCACATCCACATTCACACCATTCCGTGTCTTGTAGTGTGTGTGCGTGTGTGTATGTGTTGAACGCAGACATCGAAAACACATGGCAATGCCGATCTCATCTTAGAGGCCAAGCCAATTATCCTCTCTTCTTCTACATCCTGACCCACTTATAGCTACTCCCTCTTCCTAGCTCTAACTGCCAACTGCTAGTCTCTACATTGTCATAATCCGTCCATTAAATCTTCGTCATCGTCTCAAAAAATAGCAATTCATCAAGAACCACTGTGTCATTGAAATATGCCCAGATTTGCGTATTAGATTTTTCTTAGTTGCTTCCAAGTTTCGGAACAACTGACCGATCTTGCAACCAGTCGGAATCCTGCTGCTTTACTGAGCGGCCGACGTAGGGAATTGGTCGGCGTTCTTCTGCGCCCAGGCCTGGAAGTCCATAACCTTGGTGGCGGCAGCGTGGGCTCCAGATAGGCCGTATTGGCTGGGGATGCCCTCGATTCGGTGGGTCGAGTTAATGTTCTTGACGAGGACGATTTGCCAGCAGGTAGCACCTCCCTGTCGCGAGGTAATGGTGGACGAAGCCAAGAAGTACTCCCAGATCTAAACGTGTTTATTAGCAAGCAGAACCAAACCACATCATACCAATATTTTTTGATGAAAACTTACGCGGAACCATCGCTTTCCGTACTTTGCCTCAACCTTCTCACGGTTGGCCATCCAGTTCCTATACCAGCGCCAGAGAGTAGCAGAGTAGTGAACTCCAATGGTATCGACACCCTTGACCTCGAAGCCGGCACCCTCAAGCTTATCCGTGACGAATCCAAGAGGGGTCGACGCGTCGGCACCAGGGAAGACGTACTTGTTCATGAACAGACCCCAGATGAGATCCTCGTATTGCCAAGCCTTACGGAGACCAGCGATTTGCAGGAAGAAGACGCCATCGTCATCGAGCATGTCATAAACCTGCTTAAAGAAAGAACCCAGCTTACGAACACCAACGTGCTCGGCCATCTCGAGACAGGTGATCTTCTTGTAGCCGCCCTCGGGAACGGGGATGTCACGGTAGTCCATGCATAGAATCTTGCTCTGCTCCTCAGGGATGCCGACGTTACGGAGAGCCTTGTTACCCCAGGCAGTCTGGTTGCGACCGAGAGTGATACCGGTAGCGTGAGCACCGTAGTTGACACTAGCAAAGCGGGCGAGGGTACCCCAACCGCAGCCGATATCGAGCAAGGATTCGCCTTCCTTGAGGTTGATCTTCTCGCAAACAATAGCCAGCTTGTTGTCCTGGAGCTGCTCAAGAGACTCCTCCTTGTTGATATCGCTGATGACGCCAGAGGTGTAGATCATACGGGGGCCCAAGAACCATCCGTAGAAATCATCACCACGGTCGTAGTGGTCACGGACCTGCTCCTCATCTGGTTCGGGTTAGTTTACAGTTTCTTTACAAAAGACGTGAAAGAGAGCAGAAATATTTATTTCTGACTTACCCTGGCTTCGAGAGTGCATGATGACCTCGGGCATCATGCCGAAGAGGAAGTATTTGCAAAGACCCCAGGTGAAGCGGAAGCTGGCCCAGTCATGGCGGTATTCCAGGACCTCGAGGCAGTCACCGTTGAAGTCTACGTCTCCATCAAAGTACATCTCGTAGAAAGTCTCCATGGGGATCTTGTTGCGGCCATGGTACTTGAGCTTATCAGATTGCTTCTTGAAGGTGAGGTAGTGCTCGATGGGGCGGCCGGGGTATTTGGCCTTCTCGTTCTTGCGGGGGCTTATGGAAGAGATGGTCAACCAGAAACCAGCTAGGATGGGAATACTGGTGAACAGGGCAAAGAAGAGGGTAGTCTTCAGGCCACCGCCAACCTTCCACGACATCCATAGCGGCACACCACCGAGGAGGGAGAACAGGAGGGTGTTGGAAAAGCTGTCCGCACCCGCGGAATCAGCAGGGAGAGGGGCATTCTTAATGGCCGGATACTATATCACAGATTTCCTGGTCAGTAAGTGATAAGAAGAGGCAGGTTGAGATGGAAAAGCTGCAGTAGAAGGAAACGTAAGCCACAAGACTCACCGAAGTAGTTCGCACACCACAGTCTTCAAACTTCTCAAAGGTGGGAGTGGGAGCTTTAGGAGTTTCGATAAATTCGAACTCGGATTCACTCCCGTTGACGCTGTGAGGCTTGGACATGGTGAAAGTCTCCAGTGCCAACTGATGTTGGCAGAGCGTAAGTAAAACCTTCCAAGTTTTGTGAGAGGGAAGAAGTAAAAGTAATAGAAAAGAAAAAGAAGAAGAAGAAGGGAAGGAAAGAAAACCTTAAAAAAAAAAGAAGAAGAAGAAAATTAAAGTGTGGTTACTCGAAAGTTTTCTTAGAGAAACAAGTCCGGGACAGACCGCCTCCTTCCTCCCCCTCCCCCCTCCTCCTCCTTTTGGGTTGTTTCGTTGCAATTACGATTCAATTGGACAATTGCTGTCTCTGAGTGGCTGGCAGTTGGGGCTCTCTGGGGCCCCTTGAAGGAAAGACCCTGAAGCTCCGTCTGTAGTGGAAAGCTAGAACGAGCTAAGGGGACAACAACGTGCTGAATTCGCTGTAATGCCCCACTGAAGCTAGCCTACTAGAGAGCAGCCAGAACGGTCCCAACGCCAATCTCCTGAATCTTGGCGCCGATTCAACATTACAACCTACACCTCTACACCTACTATCCATGTACATCTAAGAAGACACATGTGTCTTCTTCTACTTGTTTTCTCTCTTTTTTTTTTCTCTCTTTCTCCTATTCCATGTAAAAGCCACTAGGTTAGCGAGGTGAGTTGCACTCGAAAAAAAAAATCTACAGGGGCTAGGGCAATTATTAATTTTAAAAGTTTTTGATTGGAAGGTCTCTCTTTTTTTGATCTGAATTGTAGATCCCATATCCATCTGAAGCTACGTACGTGGTCAGAACAAAAATAAAAGGGGGAAGGTTGGAAGTTGGGGAAAGCAAAAGAGCATAGGATATCTACACATATGTACCTGCAACTACTTAACCTAGTAGGTATAGGTTATGTAGGTAAGTACCTTTTACTGATTTACACGTGCATATCAAAGTCGGTAGCCTCGGGGTCCGATCACATCACATCACATAGTGACATCGATAACTTCTTATATAGGTCACTAAGTACCTATGCAGTTGTAGAGACTAGTAACATTCTACATGTGTAACTAGTACCCAACCTAGTGTCTTATCAAGACCTACTAGTAGTTACATAACTTGCTAAAACCTACCTACGTGCATACTTGATATATGTTGCATGCAATTACCAGAGCAACTACAAGAATATACATTAAGCCGCGACGTTCATTGGTACGTATAAGTCGTCATGCAGATAAATTATAACAGATGCTCAATATAGTCTCTACACAGGTATTTATCTGATAACGAATCTAGGGAGCAGCCAATCATCGAAAGCCGAGGCTTGGAAGGTGATTTGTACGTGCGTGTTCGATCTTAGTTGTATTACTATAGTCTGTGGTGTCATCTCTCCTTCTTCAGTGAAGAGCTGTCATTCCTTAAAGAGCATAGCCATTCGCAGAAAACATGTCAAGCGTCTTCTTGAATACCTACCAAGTATATTTGAAAAGAACCCTTTCTTATATCTTGCATGTTAACCCCGAGAAGCTGATAATTTTGATATTGTAGAATATTCTACTACAAAATATACCTATCCTATATACTATGTACATGTGGCCAACAACATCAGTATCAGTATTTACTATATAAACTAAAGCTTCCAAGGCTTGAGGTGGGTGTGTGCTAGAAGCTATTGTCATCTGATATGAGATCCAAAGCAAAAGTATTCTCGTCAACCTACTTTCAGTCCTTCGTGTTACGTCCCAGGATGCAACATATATAATACGGAATCAGGGTACAATGGCCAGTTAGTTATTGTGTGAAGCTTTTGCTCACATGGTATAACGAGTTGCTTTAGACTTATTGAAATAGTCTGTTTCTACAGAGAAATGTCTTCCTTTCTATGTATAAATATTCTTAAGAAAGTTCCTATCTTCCATCAATTTGGTTTGAATAATACTAGTGCAATCAGAGAAGGCTTCGATTACTCTTAGCATAGCCTGTTAGAACAAGTGGTAAGACTCTTACTTCTGATAAAGGTTCAAGTAATGATATTTGTAGATAGACATGCCGAGTCAAGATATTTCGAAAAGAGAAATCACATAAGTTATGTATTTTTTAAGATGCGTAAAATGGACAATACCGTTAGGGTTTAAGTGTTCAAACTAGTTGTTATCCTTAGAGTTTTCCGTGGTGTGATAAATCGCCTTATGGTCAACACTAAAACTACCTAGTAGTTGGCATTTTGAATGGTTACACTATACTAATAGCATTTTATCTATAGTAGGTATACTTAACGTGTTCGTTTCATAGGACATACGACACATTTTGCCTTAGGGGAGAAGACTAGGTAAACAAGAACTAATAAGACTTTACTCTAACAATGTAAGGGGTTATTGATAACAAACAACCTCTTAGTATTGTCATTGATAACTCTGAGTACTATAACTTCAAGTGGTACAAAACGGATTATAGATATAACACCTAAATCAATCATACAGTACCCGAAGCTTCGAGACGTTTTATACTACTAGTATCATCTTACTAGCCCCAAAACAGAGAATGACTTATCTCAGCCCAACTTCGTAAAATAAGAAGCACTATTGGCGGAATGTAGAAGCTGATAACGTAACGATTGATAAGACTATAAACCATCCCCAGGCGCACCAGAGACTTAGCTCCGTCGTTCTTACAACTACCACACCACATTCATGTTATCTCCTCTCATCTCCATCTACCTCACACTTGATCAGCACCCCAGAACCATTGAAACCTTAAACTTGAAGTCTTAGCACTATGCTAGTTATGCAAAGCCTATCAGTACCAGGTAATCATCAACAGAAAAGGAAAGATAAGTCTAGGTTAGTCACTAGCATGGATTCTACGTTCCTGGCCATGATAAATGCAACCCATCAGACATCACACCCCACACTCCGCATCCTCCATCCTGCACCTCCACAAACTTTAATGAATAAGTATCAGTGTAGTGAAGGGGAAGGGACATAAAAACAGTTTCGATAATATCTCATAAATAAGTTTTAAGTTTAAAATCCACCTGAGTATGAGTGTTGATCGTCGTCGCATCGCGATCGCCTGCGAACCGTGTCGTCAGGGGAAGAGAAAGGTACGGTTATGATCATTGGTTAAAGGCAGTATTACACCAGAGCTAACAGTACCTACCCAGTGTGATGGAAGCCGTCCCATTTGCAACTTGTGTCGTCGGCGCTCGAAACATTGCGTATATGGCACACGACTACCACACCAGTCACGCGGGTTTGTGTACTGTTCCAAATGCACATAAAAGTGACCACCTCAAGACTAATAGTCTTTGCAGAGAATATACTGAGCATCTTCGTTCAGAAATTGGCCGTCTGACCTCGCTCGTCGAGACATTGGTCGGGGCTTCTTCGAGGGACGCAGCCCGTACCGACAGACCACGTCTGCCAAATCCCGCCAATGCCACGAGTGCTCCATTGGAGAGCCATGGACTCGACTGGACTTCTCATGCGGCCCGAGAGATTAGCCAGCTGACCCAACGACGAGTAAATCCCAGTGGTCTTGGCTCAGCCAGCATATATTTATTAGAGCCTCATTCTCAGCTAGATCCCGCTCCGCCTTCTGACTGGGATGTGATTCCAGCATGGCCCTCTAGGATTCACGATTCCGAGTTTCGAAGAGCGGCGTTCCAATGCTTCTCAGAGCGAATCAACCGCTTTGAATGCCTCATCGATGATGAATGCTTATCGGAGCTTACACCATCTCTTGATCAGCCGTATCACATGTTAGTGCTATTATTGGCCATTATTAGCGCCTCGACAGTCGTCACCCGTGAGTATCACGTCGGAGACGGGTTGGTCCAATGCGCTGAACGCATGGTGATGAGAGCTTGCGTTACGCCAGAAGCAACTCTGGTCGTGGTTCGTGCATTGTCGATTCTGGTCTGGCGCGAACTTACTGTTGGAGGGAACCCTACGCGTACATGGATGTTTAATTGTATGGCAGCGGCTTTGCTTCAGCAGCTTGGTGTTTTTGACTGGTCACCCGAAACTATCGAGCAAGAAAAGCAGCGTGGTGATTTCCACGACAAGCTAAGCGCGTTCTGGTCGTTCTCTGCTGTGGATAGAATATGTGCCGCCTTGCTGGGACGCATGTCTTCTATTCCGTGGCGACACGACATTCAAATCCCGCGTTACCATATGGCGATTATGCCAGGAATACCAATCACTATAGAGAAGCTATATTTTGATCATTTATGGGCTCTCTGGAGACTCCACGGTTACTACATGAATGTCTTATACACGCCTCGATTCGACCTGATGCCCGAGACTCAACGAATTAGTCTACGGCTTGATTGTTGCAAGGCTCTGATGAACTTGAGAGACTCTATAGACCCTCGCCTAAAGTTAGAACCAGGCCAGATTGACGGGCATCCATTTCCATACTTTCTCCAAATGGCTTTCGACACTTCGCCGATCACACTGAATCTACCCTTTCTGGGCCAGAGCAATGGTGAACAACTCCAATGCCTCCAAGAAATGGTTAGAGGAGCTTCTTCACACACTGATATCCTCTTCCGGTTTCGAAAAATATATCAGCTTACTGATTCTCCACCTGTTGTCATATACTTCACGGTACGAGCAGCGACTATTCATCTGCTCCTCGCAACTTCCACGGACCCAACAGTACATCGTCGCTCCTGGCGTCGGTTAAAGGTATGTCTCGAAAGCCTCGAGGAAATTCGGAACGTATGGGAACGCCAAGCTAGCCGTGCCATCCGGTACATTCAAGGCCTAGCTGCCCGATGGGGGGTGACTAAGGCGCTACCACTGAGGTTTAGCCATCCTCTAGACTCGAATCAGACCAGCGGGCCAAGTATTCAGACCAGGCCACCAGAGCAAGAACTTGATCAAACGCTATGGTATGACCTCCCTCCCATTGATCTAGATATTACCGGGGTCGAACTTGAGGCTATCCAATGGGCCATCAACCAAGACAACGCCTGTCGTTTGATGCAAGAAATTCCGATTTAGTGCTCTTTAAGGCAATTCAGGTAACAATCAATGGCAGTTATTCCGTGAACGTGTGCTCGAAGGTCTATACATTACATGAAGTCCCTGTCCTTACTATCACAGCTAAGGTTGGTTCACTAGCAACAGGAATGATCCAACCTAAATTATACCGCGAAGTGAAGACCGTGAAATATCTGGCACTATACAAAGTACATTATAGGTAATTTTAGTACATAGCGCAAATTAAAAAAAAAAAAAATTTGAACGCAAGCTTGAAGCTGTCTCTTCTTGAAATGGAATCCGCCCTTGATGGCAAATTATGGAGAAGATAGGGGGTTACCTTACTAGAAGGTGGAAGTTATAAACTTTGGGCTCGCTTCAGCTGATATTGTTTCCGAGATCTAGCAACGCGATTCAGGGATTTTCTTCAGCGAGAGAGAGAGTTATGGGAAATACGTCTTCAGTTCGTAACATCTCGGGTGCCTCTCTAGCGTATTGAGTGAACTGGCATCTTTGAAACATTCCTCATGCGGAAATCAGGCAAGGAATTGAAAGCTGCAATAAGCACATGCCTCTCCCCAAAGGGTCATGCTGTCTAGCTTACATGAACACTTCTAACTACGAGTAAAGGAGGTATTGGATTTAGTAACTAGGAAAAGAAAACATTTATATACACTAGGAGCCTTGCTGTTATCATGTGGATTTCACCCCTTAACAATTGCCACCCCCCAATAGACTACGCTGGCTCGGGACAACCCCTAATAACTCATCAAAATTGCACCGCATAACAAAAAAAGGAAACCCTCTCAAATGATAGCGACAGCCGCCTTTCTCAGAAAACCCAACCTAATCCTTCTTGACCTCATCGCGCGTGATAACCCACAGCTTCTTGGAAAAGGGGCCCTTAGAAACCCAAGTAATGTGCATCCCGGACGTCAACCCAATCGCATCACCCGCCTTAAAGTCATGCTTCTTCCCCGAGTCCGTCTCCGTGACCTCCACCTCGCCCTCGAGCAAAAAAATCGTCTCATCGCCCAGCACCCCCGTGTACGGCGTCGTCAGTGCCCCCCGCGCATCCACATCCGACCCGGCAATCCCCTTGCCGGAGCGCCACACCCCGCTGAGCATCGTGCCCGTGCTGCCCCCGGTCCGGATAAAATACAGCTCGCCCGCCACGAGCGGCCCCTCCGCCGGCTCCGTGAAGCGGTAGTCCGCCCACTCGGCGGGGTTATCGCTCGCGTCGTGGACAGCCAGCCCGGCGGGCGGGCTCGGCGCGGGGCGCGTCCCGTCCCAGATGCACCACCACTTCTTGAAGAAGGGCGCGTCGATGTGCCATACCACCTCCAGGTTCTTCGGCGCGCTGATGATGCTGCCCGGCCCGACCCTGTATGTCTGCCCCGTGGCGACTACGGTCAGCGTCGCGCTGCCGTCGATCACGCAGGCGGTTTCGTCGCCCAGCGGCGCCGAGTAGGTCGCTCTGAAGGACCCGTCCGCGTTGGCGCCGCCCGAGGTCCGCCAGAACCCCGAGGTGAGGTTCCCGCTCGTGCCGAACTTCCGCGCTATGCTCACTTCGCCGAACACTTGCTTGCCGAGCTTGGGCTCCTCCCACTCGAATGGAATCCACTCCGAGGCCGGTGGGACGGGGCTGCTGCCGTGGACTACGTGGGTTGTGGGTTGGGCCATTGTGGATGGAGATGATGGATTGGACTAAAGTAGAAAAGGGGGAAGGTGGATGCTTTTGGTGTGATGAGGGTAGATCGGAATCGAAGTTTTGGTTTTTGATATGTTGATTGATTCTGCTCTCTATGCCTACACGTCTGAAGGGGATCTGTTGTTGGTTTTTATACCCGTCAGATTTACTGCTGCTATTCTTCTTTTACCAATGATCTCTCCTCTACTGTTTTGATTTTATCATGTCTGGCATCGAGACTCAGGTTCGAAGCCAATTGGGGAAACGAAGGCGGGGGAAGAGGATGTGCAACTCCCGCCTGAGGTCTGATCACCCATTGCTATTCCACGACAAGCGCTCCTGCGAATAGTCTTACGGGCTAGAGCGAACCAGAACTGACATTACGAAGGCATCACACCCTTGAAATGTTCGATCCGCACCTGATACCACTCGACAAGATCGACCTGGAAGTGGTGATGATTGGCCCCTCGTGCGGGAGACTTCACCGAGGGAGCTCATCCAATCATCAGGAGGATATGTGCGGATGTTAGCTTCCGCACGTGATATGGTAGATCCGGCCTAAGGTGAGGATGATGTTGGAGATGGCGCGGTCTACTCCATCTACGCTACCGTTAGCTTCGAAAATCGTATGAGGAGTTCTAGTCTTGTTATCGGCACTTTTAGCTGTGGTCCCAAGAGGGACATCTAACGAGGAGAGAAGAAAGGGTTAGAGTCTGATGTTATGCTGATGAACCTGAACCAATATACCCCAACGAAAAAGAAGAAAAGGGAGAAGATAATAATTATAAAAGTGTTTTTTTTTTCACAAGATCAATGATATCTGTATCAAGTCACTTAGAATATTGATTCACGGAGTTTGTTATTAGAAGGTCTATCACGATATATGACGAGGGAAATGTTACCATCGGCTTACGATTGAGAAGTTGTTACAAAGGGGTGTTTTTGTACAACACGTTTATTGATCAAAGATCGCGTACGTTAATGCTGATGGCATGAAATATATACCATGCTAGTTAATATATCTTACAAAACCCATATGACCTGTTATTCTCGTCCATACACCTAGACCTACTACCCCCTATATGTCTATCTATCCAATCCCAGCCCCTATTTCATGCAGAAGTTTCTTTCTTGGCCCCGTCACCTTCTATGACGGCATCCTTAAACACAGCGAAGCTAGACGGCGTCTCCTCGAGGACGGGGAAGTGAAACCCGCACTGGGGACACTGCTCTCGTAGCACAGCCTGCTCCTGCGCGAGGTCGTACTTCTTGTCCTGCGTGTGGTTGCACACGGGGCAGATGCGCAGCAGCCGCGTGCCGACGAGCTCGAAGTTGGTGATGATATCTTCCATGATGGCGCCGTTGGAGGCCCACGTCTTGCAGTACTTGTGGTAGGTGTCTTTGTGCCAGTCGTACAGCGCGCCGCGGCTGGTCCAGAAAGAACACTCGTTGTACCAGCTCGGGTCGTCCGGGTGCTCCCACCACGTCAAGTGCAGGAACCCCGGTAGCTTCATGAGGTGTCGCCGCGTGTCCGCGAAGAGGACCTTGAACTTCTCGTAGGCGTCCGGGCTGGAGAAGCGTACTCTTTGCATGCTAAGGTAGATAGGCATGATGACGGCGAAGACGATGGTGATAACGATGATGACAATAAAGGGGACGGAATGAAGGGATGAAGAGTCAAAAAGTTGTCCTGACGTGATAATTTATGGTGGTCAATGGTTGATGATAGCAATGATCTATTATATCTAGTGTATCAGCGAAGCCAGCCCTTCTTATAGCTTTTCGTTCATTGCTCCTTTTAGTCATATTTCTCTCTGGCTGTCCGAAATACTGTCCGGTGTAAAAGCAAAACTCCTGTCTTATCAGTTCGGCTACCTACCAACTTGAGAGACCCCGAACGAATCCCGTTTGTCGGTGGTATCACTACCTACCTACCCACCTACCTACCTGCATCTATACATACAGACTTCATTACGAGAACACGTGAGGTAGGTAGTATCTCCTCGGATTGTTTCATGCAAACGCTTCCGCTCCGTGGGGGCAGCTAACCCATAGTTCGTTATGTCCGTTATCTGTAAACGCACCCCGCATTCTGCTAAGTCGAGATCCATCCATTGACCTACCTATCATTTGCGGATGTGCAGTTCCGCACACCCCGGATACCAATCGGCATATAGGGATGCATTTGCCACGATACGAAGAAAAGAAAGATATTGCTCCACACAAGCTAGAGTTATTGGTAATATGACGTTAATGGCTTGCCAATACGTAGGTAGCACATAAGCTACCAGGAAGTTGGCCCTCTTACCCCTTTTCCTGATTATATGGCTGTGCGGGCAGCAAAGGGGAATGGGGTCTAAAAAAGTCTGTCACTTCAACATCATGATCGCATACACTGTATCTATCGCTTATATTGCTCATACATTGAAGGTTAGTAACGAGATCTATCGTCAGGGGTCGCTGACAGATTAACCTACCTATATAATATAAATCTATCAAATATGGTAAGCTGTGTTATTTCCCAACTAGATGTAATTCGTACTCATATCCAGAATACGTAAGTGGTTTGTAACTGGCAAATGATCTAGAAATAGGCATGTTGTTCAATATTGAGTGCAAGAAAGGATAATATCATGAGTGAGGAGATGCTGGTATGCACGTATGACAAACCCAAGGCCTCAATAAAAAAAAACATGCTTGATATGAGCTGGATGAGGTTACGGTCTAGTGAGGTGTTATTCGGTACGGAGAAACTTCAGGTGTGCTTGATTATAGATTTATTGGTATAGTGTTGGCTAAGGCTGTCTGGCCACCGAAGTATGCTGTTGTGGATTGCTATGATAATGGAAGCTTTCCTATTCTATACAACAGTGATTCGAAGTATTGTATTTTATATTCCATCAAGCAGGATGGTCAACTTTCCTGAGTTAAGAAACAGTAAATTTGATGTGAGTATACGAGTAGAAATACTGCGGATATAACCATTATGCGCGTGTCCCCTTTACACCCTGATATATCCTACGGTACAAACCATGAACATATTTCTATCAGAGAGTTAACTTCAGTCTTAGCCTCTACACGGGGGTCGTCCCCAACTTCTACCTGGTGACTAGTCCCTGAAAAATTTGAGGGTCGTGAGGAGGTGCTGAAGAGGCATACACAGATATGTAGTCAATCTAGTAACCCGACACTGCCTGCTTTGCTTGTGAATCACTCACAGCATCAAGCTAACTCGTATGTTAAGATATTTATATAATCCGAATAATCATAATCAGCTATCGGCTCCTCATCAAGAAGCTTGTATACTATGACAGTGAAACCATGCTTTGCACAATTAATCTGAACAAACGCACGATTGCCGTAGAAAACTATCGAGGGCCTTACCAAGAAGGCAACCATGCTAATTTGGTCCAGGGCTAGGTTTATCCTGATATGTTACAATATGCGTCATCAGAAGAATCATCCAAGTGCTAGATGTACTAAAATGTAGATGATTTTAGTGTGACCGTGGATTCTCGGACGGTGGACCTGCTAAGTTTGAATCAGGGGCACAAGGATGCATTACTTTAGGCTGGGCTATGTTTTTTGTGTTGGATATGGGCACTCTCGCGCCTCCTCGAGCAAAAAGGTAGGAGCTATGATGTGTTAGATGTTTTGATCTAGGAGAGGATCAGAGCTAGAGATTTCAAAAAGTAGCATGTTGACCAGCTTAGGTTTGTGATTATGGACGCCAAACCATTCCAGCCAAGAAAGGGGTCGCGAAGATGGGCTCGGGGAGACTTTCATTAGGTACCCGGCTTTTTGGTCTGATAGTTGTTATCAACAAGAGCACATAAAGACATACGGCCTAGATATATCCCAGTTAGATTGATATGTACGTGTCAGACAGCTCGGTGACTTCTAACATCTTACGATACATGTAACATTTTCCAAGAGTTTATCATCGGTCCTCCTCGTATGAGATTGGTTGTCTAATA
The DNA here is from genome assembly GCA_022578605.1 of Camillea tinctor. Taxonomy (NCBI): domain Eukaryota; kingdom Fungi; phylum Ascomycota; class Sordariomycetes; order Xylariales; family Graphostromataceae; genus Camillea; species Camillea tinctor. The sequence goes on along the minus strand of MU394081.1, from coordinate 13,519 downwards.
GCAAAATATCTTTCTTGCCCAGTTAACAATTGTAAACTCTATATGGCGTACCGACTTGTTGACCATACTTACTAGACGAAACTCATTAATCGAATTCGATAGTGCCCATCGTATGATACAGACATGGTGAGCACCCTAGGGGAGGTAAGGGGGGGCAGAGGGGAGGAGAAGACAGTAATGGCATGAGGTGTTGGCCGAACCTCTGCGTAGCTGCCGTGTAAGAATGTACGCGGGTGACGTGTTTCTCGAGATCCAGCACTCTAAATGATTTGTAGGCATTGATGAATCCCCGATGTTTCTCGTAAAAGAAATTAACAATACTAGCTGTCAATCTGGTGATCGCTACACCAACGAGCGATCACCTCAACTACGATGCCGATGGCTATCCCGATCTCGATGTCGATCTCCATGCCTATGATCGTAGCTATTGGAGTGCCGCTCGCGCTCACGCTCACGTTCGGATTTGTAACTATCCCTGTAGCGATCGTCACGATCTCGTCTCTGCTTTTCGCGATCCCTCTTATATTCATCTAGACGGGGTCGACGTTCCCGATGGCCATGTTTTCTAGCCAGTTCTCCTTTCCTGATTTCCTCGTCTTCTTTAGAGCCTAACCCCATGAGATGAGGTCTCCGTTTCACTTCCTTAGGCTTGGACCCGATGTCCTCGCCTTTCCAACCCATTCCACGTAACATGGCGGCGCCAAACTCCCCCTCAGGTATTTCATTATATTCCTCTATCGTTGATACCTCCGCTGCTTCTTGCATGGCTCGCTGGTAGGAGTCTTGTTCTGACATTTCCGTAGGCATGCTTGTGGACTCGCTATTTCCCCGACTACCCTTGATAACAAGATCTTTCGCCGGATTGCGTTTCTTCCCGAGAAGAGCATCAATAGCGTCTTTGTCGTCGTCCTGAGGATGTTGCCGAGTATCGTCTGAGGGCTGCGCTTCTGGCCCCGCTGCACTGGTGTCCTGCTTTCCTGACACATCGGCATCTGAGTGTGCAGCTTCCTCCTCCGTAGGCTTCTTCGATACATTCAAACCCCATTTGATTTGTTTGTCTTGGTCGGCAGGCTCTGTATCCTTAGAACTGTCTTCTCGAGGCTCGTCGCGTCGAGGATTTCCTGTGCCTCTTTGCGCCCTTAACTCAGCTTTCCAATCACGATTCTTATGGCCGCCAATCACGTATGGAGCATTGGCGCGCCCCGATTTCGAGGTGTCGGCGTTTCGTTTTTTCGCTTCGCGGGTAGGTAGATCGGTGCCAAGTGAGGTGATGGCTTCATGTCTGCCGGTGTCTTCGTCATCGTCATCCTCAGAATCAGACTGGTGGTTTAGCGCGTGTGGGCGTTGGCGTTTGCCCAACGATGAGGGTGGCTGGGATTGACTCGGCTTTCTTGCTCCATTGGTAGATTTTGGGGCAGAAGAAGATGAGGCTCCGAATTTAATAGCTATGCGCGGTGCTTGAGAAGAGGAAGCGGATTCGGACATGTTGGCATCTCAATATGGCGGTGGAGGTGGTAAGAGATGGACGGGGCGACACGGCTTGGGGTGATGGATGAGTATTAATCTACGTGAACTTAATAAGACGGAGGCAAAAATATATGTAAAGTTCAGGTTATAGGTACGAAGATACCTGGTATACCTAGGTACACTGTCATATTACGTCAGCCACTTTGAATGAGTGGATACCCTACAGGTACCTAAGTAGACAGGGGTACTCCATATGGTGTGTAAATTAGATAAGAATACCTAGATAAGAAGATAAGCTGATAAGATAAGTGGACGGGGTCCATTTTACTGTACTACTATCTAATCATAGGCTCCCATCGACGCAGTTCAGAATTTGATTGATTGAGGAACAAAAAAAAAGAATAAAAAAAAGAATGTATACTATGTATTTAGCGTATACTAAGATAGACACGTATTCCATTTTCATATAACCTCAAGTATATAAAATATCCTTTTAAACATTTCAATATTTTATATACCTATAACTACTTACATACCTAGTATTAGCGCCAATATCAAACCTTTTCAATGCCTTCCCTTTTGCTAGTTGTCGACACTCCTAACTTAACCGTAAAGTGTGACACTGGTTATTTCACTTATACGAAAACGGACGTTCGGGTTGATTTCAATCACCGCGAACAAAGTCCGCCGGTAGGTTATCTAGCTGCCTAGATACCGAGCTAGGTACTATTCAATAATGAGAACCTTTATGGTGGTCTTGCTTATTGAATTACCTGTAGTACCTGATAGGATAATAGTTTGACTTGGTTTTGTCGAATGTTTAGAAATTGCTAAGAAATACCATTACTTAATTAGACATGCACCCGACATCCCCTACTTTATGTTTAATGATTTGTATAGCACTCGAAAACTAGTTTTATAGATATAGGTAGTAGGTGTAAGCCCTCGGGTAGTATTGATTGCCCACAAAGTTGTCCCTCCCCTCCTACTCTTATCATAGCTTTAACTCCTTGAAGAAATTCAAAGAAAACTTGTCAAGCAAGTGAGATGCACTCGTAAAGAGGCGAATTCGCATTCCATTCAAATGTTACTTTAATTTATATCAATGTGTAGATGTATGTATAAATAAATTGATATGTATTATACGTGGATGCGTGTGAAAGTGCATCGGAATGTTGATGTAGGCTGAGCACTGTTGTATGCTTCAATGTTCACTCATAACCGCTTGTTATATGTATTAAGGTGATGTCTCATTTCCAAGTGAGATATTTCGACGCGTTGCGTTGGTATTTTCTGAACAATTAACCTAGAAGGTTGCATGGTAGGTAGGTACTTATTAATGTACTTACTATACATATTAGTACAATCCGTGTAGGATTCATGCCTACTATTGTATAACTAGCTACTAGGTAGAAATTAGTAGTATATAAGAATACCTTCTCTATACCGATTACATCACGAGTTCGCGTCACATAATGACGTGCCAATGGCATATACCATCAATCATAATAACAATAGAATTACTTAGGTCAATAGGCACAGTATTTGGTTGTCAATTAGTTTTTGGTTTGTTTTAGTTCACCGATGCAACTTTAAAGACGCAAGTATTAAAAAAAAAGTTTGAAAGATACACTAAGAACTACCTAAGTAGGTACATACTTATGAAGAAGTTGGAACTTTGGGAATAGATGGGATGGAAGGGGGAAGAACATCGGTGTAGGTAGTAAGTATGTAGCTGTGTAGGTAAAGTTAGGTACTGAATATATGTAGGTTATGTAGATGTGTACATACACACCTAGGTTAATAAAGAGGTCTGGCCTTAGTACCTAGGTAGGTAGTAGCAATTCAAGTGGAATCCGTACGCACCTACCAGCGCGCTTTTTTGGCTGCATTCAACAATCAAGTATCTTAGGTACATACATACATACACAACACACAACATTGAACATAACCTACTAAGGTAAGTACAGTACAGTCCACCTAGCTACCTACTCTCCGTACCCGAGCGTCTGTTTCCCTCCCCTCCTTCTTTCCTTCTCTTCCCTCCCCCCCTAACCTTAAGTGCAATTTGGCCTAGCAAGCACCCATAGACCGCTAAACTAAAAATCTTCTAGGCAAAAAGTAAAAAGAAGGTTACCAAAAACTGCTTCACCGGGCGTCTTAAGAAAAAACCTACTACATTTTGCATCACGACCATAAAAATTCATTCAATTCGTGCACCACCACCACATCAATTCCATCTCTTAAAAAGGTCTCTTTCATCTCCAGAGACCCGATTAAGCCTGGAGAACCATCCGTTTTCATGTAAAACGGATGTCGCAGCCATCGATGCTATGACTGAGGTCGTGCCCGCCGACCGCACACGGCTTCTGCAATCAAAGCGGGCAGAATGCAGGTAAGATATATATCATTCGATAGAGCTCGTTCTTCCGATAGTTATGATATATTTTTCGGGGTGTTGACGTTATTCAGTGCAATCGCACGGTCGCGCAAGAGAAAGCTATGCATCCTCTACGAGGTCACGGCTAGTCCTGATTCCCTGCCAAAGCGTAGTTTCGCGGATCCAGACGCGCAACCTACCAACCCGGCCGAATCACTGTTTCTAGAGGGTTGCGATATCTTGCAGTATGTTTTTTTCTGTCTTTTACCTCTATCATCTTTTTATCCTGTCTAAGTGGTCTGGACTGTTTTGACCCGGTTGTGGTTGTGGTTGTGGTTTTGATCTTGATCGTGATCGTGATCGTGGTGGTGCCCGTTGGCTAACAAGCAGTGTTATTAATCGTGGTGATTCTAGAGGAAGACGACTTAACGAGTTAAATATTCCTGCACGACAAAAACCACGTCCTGAATACGTCCGACAACCTACACTAAATGTACCTGTAACCTTTGCGCCGAACGAGAATGTTTCTGTTCCTGCTTCGACTCCAGGTGTAGCTCCAAGTCCAGCTCCAGCTAAGCAAAATGCAACCGATATTCCGCAATCGTCGTCGTCGTCGATAGTTCCGCCACCACCAGCTGTGGTTCCGCGAGTAGGTGTCGGTGTCGGTGCTGGTGCTGGTGTTAATGCACCTGTCTCCGTCCCACCACAATCGGAAGCTACTGGAAGTATAAAACACCCTCATGCCGATTTCTCTAAGGACCCTGTTGCCCTTCCATCCACAAGACCAACTTTGACAGCTCCCACAGCCAATGAGCAGCCCATTGCCAAACCTAAGGTGGAGGATCCGAAGGACAAAATAGCTCAAGACAGCAGACAAATGGCAGTGCCCCAGGTCGAAACAAATTTATCAAACGGTTTATCAAGTGTACCGCATCCTGCGCCATCCCAGAAACTTCCGACCACTCCGCGAGACATTGGTCCTTCGCATGCAACTCGTCCAGAACCAGAACCGGCACATGGTACGCCGATGGATGTCGACTCCCCATTAGCTAGAGAACCAGAGGCAGTTAGTTCTTTGGCTCATCCCTCGCCCCAACCAGATATCGCCCGTCAAATCCCAACCGACACTTTATCATCTCCAGGCTCCACGACTCAGACTGCTACGACGCCAGCTGTTCTCGATACATCGACAAATACTAGTCCCGATCACGAAGGCGTCCCATTTTCTGGCAAGGTGGAGGAGAAGGTTGAAAGTAGGGCTATGGAGGGTTTCTCTGCACCGTCGCAGCCACGGAATATTGTGTTGGATGATGGATCTAGATCTGGAAACAGACCCGGACCCGGGCCTGGACCTGGACCTGGACTTGGACCTGGACTTGGACCTGGACTTGGACCTGGGTTGGCTTCGGTACCTGAAAGGATTCCCCCACAAGTCGAAGCGCCATCAACGACCAACTCGTCAGGTGCGATTCTGGAAAGGCCTGCCAATATGGGAATGAAAGAGAACAGCAGCCAGAGCTCGGTACGGAGAGAAAATGCACAGCTGCCTACGATCCAAACTGCTGCAGCTGCGCATGACGGGAAATCACCAGGGGTTGATGGTTTGGGGGATAGGAAGGATTCATCTCGCACTCCACCAGAGCATCCCATTTTACCTGCAGACGTTGCCAATCACCTACCGCCGAAGGTGTCTGAGGAGATGAGCATGGATATCGATGATAGCAAGGATACCACCACTCAGATCATAACTACCGAATCTACAGCCTCGAAAAGCCCTGTGGATTTGGTCAAAGTCCCAGAACAGCATGAGCCCTCCAATTCCCCTGCCACCCCGGCCTCGGTTGCTCCCCATCCGTTGGACTACCGTACAACCGAAGGCGTCACAGATGTTGCCTTGCAAAAGCCCGTCTCTGAGATTTTAGGAGCAAAGCCAAAGCCGTCACTTGCGGATTTAGCCTTGTCCCAGGCAACACCTATCACGCCAACATCTCAGTCGTCAAAAATGCGCTCCCGCAGTCTGATCCAAAAAGCCAAGGCTAAAGAGAAGAGTAAATTGTCGACTGTGATATTTGGCAAGCAACCTTCACGTGCTACAGATTCAACCAAATCTCTAGTTCAGAAATCGAAGCCGGGTCAAATCCCTAGCGACGACTATTTCACGCCTCTCTTCGTCAGTACATTTGCGTCGGGCTCGAAATGGATGAAGCCTTTGGATCAGATTCTGCATCAAGCCCACAAAACCGTCTCTACTCCGGATTCTTATACGCAAATATTGGATCATCAGGCATGCCGCGTATTGCGGAGAGTTTATCATCTTCAGCATCATGATAAGTGGTCGTTACGTCAGCCCAAGCGTTGCCCTGAACCTACCCGCCAGCCATGCCATTGGGATGTGCTACTGAAAGAGATGAAGTGGATGCGGACAGATTTTCGGGAAGAACGAAAGTGGAAAATGGCAGCGGCACGTAACCTTGCCTATGCCTGTGCTGAATGGGTATCTGCTTCAGATGAGGAACGTATCGAGATGCAAGTCAATGCGGTCATACCGCCTCTTATCTCACCAGACAACGAAGATACCAAAATGGGAGATTCTCATGACCCAGAAAGCCACCCCACGCCGGATCTCATTCCATCGGCAGAATCCGACTCACCGTTAGAACCAGATGATGAACCTGATGATAATATCCTGGATACTGTAGCACCGTCTGCTATTTTTGCTTTACCAGATAATGACGTGGTCTTCTCGTTTCATCCATCGCCTACTACAGACCGGCTGCTTGAAGAACTTCCTATGTATGGATCACCACTACAAGTACCTAAGTCTGACCTAATCGCGCCTGAGTACGACCCTGATGCATCGTGGAGACGGCCTGCTTTGCCCCTTAGCAGATTTGTCGAAAACGAGATGGAATTGACACCAAGTGTGCCCCCCCAAAAGCGCAGTCGGTATCACTACATCCAAGAAGATGAAGAGGAGGATGAGGTGGTGTTTGGCGACGACGGTGATGTACAACCTCGCCTCGGACCGCAGAACCCTGGTGTAGCACTGTTCCGGTCGGAGAATAAGAGCATTAGGGATAGGCTGCATGCAAGTCATCAATTTAGACCCCCCAACGAGCACACCATGCCCTTCCAGACATTCTATGAATCGCGGAGCCCGTCTCAGTGGATGCAGTCTGAGGATGATGAGCTCAAGAGTCTTGTGCGCGAATATTCGTATAATTGGTCTCTTATCTCTACTGTTTTATCCTCGAAGTCTATGTTTGCTTCCGGTGCTGAACGGCGGACACCGTGGGAGTGCTTCGAAAGGTGGGTCATGCTTGAGGGTCTTCCTCACGACATGCAAAAGACTCAATACTTCAAGTTGTGGCAAAATAGGATTGAAGCCGCACAACAACTCCTCAAACAGCAGAACCAAACTGCACAGCAGCAGGCGCAGCAACAAGCACAGCAGGCAGGCCCCAATGGACCGGTCACACCCCTCCCGCGGCGTCGCGTATCCCAACCTGTGAAGGTAGAGCGACGCCGCAACCAGAAACACCTGACGATGATCGACGCGATGAGGAAACTAGCCAAGAAACGTGAGACTACACTACAGAAGCAGCAACATGCCGCCTCTCTCGCAGCCATGAGGAAGGCAAATGAAGCACCCCAACCGAAAGTGCCTACGAAAACCCCCAAGGAATACAGCATCATGCGCTGGGAGAGGGATCAGGCAATGGCTGAACGACTCGCAGAGAGGGTGGCTCTCCAGCACCAACAGCGCCAGGAGGCACAGCGCAGGGTACGTTCTATTGGTAGTGATTTAATGAACAATGCTAACTGTGATTTAAAGGCGGTTGCCATGCAAAGAGCCCAGCAACAGGGCCAAGTCCCTGCAATGGCTGGTGTGCCAAATGGTGGTCAGATGCCACAGAACACGCCTCAGATGGCGGCTTCACATCCTCACGCGAATCTTGCCCGTGCTACCGCCGCCAACCAGATGGCAATGAACGGTCAAGCCCGGCCGCGCATGCCTATGCACGGAGTGCCAAACGGAACAGGGTCAAACCACATGGCCGGCGGACTCGTACCGCCAATGCAGATGAATGGATCTCCTCAAGTGCCAATGCCTGTCGTAAATGGACAGGCTCAGATGGCTATTCCAACATCAAATCCCAATTATCGAATGATAATGCAAGCCCGAGAAATTTCGGAGCAGCAAAGGCGGTCGGTGCAAATGCAACAAGCACAACAGCAGCAGCAACAGCATCAACAACAGCAACAACATCAACATCAGCATCAGCAACAACAACAGCAGCAGCAGCAGCAGCATGGTCAGCAACATGGTCAACAGCATGGGCAACAGCATGGGCAACAACATGGACAACAGCAACAGCAGCAGGCTCAGCAAAGCCAGCAAAACCAGCAAGGGAATACGACAATGCAAAACTCCCCACCAGCTATGCGTGCTGCTGCAATCAATGGTATCAACCAGAAGAATTATCTCAGTAATGCGCAGGCTATGATGGCTTCGTTCAATGCTGCCAATGGATCGGGAATGTCAACCCCTCCCGGTGCTGGTTTGAATATGACCTCAGGTCAGGCCGGATCTCCACGTCCAGCGACGTCTATGGCACATACCCAGACGTACGTATCGCAGCTCCAGCAGATTGAGAATCATATCAGATCAAGTAGTCCAAACACGCCTCAAGATGTTGTCCGTAATATGGCAACAGCGATCTTAACGAATCGCCATAACAACCTCGCACAATCAGCAATGAACGCCGCTGCTGGGGGTCCAGGACAGGCGGCGGTTGCTACTGGCCCTCATCAATATGCTCAGCTCCTCCGAGCCCAGCAACAGCAACAAGCGGCAGCGGCAGCGCAGGCACAAGCGCAGCAGAATGCACAGCAACTTAGAAACTCAAGCGGAAGCGCAACGCCTACCCCTTCGGCGCCTAAGTAAACGACATGCTAAGCTGACGGTTTAGTAAATACAGGCTGAGTGACGCCTTCAGAGTGCACTGGAGGCTGATACCATAGAATCGCATCACTGGCGCGACGATGCTGTCTTGCAAGCTTTGGCTTAGAGAATACAGTGATGAGTCCAATGCAGTGACAAGTCATGACCAACCCATATGACAGAAAAGGTCAGTCATGATTTTTGTGCGGGCGACATTGGTGTTTATTTGGGGCTACACCACGAAGCTAAGCATTCCAACTTGCCATAAGGCATGCATGGGAGGCGGTCATTAAGTAGCCTTTGGTCAAAGTCCTAAACTAGAGGAACTTCTCTTCTAGCTGGTCGCCATCTGTTGGGACCATATCTTATCGTCAGGATGATATTCTACAGGTACTTTTCCATGCATACAGCATCGGGCCCGGACCATTACATAGAGGCTCGGGAACGTAATGCTAGTAGGACATTTGCATACATAGTAACTTCATCGAGTCCCTTTCTAGTCGCAGGGACCGAGGGGAGTTGAAAAAGATGTTTCACCCCCTTTGGGGTCAACGTTTAAAGCATTAGCGCTGTTGTTTCGGGGGGCACTTAGTGTTATTGGTACGGACACTTAGTCCTCATCATCACTGCGGTTCGTTTGGCGCTGGGGCACTTAGACATGAACAGATGAAAAATGCGTCTGCTTATAGAAGAATCATGTACATACCTACATCTCGAGCTGGCACCGTCTGCTATCGATGGGATCGGTCATGAAAATATAATACAAACGAAGAACAATGATTTTATGGCATGTGGTTTATTTTTAAAGTGAATATGATAATTAGACCTTTGAACTCGAGGGGTTAGTAGGTTGTGTTGTATTGTGTTCCTTTTCGTCTTGTGCTCAATGTCTATATCGGGATATCAATGAGCCGTTATCCGACACGACCCATATTTGATAAGAGAGGCCCAGTTTATTTTTTATCTTCTAAGTACTTTAACCTAGTAGGATCTTAGAAGCTCTCATCGTCTTGTCAGTTGAACCGAGGAAATTTTTCTACATAATTTTTTTTCCTTCTAGAAAAGCCCATTGAACAACCTCTCAATTGCATACGATGGTAAAACGGAAGCGATCTGATGAGCCTAGCGGTGTCAGAATTCACGAACCTGGTACTGCGAAAAAAACGAAACCTTCTGCGCCGCCTGTAAAAGTAAACGAACATAAATCCCCGTTGACTATACAAATAGTTGCTGGTTCTTACGATCGCATTCTACATGGAGTGACAGCTTCAATCTCAGAAGATGATTTGGTGGAATTCGCAGACACTTTCCTCTTCAATGCCCACACTTCCGCTATCAGATGTCTCGCCATCTCCCCCCCATCCGCGCCGGAACCCGGGAAAGGACAGAAAGTCATGCTAGCCTCAGGGAGCAGCGACGAGCGGATTAACGTGTACAATCTGTCGGCGCATCCGCCTAGCAAGAAGAATGAGGATGGTCTATCTTTGGTGGCGCCACGCAAGATTCTAGAGAATCCCAAGAACCGGGAGTTGGGCACACTACTGCATCACTCGTCCAACGTAACGAAGCTGGCATTCCCGACCAAATCGAAGCTCATCTCCGCATCCGAAGACTCCACCATCGCCGTCACCAGAACCCGCGACATGTCCCTTCTATCGACTATAAAATGCCCCATACCGAAGCCTCTAGGCCGACCTAGCGGCGACACGGCGGCCCTTGGAGGCACGCCGGCGGGCGTCAATGATTTCGCGGTCCACCCGAGCATGAAGCTCATGATCAGCGTTAGCAAGGGCGAGCGATGCATGCGGTTATGGAACCTGATGACGGCCAAGAGGGCCGGCGTGCTTAACTTCAACCGGGACATGCTACAAGAGGTTGGGGAGGGCAAGCATTCGACAGGGGAGGGTCGCAAGGTGGTTTGGGGCACTACGGAGGATGGGGACGAGTTCTGCGTGGGATTCGACCGGGACTTATTGGTGTTCGGCATGGACAGCACGCCGAAGTGCAGGGTCATGCCGGAACCGAGGAGAAAGGTGCACGAGTTCTGCTACGTCACGACGGACTCGGCTAGCGATTCATCGTTGCTGGCCGTGGCGACCGAAGATGGACGGATTATGTTCTTCTCTACCAAGAGCGATGATCTGACTACGAGTGAACCAAAGGGGGGTAAGAAAACTGAATCGCTCCCTGTTGCCAAGCTCGTTGGGCAGGTCGGGGGTAAAGAGGCTGGGGTCCAGGGTCGCATTAAAGATTTCACGATATCGAGAGTTCCGGACGAAAAGGGGAGCCATTTTGTTATATCCGCTGGCAGCAGCGACGGCAAACTTCGCATTTTCAAGCTCGCTATAGCGGAGCTCGAGGAAGCTAGGAGGACATCGAAAGAGCCTAAGCAGCTAGGGAAACTACTAGGCACGTACGAGACGCACAACCGGATTACGTGCGTGGAAGCATTTGTGATGATACCCCGACCGGAAGGTGTAGAGGAGAGCGAGGATGAGTTTGAGGATGTTTCGAGCCAGGACGAAGAAGAGGAGGAGGACGACGACGATGATGATGGCGATGATTAGTGGATGGTTACGATGATGAGAAACAAAACAAATACAAAATATCTAATTATTCGATCACTTGATAGGGGGGTCGAAATAAAAAACCGATAATACCCAATTCCCGATTTCTGCTTTCGCCGTTAGGTCATGAGTAAATCGATATGCAAAAAGGCCCATCTAGAATCCGTAGAGAACGAACGCATATAGTCTTTCTGGGAAACCCGTTTGTTTGCCCCTTACCTCTCCTCCAATTAGATGGGCGAAACGAAGCCATCATATGTATGTATGTGTGTAGGGCGCGTTCACATGCGTTTGTGTATCAAAATCCCAAGCCAGCCCAATCGGAAACATATCCAAAGCAGGAGAAACCGGAAACCCCGTTATCTGCTACCTAGCGCTTTTCTTTTCTTTTCTTTCTCGAACTACATAGGTTGGCGGCTGGACTGATCTAGACTATGTATGTATCCGGTGGCTATTAGCTCGGGTAACCCTACTTGCTCTGAGGTCCTGGTCGCGGGCGTGTAAGTGTGTAGCAACCCCCCCCCCCCCCCCCCCTCCCCCCACCTTTTCTCTCATAGGCACGTTTGTTCTGGTTTCACGGATGTGTTACGGTGGGAAGAATGGAAATAGAATGGGATAGGGAAATGGGAAATGGGAAATAGAAACCCGCATGTTTTACTAAGAGAAGATAGGTAAGGAGAGGGTGTGAGCTGTATGCCGGTCAGGAACGGATCACGGGGAGGGCGGAAAGCGGCGGGTGGAGGTGGAGGTGGAGATGTCGAATGAATGAATGCATGCATGGAGATAACGAGACCTAGCCACGAACGCCATTTTATAATTTACCTATGAGTTTTTCTTTTTCTTCTGGTGGTGGAGGGGAGTGGTCTTTTGAAAAAAAAAAAAAAAAAAAAACCCCCGGAATGGAGAGGAAAGGGAAGTGCCGGCAATACTTAATATAGATATGGCTTGGGGGAGACGATAAAGGCTGCATGGATAGAAGAAAGGAGGATGATTAGGTAAAGATGAGCTGAGTTGGGTAACACTTGGGAAGGCTCGGGACCTCGGGAGGGTGTTACAGCAGGCCGGTAGATGGCGGATACGGAATGGTGGACGTGCATTGAAACATAGGTACATACCTACTGCTTACTTCTTCATAGTCTTCCTAAATAGTATCAATACTAGTATTCAATATCGATAGAAATATTAAAAAAAAAAAAAAAAAAAAAAAAAAAAAAAAAAAAAATGGGGGGGGGGGGGGGGGGGAGTTGGTTTTGGGGGGGTGACGGAACATATATTAGGTTGGAAATGGTTTTTGTCGTTTTATGAAAAAAA
>MU394080.1:365844-458968 GCA_022578605.1 Camillea tinctor | reverse complement strand
CCCACGCGTGTTAAAATTACAATACGCGAATTACCACCCGGCACTTCGAGCCGTGTGGAAGAATCGCCTGCTAAGATGCGAGGCCGAAGCCTATTCGTATCCGTCTACGACGTGTGGGAGGTATCGCCGCTTTCTGGCATGGATTCTGACTTAGAGGCGTTCAGCCATTATCCAGCAGATGGTAGCGTCGCGGCACTGCCCGGTCGGACAGCCGCAAAAACCAATTATCTGAATCAGCGGTTCCTCTCGTACTAAGCTGAATTACCATTGCGGCGAGGTCATCAGTAGGGTAAAACTAACCTGTCTCACGACGGTCTAAACCCAGCTCACGTTCCCTATTAGTGGGTGAACAATCCAACGCTTACCGAATTCTGCTTTAATCCAGCAGATTTATTATAATTGCGGTTTAAATATTTAGGTACGACTAGGAATTAAATGTATTTTAAAGATAATAACTAATAAATTAAATGAATGGCAGTTATAAAGGTTTATATAAACGGTTAATTAACTATATTATGTATAAAGTTTAAAATTAAGCTTTTACCGTGATAATTCATTTAAAGTTACGGAGGAAAACGCGATTTATTTACGTGCATAATATATATGATGTAATTATTGTATATTAAAAGGTGCATAGCACCCCATAAATAAAATAAAAACTAGTACTAACACTAATAAATAAAATAAGAAAATAGCAACATTTAATGTGCAGCGTAGTTGCATATTTAATGTTGCACTTTTTTATTTTTTTACATACTTATAATACTACTTTATACTGCCACATTTTACATTAACATAATAACTTTTTATTTTTATTATATAATAATTATTGTTTATTTATTTTTATATATTATTATAAACACATTATTATAAAAAATTAAATTAATATAAAAAATAAATAACTTTTTCGAAAACCATGTTTAATTTAAAATCGTATTAATTATACGATACGTTACGTAATTAATGTAAAACTTTTAACCTATTCCGTAAATTTTACTTATTAATACGCTTTAATTATTTATTTATATTTAAAAAAGTTAATAAATAAAGTTACTTTTAATTTAAAATGTATTATTTTAAAAATAAAGTTTATTATGCCGTAGCCGACTTAAAAAGTAAAATTAATGTCGGCTTAACTTATTACTTAAAAACGTAAAATATTGTTAAGTAAGGTTACGTACTAATTAATTAAAGCTTAATAAAAAATAGCAATAATAATAGCAAGCATTAGCTTAAACCTTTATAATTAATGATATAAACGAATAAAACTGCAGTTAAAACGTATAAATTTAATTTATATAAAGCCGCTTACGGTTAACAATTAGTTATACTTATCGAAACAGTTATTTTTTTTATAAAAGGTTTTAAATTAAAACTTAATTATTAACATTAAAGTTTTAATAAAAATAAAAGGACGCATATTCGTTAAAAAGCAATAAAATATTAAAAAATACATTGTAATAATTATTAAAAATTAAAACAATGTTGCTTAAAACATAAATCAACTATTTAAGCAAAAAATAAAAACTACCTTTATTATTTAATGCAAAAATGTGGCAGTATAGGGTAGTATTATGAGTATGTAGAAAGATGAGAAGGTGTAACATTGAATGTGCAGCTGCGCTGCACATTAAATGTTGCTATCTTCTTATTTTATTTACTAGTGCTAGTACTAGTCTTTATCTTATCTTATCTATGTGGGGTGCTATGCACCCCTTAATATACAGTGATTGCATCATTATTAAAAAGTTGCTTATATTAATTTACAACATTTTAAAAAACATTAATATGTTAAATAAAGTTAAACTATATGAAAAGTAGGTAAGTTTATATAAAATTAAAAACTTAATAAAATACGGTAAATATAAACTGTGAAAACTAAACAAAATAAAGTTGTTAAAAATTTACTTTAAAACCTGTTTAAAAAATATGTAAAAAATAAATGTGGTTATTAAAACCCATTTTTACCGAAAGAAAATTTATGGCTTATTAATTAACGTATTTTTAATAAAACGGAATTTAAAAAAAACGACACGCTTTTAAAACGGAAAAGAAAACCTTAAAAAAGTCCGTTCTGCTTTTTATTTTGCTGCAGCCCACTTTATCCCGCCATTGCGATCTTACCTTATAAATAAAGTAATTTAAAAAAAAAACTTAAAAAAACCCGTTAATTTAACTTTTAACTAAATATTTTAACTTAAAAAAAGGGTAAAAGTAATGTTAGTTGTATTATAAATAATAACTAAGGGCCTTATAGCTTTAATTATCTCATATGGCCTTAATTATTTTATATGGGGATTATAAAAATCTTAGCAACGCTTTTAACCTTTTAATTAAATAGTTCCCTTATATAAGAAACACTTAAATACACCAATCTCCAACCCTTTGTTATTTCCTTTACTTTTTAATATGTTATTTCTTTATTTTATACGTACATACACGTACTTACACATGGCCTTAATTATTTTATATAGCTTTAATTATTTTAAAGGATTATAAAAAAGTTGTTAATTCTTTTCAACCTTTAATTAAATAATTCCTTTTATAAAAACACTTAAATACACCAGTCTCCGTTTTTTTATTTTTATTATTATGTTTTTTCTTTTATATATATATATACATGCTTAAAAACTATTTAAAAAATATAAAAACTTATTAATTTATTTTATATTTAAAAACGACATTAATTATTAATAAATGTACGTACGTTAAGAAAAATAAAAAAGTAAAAGCAAATAACAAGTAGTGAGAAACGGTTGTTTATTTATATTTAAAAAGGGAACTGTTTAATTAAAGTTGTGTAAGAAAGCGCAACTTATTTATGTGCAGGGTACCTAGTTACTTCCTGTCCTTATTATGCAACCATTAAAAAAGCAAATGCTGAAAAACGGTTATTTATTTATATTTAAAAAAGCGCAACTTATTTATATGCGGGGTATATAATTACTTTTTGTTTTTATTATGCAATTATTATTTATATTAATTAATAAAATAAATATTTATGTTACGCGGGGGATTAAGTTAAGTATAATTAATATATATTATAAAGGTAATAAAAAATAAAAATAAATGTTTATTTTTCTTAATACTATAAGGGAGTAAAAGCCTTTATATATAATAAATATAAGCCGTATTAAAGGTTAATTTCTTAGTTAAATGGCTACTACTATAATAATTACACCTTTTTTTTAAAATGGTTATTTTAATTAATTAGCCTTATTTATATAATTAGCTTAATATATAAATATATAATAAGCTAAAGGTTTATTAGCGTCTCGTTAAAAATTTAGCTTTTAATTAACTTAAATATAAGGTTATTTTCTTAACTTAAGTAAATAAAAAAAATCCTTTTAATCCTTAATATTATTCGTTTTTTTAAAAATTGTGCTTACATTTATTTTTTATACTTATAACATTTATAAATCATACCTTTTTTGTTTTTTTTTCCTTGTTATTTATTTATAATGCTTTCGCGTCGTTAAACTGCCAAAGCGCGCAACTGCTGTTTTGGTGCGTGTGCTGCGAAAATCCTGCTTAAAAGTTTTTATATATGCCGCGGTTATATTAAATGCGCTAAAGTCGCGTTTTGCTTTAATACTGGTAAACTAGTTAAACTTGCTTATGTTTATAAAAATCTAGCTTTGTTTTTTTATAAAGGTTGCTTAAATTAATATAATTTATGCAAGTCGGTTAATAAAAACATGCTTGCTATAAGTTATTTTTATTAATGTTTTTAATATTACTAAATTTTAAACATAATTTACTATAATGCTTATTGCTTAATTTTTTTTTACGTTAATTAATTAATACTTACTAAGTGTAGGAAGTTAACGCGTAAAAAAAAGAGATTAAAAATAGAAATAATAACTTTATTTAAGTTACTTTGCTAAGTAATTAAAAAGCAATTACAAGAATTTAATTCTGCTTTTTTTACGCTTTTTATCGTTTAATAAACACTTACTATTTTGCTTAAAATTTAATAAAAAAAAGAAAAATATTATAGTAAATAGCTTTAACAATTTTAATTTTAGTGTTTTTTACATGCTTTTCGCTTTAGTTACAACTAACTTTAGCGATTTTTTTAAGCTGCTTACGCTATTTATAACGCGGCTTACAATACATACAAATCGCTTGCCTTTTTGTTTATTTAACCTTTTAAAGCTATTGCTTTTATATTGGCCTGTTGCGCTTATATTATAGCAATAATGCTTTAAAGTTAGCTTGAAAATAAGGGGTTTACAGCTTAAAGCGCTGCTGTTAAGTTTTTTAAGCAAAAAATACGTTGCAAAATTTATGCTTATTAGTTTAATGCTAAATAAAATGCTACAAAAAATAAATTAAACGAAAATGTTTTAAAGTTTATATAATTTTACGCTTATAATTTGGTAATGTATTAAAATCTATACTATAGTTTAATAGCAAAGCGCAAGTCTTTATTAAACTTAAAAGTTTATGTTTAATTTTTAATAATATAATTAATGCAAAATGAGGCAGTATAGGGTAGTATTATGAGTATGTAGAAAGATGAGAAGGTGCAACATTAAATGTGCAGCTGCGCTGCACATTAAATGTTGCTATCTTCTTATCTTATTTACTAGTGCTAGTCCTAGTCCTTATTTTATCTTATCTATGTGGGGTGCTATGCACCCCTTAATATACAGTGACTGCATTAATAATGTTTTTATTAATTGTTTTTATTTTATTTTATACTTATTTTAAAACATTTTTTAATATAAGTCCTTTAAGTTACATAATTATAAAAAAATAAAGTTTTACATTTACGTTTATATTTTTTTATTTTTCTTTTTTTTCTTTTATTATTTAACCTTTTTCTCGTATTTTTAAATTGCTTTTTACGCATTTGCCATGTTTTCTTCGCTAATTATTTAGTTATATTTAAATAGCTATACTTTTTATTTTACCTTGTAATATATAATGCTTTAATGTACCTTTTTGCTTACTACGTTTTTAATTTCTTGTTTATTTTTAATTTTTAATTTTAGTATAAGTAAAAAGTTATTAGTTTTAACTTTTTAAAGTTTTAGTAATTAAATAAAGAGAACATTATATAAGCAATTATATTTTTTAAAAAAAGTTAATTAATACGCTTATAATTTAATAGTTTAAGTAATTTTAAATAAATTAATATACTTTAAAGTTAGCTTTTTATATTTAACTTGCAAATTTTTAATAAATAGCTTAACTATTTAACTTACTTTAAATAATATAGCTTTATGTTTATTATTATAATATTTTTTATACTTTTCGGTAGCAATTCGCCATTGTTTCTTTAATTTTTTGCGTATTTTTTTAAATTTATTAATTTTTATATATATTATTAAAACTTCTTTCACTGTAAAGTTGTTTTTAATAAATATTTAAAACTTTAATTTATATTTATATAATACTTTAAAAAGTAACCTTTTTATAGTGCTATTTATAGCAAAGTTTATTGTAAAAAAAGCTTTAAGTAACAGGTTTAGCTAAAATATTTGTTTTTTTCTTAAAAAACACTTTAAATAATTTTCAATAATTTGGTTTATTTGTTTTATTTAGCCGTTAGTTTAAAAGTAAAACGCAATTAAAAGTCTTTTTTAATTTTAATATAATAGCATAGTTTTTTTTAAAATTTGCTAGTAAATACTGTTTTTTTATTTAAAACTATGCTTAATAAAACTTTAAAACAATACGTAATTTCTTAATAAAATAGTTTAGCTAGTTTTAAACTTATAATAATTGTAACTATTAAAAATAAGAACGTTATTTTTATAAATTAGTTTATTATTATTAATATTGCGTTTACTTCTTAACTTTTGTGCTAAGTAAAAGGAAAACTTGTAATAAAATTTATAAATAGCTTTTACATAGGTTTTAAAAGTATTAGTAAAAAGTTAAGTTTGCTATAAAAACAATAGTATTTTGCTTTAACTTTAAAACATATATTATAGTTTTTTATATAATTTTTTATATCTTTTTTTAAGTTAAACTAGTAAAATTAATTTTTTAACGCCGCTTTAATTTGTTTTATGTTAAAATAGCCTGCTAGTAAATTGTTGTAATATAATTTAATAAGTTAAAAATAAATAGCTTTTTTGTTAATAATATATAGTTAATTATTATATTATAAAAAAGTATTTAACTTAATAGTTTATTATAGTTTTACTAGCGTTTTATTAGTTAGTTGTTTTTTAATTTCTTTATATTTAAAGTTGCATTGTTATACTTTTTATATAAGGTTAAATAAACTTTAAAGTAACTTTTTTTTTTAATTAACGCTTTAATTAACCATTTGCGCTTTTTTACGCGTAATTACTTAGGTTAAAACCTAACATTTTTTTTTAATTTACATTTATAAATAGCATTAATTAATACTTTAAAATTTAAGTTTATAGCTAAAAATAACTTAATATTTACTGCTAACTTTTTTTTTAACATAAATAATAATGTTAAATTATTAGCCTTTTTTTATATATAGTTAAAGCATTTTAAAATTAAATTAGCTAAGTTTTATTTTTTTAATTAATGCTTAATAATAAAATTAAAAAAAGCTAATAACATATATCATTTTATTTATTTCCTATTTAGCTTAAAAATAGCCATAAAGCTATAAAAGCTTATATAATTTAACTTAACTTTAATAAAGTATTTATTACTTTATAAGTAATATCGTTAATGCTTAAATAACTATATAATTGCTAATATTTCTTGGTTAGCTATCTTATAATTTAGCTTTATTTCGATAAATTTTCTTAATTAAACCACTATAAAATAATATTTACCTTTATTATCTTTTTATAATAATGTCTTAAATATAGCATACTTTAAAACATTAATTTCTATTAATATTTACTTTTTAAAGTTAAAATGCATTAAAAAAAAGCTTTTTTAAATGCAGCTTAAAGCTTTTTAAAAGCTTTTTTTATTAGCTTATTTAAAAAATCTTTACTTAGTTTTTCCTTAAATCCACCTTCTTTAAAATAGCATGTTAATAAAGCAGCGATTTGAAAAAACCTTTTAATAAAACAGCAATAAAAGTTATAAAACTTAATAAACTATTATACGTTATAAACAAACTTTAATATAAGCCATTTTATTATAATTTTAATTTTATTAAAGTTTATAAAAATCTTTTTTTAAATATAACATATCTTAAAAACTTTATAAATAATTAGTAAAATTAACATTTTAACAGTTTAACGTATAAGTCGGCCTTTTATAGTTTATTAATAACTTTTTAAAAATGTTTTATATATGTTTTTTTATTCCGAAAAAAACCAATATATCGTTTAAATATACCACACAAAATACGTTAATAATGCCATAAAGTACCTCTTATATATAACTTTAAAAAGTAATAAAAGCATTAATAAAACCTATAAACATAATTAAAAACTTAAAATATTCATAGCAAATATAAAATGCAGTTTTCTATTTATTTCTTAGCTTAATGTAAATTTAATAATAAGCATTTTTAAGTCTATTTTAAAAAAAACTATAGCATTAAAAATCTTATCTAACAATCTAAAAATAAAAGAAAAAATATAGCGATTTTTAACCATTACTTTATTAAAACCTTTATAATTAACATAAACTTTTAATCCCTTGTTTTTTTTAAGTATAAATAATATAAAAGCACCAGCTAGGCTAATAAATTCTCGTATTTTCCCGCTTATTTTCATTTTGTCAATATATTTATAAAACTTTTTTAATTTGTGTTTTATTAAAAGATAAATAAAATAATAAGGCACTTTAATACTAAGTTATAAGTAAATAGCGTAATTAGTCTTTTTATAGTTAAAAAGAATGTTGGCGTTATTTATATTAAAAAAAAAGGCGCTTGTTATAAAAAGTCTCAGATATCTCGTTAATTATATTAAGATTTGTAGGTTATTCGAAAAATGTTAAAATTAACCTAAAAAACCATTAATTATTAACAAAATTTAAAATAATACGTTGCTTTTTTAATATACTTTAAAATAAAAGTAAAAAACTCCTTTTTACCTTAAAGTCCCTATTAATAGCAATATAAAGGCGGCGTAGTTGCTTTTTAATTTTTTAGTAGTTAATAATTACGAAGTTTACTTAGTAAACTTCGTAAATAAGTACATTTAAAGCTTTTATAACTTTTAAAAACACTGCTTTATAAAGTGCTTAATTTAACTTATAAATAAAGGTAAAGGTATAACTAATTAAATCTATTGCTACGTAAGTATTTAAGTTAGCGTAAGTAAAAATAGCAGCTTTTTATACAAATAAAGAAAAAATAGTGCAAAAAGCTTAAAAAAAAATAAAACCTTTATAAAAAATTTTTTTACAGTTTAAAATTAATAAAAACACTTAAGCTTTTAACTCGTTTTTTTAACCATTATTTAACTTTAAACATTTATAGCAAAAATAATTAAATAAACTATATTTTTAATAAGATTTATTATTTAACTTTTAATTAGCTTTAAATATGTTTCCTTAAGCTTTACTTTATGTAACATTAGCATTGCTTTCTTTTTTATAACTTTTTTAGCCTTTATAACTACGTTTTTTTAAATATTTCTTTTATAATAACCTTCTTTTTCTTAGCTTTATAATATAAACAGGTCTTAAAAACTAATAAGTTAATTTTGCTTAAATTTTAAGCTAGCTTTATGATGCAATCACTGTATATTAAGGGGTGCATAGCACCCCACATAAATAGGATAAGATAAGGACTAGTACTAGCACTAGTAAATAAAATAAGAAGATAGCAACATTTAATGTGCAGCGCAGCTGCACATTTAATGTTGCACCTTCTCATTTTTCTACATACTCATAATACTACCCTATACTGCCACATTTTACATTAATTAATTATATTAAAGTAAATTTGTTAATTTATTTCAAATTAAGCTCGACTTATAACTAGCATAACTTTCGTTTATTTTACGTGCTTAAATCGTTTATAGTTATAAATAGTTTTAAAGTAAAAGCATTTAAGTTATCACGCAAAAAATTAAGCTAAATACAATTAAAATATACTATAAAGGTAATAAAAAATAAAAATAAATGTTTATTTTTCTTAATACTATAAAGAGGCAAAAGCCCCTATATATAGTAAATGTAAGCCGTATTAAAAGTTAATCCCCTAGTTAAATAGCTGCTGCCATGACAATTTATTAATAAAATAAATATTTATTAATAAAATAAATATATATAATATAATCATTATATATTAAAAAGTGTATAACACCCCACGTAAATAAAATAAAATAAAAATAACAATATTTAATGTACAGTTATGTTATATATTTAATGTTACACCTTTTTTTTTTACATATTTATAATATTGCCTTATACTGCTATATTTTAAATTAATATATTAATAAAATAATTTATCGTTAATAAAGTAAATATTTATTAATAAAATAAATATTTTTTATTAATAAATTTTTAAAATAATATTTTAAAATATGTTTTTATTTATAATTTTATAATTTTATATATTTTTTAAAATTATTTATTTTAATATAATATATGTTACAGTTCCACTGCTGCTTAATAGCTATCATTGTGGAGATTGTGCATAAACCTTTCACATGTATTGTCACAGGGAATGATCCTAGCAGGCTCATTAGATGATTGGTTGATCTCTCCGGGATGTCCAATCAGATGTGGTTATGTGACTGGTAGATCTCTCTGGGATGTCCAATCAGATGTGGTTATTTAATGGGAATTTATGGTTTTTTTAGATTAAAAATTGAGTGCAGTGGCTGCAGTATATAAGCACGCAATTTTTTGTCACGATCCCACAATAAAATCCAAGGCGCAAGGGCTCAAGTAATCTGTATATTGTGTGTAGCAAAGAATTGCGTAAGGAAGAAAAGAGAGATACCTTACGCAACTAGGCAAACAAGAAGAAATCTATGTATACAGCAATCTAGGCAAACGTGTGAAAGGTCTGTGCACAATCTCCACAGTGACAACTGCCAGGCAGCAGTGGAACTGTGACATGTATGCTTAAATTGCCATGTATATAAATTTCTTTTTATTTGCTTAATTGCATGAAATATTTTTTTTTTCTTTTTTACGCATTTATTTACTACATATAATATATAATATACTTAAGCCTTTACGCTTTAAATTTTATTATAAGATTGTAATAATATATTTAATAAAATAATTAATTTATTATAAGTATGCTTTTAAGCATATATATGTACGTAAAAAAATATAATAAAAAATTAAAAACCGGTGTATTTAAGTGTTTTTAAAAAAACTATTTAATTAAAGGTTAAAAGCGTTAATAACCTTTTAATGCAAAACGTGGCAGTATAGGGTAATATTATAAATATGTAAAAAGATAAAAAGGTGTAACATTAAATGTTGTTATTTTTTTATTTTATTTATTAATGTTAGTACTAGTCTTTATCTTATTTATGTGGGGTGCCACGCACCCCTTAATATACAGTGATTGCATCACCTTTTTATAATTTTTATAATAATTAAAACTTTATAAAATAATTAAAGTTTTAAAGCTTTAAGTTATTTATTATATAATTAATAATGGTTAAAAAAGGTGGGTCGGCGCAGCGCTGTAATTAGTAAAAAATAATATTTAATAATTAATTAATTAAAGTAAAAAAAACAGGTAAAATTTTTTTTATATAAATAAAAAATAAACTTTTTTAATAAAAGGCATATAAATAAATTACTTTTTTTTTACAACTTTAAATAAATAGTTTTTTTTAAACAATTTAATACACATTATTTCACTTTAATTATTATTGTTTTTATTTATTTTACTTTTATTTATTTATATATTTACTTATTAATAACCTTCGACTTTTTATTATAACACGGTGCTTTTTTAGTTTTTTTTACCTTATTTAATGTTTTTTTATAAATAAATAAAGATGGTTAAAAACCAGTATAATTTAAAATAAACATGTATTATTTAAAATCATTTATTTGTAATTAAAAGCTATAATACGTTATATAGTTGCTAAGCCACTTTTATAACCACAGCTATATGTTGCGTTATTTTCGGCCATATAGCCGCTATAGCTATAAATACTTTAGTTCTTAGTTTTTTGTTAAACTTATAGAAATTAACTTCTTTTACCATACTTTACTTAGTACTTTATACAACTTGTAAATTGCATTGCATTTCGCTGCACTGCCGTGTACTCCTACGGACTACCTAGTAGTGTTTGGACCTATATTACATTATCAGGCATTTCCACGACTTATTTGGTGGTGCCTGGTGCTGGAAGCGACTATAAAGAGCTTTTATATCACTATGTAGCTGTACCGAGCACTCTTAAAAACTATGAGGTAAAACTCGATAGTTAAATATATAAGGAGCTTTTTTTTCTTATTTTCAAGAGCTGTTATAAGTATACCATTTTATTTACTTTTTCTCTTATATTATCACCTTGCCTACTATCGTAATACCTCATCACCCCTAAGTACAAGTAAAGAATTATATTGATAAAGCTTTTTTTAATAATATAACATACTGACCGCTATTAGTTGCAGGCAACACACTCACTTCAGCTGGAAGCAATTACCTTCCGGCCAGTCAGCCTACCTACTTGCTAACCAACTGATTATTTTACTTTACCGCTTTGTCACTGTTTTCAGTTGGTGTATAGATAGTCTGTGGTTGGGTCCTTTTTATTCCAAGGAGATGCTGCTGCCTGGCAACATATAATTGCATCATAATTAAATCAGGCCACTTAACGTTTTAAGCAGGCTGTTGCATTGCAGAGTTGCTTGTTACATCACAAATCTCTACCACCCACCAAAAGACAAGCATAATACACATATTTAATATTCTCAAATCGTAGAGTTGACCAATAGTGGCCTCCTAAAAGACCTGACTAGGTTAGTGTACTTTTGCCCAGTACCCGGTATACGTTTTTTTGTTTAGAATAAGTACTGTCACTAAGGCTGTTGTCGGTGCAAAAGCATAGATTAATTGTGCATTGAGACGGTATAGTTTGCACTGTGCATCTTCGGGTGGTGGCAGATATCTACCATTGGCTGCCTCGGGTTTTCCATTGACTCATTCAAAGCAGCATAAATACAAAACAGGGCTTGAGAAAGATAATCTGCGATGAGATTTGGCCACGTCGTTATGGACTCCGATGTAATTGATTCGTTAAGACCAGTTCAAGGATCCTTCAATTGGATTTCCCATCGCCAAAATGCACCATACCTTGACAATGGTAGCCTGAACTTGCGTTCTACCTTGTAATTTTTTGAAAAGGTGTAATTATTTATGCACTTGCCCACCCCACCACCTAATAACTCTTCCACAGCGATATATAACAAAGAAACAAACGAATATAGTAGTATTCGTTTTCATAACTAGGCACAAGTTCTATCGAGCTTGGGAATATATCATGACAACAAAGACAGATGGACAGACGATGCCCAAGTCCTCGATTCCACGATTGATTTGGGACTCATACTTGACCAAGAACAGCCCTGCATATCGAGAACTAACTGATCTTAGACGACAGGTAAGATGATTGTCCCTTCTGTGTGTAGGTATATATATCATGTTCATTTACTCATCGTTAATGATGATGATGATAGGGATGGCAGAATCGCGATGGTGATACGCACTTTGCTCACCAACGGCAGCGCGCTGACAACCCCACAGCGCAGGGAAAGGTACGCTTCTTCACCATGATGGAACAGATTGGCGATGAAATGGATTCATTTAGCTCTATCTTAACACTTCCGGATGGACCACCTTTCTCGCGCCTGCGTGTGCTAGATTTGTGTTTTTCCCCTGGTGGTTTTGTCTCCACAATCATGAAGCGCAATCCAGATGCCCTCGTATGTGGGGTCACGCTGCCACTATCCCTTGGTGGGCACGAGGTCATGCTTCCAAGTTGGAAGACAAACCCACGGTTGCGCGTCAAATTCTGTGACCTCACGATGTGCGCTGCTGATATGGGTGTCGATGCGTCTGTTATCCCTGAGGGACATCCCGACCGTGCCAATTTCGACTTTTCTACTCGGCTCTTTCCTGCCGACCGTTGGCAAAATACAGAAGTAGATGAGGCCTTTGACCTTGTCATCTGTGATGGGCAGGTTCTACGTACTCATGCCCCCATGCGTGCCGCTTACCGTGAGAATCGGGAGGCGTCACGACTGACACTTGCGCAACTTGTTATCGGCATACAGCGACTTCGAAAAGTAAGGGATAATGGGCACAATGGGAGACTTGTGATGCTATTACATAAAGTTGATGCGCTGGACACAGCAATGTTGTTGCGGACCATAAGCACATTTGCGAAGATCAGGCTCTTTAAACCGCGGCAGAAACACGCCATTCGATCCTCGTTCTATTTACTGGCAACTGAGGTGCGCACAGAGAGCGACGAGGCAGCTCAAGCTATAAATGAATGGAGAAAAGACTGGACCGTGGCAACATTTGGAACAGAGGATGAATGGATCTCCCGAAGAAATGGGAAACTGTACAACTCTGAAGCTGTGAGTAAATTGATTACGGAGTTTGGGCAAGAAATCATTCAACTTGGGGAACCAGTGTGGCGCATCCAGGCATCGGCATTGAAAAAGGCTCCATTCATACCTACAGCCTAAAGGAGGTGATGAACGACCTATTAAAATGAAAACGTTTGTATCGTGGCAATTTGGTAGCACTTATATATTTTAATAATCGCCGCTCTCGCAAGGACTTTCTCCGGATGTGATTCTACAGGTACTATATCTATTAGTGGCTCAAGTACTGGTGTAGTTCTATAATATACCCTAGGTTCGAAACTCTTGTTGTCTTGTTGTTGGAGCCTGCCTAACCCATGGAACTGTTGGTGTCAACATAAATCATTATCATTTACCAATACAGCTGTACTCTCCAGCCTTGCATGGGCCTAAATATACACCGCTTCTCCCAAGTATTATGAAGCTCGTCAGTTACCTTGCGGTTAAATAGCTACATCTTTAGATCTCTTTGGTGCTTATTTCAGTTTTGCTTAGTAGCCGAACCAGTCTCATTATCACATAGCTTCCCTATATCACAGAGACTAGTGTCAGGGGTTAGGAGGGAACAAAGAAAGGTTCTTGTATATAGGTAACCGTGACATCTTTAGTTGTATGTTACAGATTTGTTTTTGGTTTATTGATACCAAAGTTATTCTCCACAGAGAAAAGAAGCTGAACTAGCTATTGATCCAACGATATCAAAGACGGGTCAATCATCTCGAGGTAACCTGTTTGTTGCGCACCGGGAGCAGGTCGTGTCAGAACAACAATCATGATCTTGTCACGAGCTACAGGTGCTAGCTCGGGAGTCGCATGTGGTCTTTCCACTGAATACCGTGTTTTGAATTCAAAAACATGTCTCCCAGCGCTGGGCACACAACTTTCCAAAATGATTTGACTGATGGGCACATTGTCGCCGTCGATGTAGATCTCGATTTCTGGGAACATGAAGTCAGTATGACCGGCTAATTGGCCCTTAATAGTTACACAACCCTCGACATAAACCTCGCTCTTAATGGGATCACCGTCTACATTTTGAGCAATACATCTTGTTAATTTGAGCTCTGGGCGTGGCTTAACCGATCGCGTACACGGGCTTTTCTTGAGAACGATTGTATCCGACTCCAAAGGGGGGGTCCTGATTGGAAGGGTCCGTCTCTTAGAATGTTGTTCGTATGCCTTAGCCCATAATAGTAAATTCGCATCTTCATATGCCCGCCCAGCAAAAGTCAAGCCTACAGGCATGGCTTTGTCTTCCAGAATGCCCATAGGAACGGTGACAGTCGGAACCCCGAGATGACGTATGGCTCGATTACCGTTACTGTAGTAGACCCCATTTCGCCACGCGTGCTCTGCACTTTCATCTTTGACGTCAGCATCGGATGCAGCTACATCTCCGGCTGCGGGAAAGACGAAACAATCACAATTATATGCAGTTAAATAATCATCCAAAAGTCGCTTGCGCATTCCCTCAAGAGCGGCTATAGCAGCCTCAAGGTCCTCTGTCTCGTAAAACAGACGACTGCGCACATAAGATGCGAGCTGACTCCAGTGGATGGGTGTCCTCTTGTCCATGTATTTCAGTTCAGCCGATGTTCTCAACGAGTCTGGATAGATACTAAGGCCGTCCAAACTAGATATATCAGGTATATTTCGATCCTGGTTCGCCTTCAAAAACTCATTCCATGCATGTGCAACAAGCGGCCCTCTTTCTGCATGAGACCAGTTCTCTGGCAGCTGTGGTGAGACATCGGGTAAAAGAGCTGGGTTCTCGTAGGCGGTCACGAGCGGAAAGTCGGGAACTACAACAATATCGGCACCAAGGTCTTCTAAGTCTTTCCTTGCCCGTTCCCACAACTTAATGACAGCTGGACTCGTGTGGACAGGTCTCGCACCTGTTACGGATGGCCCTCCAATATACATATGTGGAATTGCAATCCGAACTTTATTAAGAGACACTGGTGCCTTTTGAATATTCTGGAAAACATCCGACCGCCCAAAAAATGGCCTGGGCAAGCTTATGAATGGAATGTCTCGCCAAAAGTCGCCCCTACTTGTATAATCTTCCGTTGTTATAACCTGAAGAAGTAGAAGCATGTCGTGCATCGTTCTCGTATGCGGGACCACAACATCGCAAGTGGGATAAAGAGGCCAATTTCCCCTGATGGAGATCCATCCCCTCGAAGGCGTGTATGCCACCAGAGCATTGTTTGAAGCAGGTGAGCGACCTGAGGATACTGTCTCCTCCCCCATCCCGAAGGCTGCGAACGATGATGCTGTAGAAACCCCTGAGCCATTGGATGACCCTGAAGCAAAAGCAGCTGCCAAATAGTCAACATTATACGGGCTTTCAGCTCGCCCGTACACGCCGCGTTGCATTCCACCATAAGCCATGGATGGCATGTTCGTCCTTCCGATCAGCACACCTCCAGCCTCCCGAATAGTCGCCACAGTGAAAGCATCTTCGCTAGCAATTAAGTCTTTAAAAGCGGGGGAGCCACTTGCACATGTCATGCCCTTTACTTGATAACTATCCTTGACTGTGTATGGTATCCCCTCAAGAGCCCGAATGGGTTGGCCCGACGCGCGGCGGTCATCGGAAGCAGCAGCTTCTGCAAAGACATGAGGGTTGATGATAGGAATTGCATTCAGCTTTGGCCCACGACAATCATAGCGGCTGATGCGGCGAAGATATCGAGCGACCAGTTCCACGCTGGTTACAGCGCCCGTTGATAGAGTCATCTGTAGGTCTGCAATTGATGCATCAACAAGATTGATTTCGGCCATAGTTCCTGTGACAGACTCTTGGACGGGTGACTCATTGAAGGATTTCAGATTATTTCCAG
This sequence comes from Camillea tinctor, assembly GCA_022578605.1. Classification (NCBI taxonomy): domain Eukaryota; kingdom Fungi; phylum Ascomycota; class Sordariomycetes; order Xylariales; family Graphostromataceae; genus Camillea; species Camillea tinctor. The sequence continues at coordinate 442,634 of MU394080.1, read as the reverse complement.
ATCAATGAAAGAAACAATGAGAGAAGGTTATGAAGGAAGATATGAAGGAGAGGTGTTTCTATCATGAGATAATCCAAGCATTCAGGGGCACACTTTAAGTAGTGCTACTGTCGGAGATTTCCTAGTGGCGGTTATTCGCTATCGAAAAGTGGCCCCCTAACCCTTTTCAACCCACACAGCCGGCATGGCCTCTTGTTAAGCATAGGCATTGTAGTTGAATCGGAAAAAGGCAGATGTTTTATGAAATCATATAATGAGAGTCCTCATATTGATTAGGTTATACCTGTATTTCTATTTACCCTGTTTCTCATATAATCCTTTTAAAACAGGCACAAACCCAATAGAGGGGCTTACAGGATTATTCTCTAAACAAGAAAGCACTGTCAAGCATTTGCTCATTGTGCCACCCCCAGTGTGTATCATTGATTGAGAATTATACGTTGGACTGAGTATATGAACACCGACGGAGAAGACTAGATGTGTTAGGGTCCAATCTAACGGAAAGGTGTAAACTTGCCCTTCTCTATATATCGACTGCTGCTGTTGGTGCTGAATGAGTATTGTGCTCGACTCGATAATGTTGTTAGCCACCTCTATCGAGAGGTCCGTCAGGTCTGAAGATAGTTTGGATAATAAGAATATGGCATGATAGTGTTGCAAATTACCCCATGCTTCCAGAATCTCTTTAAGCTCTTTGGAGATTGCTGGGAAATCAGCCGACAATGAGCCAAGCGTCTTCTTCCAGGAGATATGACACGAAATTAGATCTGACCGAAGCTGCTCGCATTGGTCACGGAGGCTTTTTTGTGGGTGCAATGAAGGATTTGACAAGATCAAACTGTGGACTCTCATCTTTAAAAAGGATGATTGATAAAAGTAAATACTGATAAGCTCACTAGGGGTGTACGCGAGCGGTGTCGTCATCTCCTAAAAGCTTTCGTCAGCCAATAAACCGCTTTGGTTAATATTGGTTCAGGTTTAGACAGACTTCACGAAGCTTATCCCCAATGACTAGGAGACTGGGCCGACCATACGCAATGGAAACCTTGCTGGATGAGTCTGTTAGCTAGAATGCTGAAATAACAAGGATCGACTCATCTCATACCTCTCGAGGCAGTATAGTGTCCTAGAAAGCATAATCATAAGGTGGTTATCCATACTGGCATCCTTGAGCGGTCGATGCGACAGATCGAAATAGAGCCTGATAGCAAAGCCAAGTATCCGCCAGATGTCTCCTGACCCCGGCCGAAAAAGCAAGTACAGGCAAACAAGTAACGTCTTCTGGAGAAAGAAGAGTTGATCTGCCGGAGATGCATGATCACAGGCTAGGTCTTGTATGGAGAGAAACTTCTGAATGAACATTGATGGTGTAAAATTGACACGAAGAATGTTTCCATTGACCAGGCATGCCCCTATAGCAAGAATTAAATGCATGATTTCATGTCCATGGCTAAAGGAGGTTGGTTCCACATCAGGATAGCAATGATCAAGTAAGTTGTAGAGCGACTTTTCATGCATTACGGGATAGAACGTATTGACTGTATCTCTGAAAAGGTTCAGAAGATACAGAGCAAGAGGACGACTAGGACGGCAACTGTCCTGATGGAACGAATCAGAGAATAAATCCATAACTGGTGCGGTTGGAAAACGTATAGAAGTATCCTTGGGTTTCCAATCTGGCATCGAAGACAAGGCTGTACGGAGAGATACGTAAGCGCTGGATGGTCCATAGAATGAGGCATCTAAAGTGGAATTGAGGTTTTTGGAGCTTTGATATGTAGCACCCTCTCCTACAAGTTTTGACATGGATACGTATGGGACGTAAACGTTCTGATCTAGAATGTGATTGGCCGTAGTTGCTGATGAGCTGACTCTCCTTTCTTTTAGCGGCACGCTCATGTCAACAACAACATCAGCATGCTGTTGGCGGACAGCTTTCAGCCTTTCAAGTAGCTGATGAATATAACTTTTAAAGAAGCTGTCAGTATTCATAGCGTGGCAATACGATATATCAAAACCAAAATCAATCGGGCGTACCTCCGTTGAACATTAAGTGATAAGACAGCATCGTAGTAAACACAATCCCTACCCGCACGGGTACAAGTTCGGCAACTAGGGAGGTCTTTATCACATCCAAGATGATGATCGCGACAGAAGTTACAAGTAGGTAGTGAGTCAACCACCTCAGGGAAGGGCACCTGGTCCGAGAGCACTAGATCAGACGTACTTTGGTTATCTGGCGACACTATTATATGAACGTTCTCAGATAGGTGGTTTATATCCGAGACCGAAGCGGCCGCGTCTTCGCTATCAGGTCCAAAGTCAATATACTCCCACCACATATTATCCGGGATGAACGAGTCGGACCATGACCATTGTGAGGCAGGGGACTTGGTGCTGTCCACACGGGTCATGGGTATAACATTTCCGTGATAAACACTGTAAACACGGCGTTGAGTTACCACGTAATCGAGCTCTGCTATTATATGTGAATCTTTCGAAATATGATATGGTTTACTTGGGTCTTGCATGACATACTCAGCAAGACTACCAAGATATTGGCGTGTTCGAACAGCAGCCGGCCATCTTGCTGAGAGTGTGTCCTGTTTCAGATTCAGCACCTACAGACCTTTAGGGAATTATGTAGTGAGCTTCAAATATACTCACTAATAATACGTCCAATACCTTCACAGTATCAAAGATGCTGTCTTCAAGGCCTGCACCTTTGACGGTATCTCGGTTGCTGCTTAATGCGTACAACAAAACCATTCCGGCCTGAAAGGCATTGCTCACAAATTGGAATGCTGTGATACGCCCCTTGGAGCGCATGACGCTCCAATACCCACAAATTAAGTCAATGGCAGTTTTACAAGCGCTTATCAGAGAAGACGCGGATGGTGAAAAGTTTCTTGGGCATGGTCGATGAAGGAGATGATAACTGTAGTTAGTCTCATTTAGGAGCCAATCGGGCCAGCTCGTCTCCGCAGCGATTAGACCAGAGTCCTCCACTGTCCGTTTGATCGAGTCTTGAATATACTGTTGCCATTTTTCGTAGCTGTCAAGTTGATCTGGGAGCGCTTGGTCAAAGAACTGTACTGCATGGATGGCGGATCGAATTCGATGTAACTTCACTAGAGTTGTGAACTCTTTTGAGACCGGTTCCCGTGGTTGGATGGGCATAGAACATTCCCCAGAAACCTCCAGATTTACAACGTTAGAGGATAGCTCTGCGGTGATGTGCTCATCGTTAATAGCTAGCGGACAGCCAGACGATATAGCAACTGCCCTCTCAAGTTGATACAGCTAGAGAGAGATCAGATTCCATACGGTTTCTCTGTAGAGGGTTACATACAGTCCAGAAAACGCGTTGACCTAAGTCAACGTGTGGAAGAGAATCAACTAGAGCAGGACCACGTTCTTGATGCAATCCAAGACTGACGGCGATCCTCATAGATTCGCCAGTCAAGTACCAAAGATTTGCTGCATACGGGAGCATCAAGGCGTGTTGAATAAGAAGCGCCAGACATTGAAGTGACGAAATGTTCGCCTCTAATAGGACAGGGCTATGGAGCAAAGCATCTTCTTGGAGGATCTCACTTAAAGAGGCAACTTTAATGAAGTCTTGTGCCTTTGACGAAAGGGAACTTATAGAAAGGACCATAAAGACAATGAAGCGGCTCAAACCCAAATGGTCGGGGGATTCCCTGCTGTCAGTGAGATAGACACGTTGGAAATGCTCTTCGAGATCGTTTGAGGAAAAACAAGGGTAGATGGGCAGTATTCTCTCGATGTAGTTGCTAAGCAACCGCTTCGCGATTGGTAAAGGAATTCTCAGGACATTAGCATCGGAAGGCTGTAATGTGGTTTTCTGACTTGCTCTGGTCGGTGGGCCCTCATAGTAAGCACCCCCAACTGCAAGCTTCAGGGGAGGGCGTTCTGAAGGATAAAATAGCTTGGCGCTATGATACAACTTGGAAGAGCCTCGCAGTAATGTCGGTGTGCAGAATGGCGAGGAACACATAACTGCGAAGGATCTAATGAAATCATCAAGTGACTTGTCACGGAATGAGGTAACTTCTGTAAGCTCGCGATCGAGAGTTCCTCCAGTCGTAACAGCACCATCTCTAGGAGGTAGATCCGTGGTTTCTGCCACTAATTGCTCAAGATACCGTAGCGCACTGCGGTAGCAGTTAAACACAAGTACGTAGTAATACAGACATGTACCAAAAATTTGCATACCTGCGAGGGAGCTCACTGTTATTTGATCGATTGATTCCCTGGCATGGCACCCGAGCTTGAACACACCTCGTGCAAGACGGTGCCTTCCTGTCACACTACATCATGTTAATCCCGTCTCAAATCTTTTCGAGATGGATGGGCTCCCTAACCTTCTTTTTCATGACGTAGCACCTTGCACACGCCAGGGTCGCGCGATTTCTATGCAAACGAGGCATCTCGATGTTACTATCACACTGTGTGTTTCGGGGTTTAAGACTTTTAAATTTAAGATGCGGAATTCAAAAATACCAAGCGATTCAACCTCCGAGCTCACCAGAACTGCCGCTCCACGTGACACTTCGCTATAAGCCCTCCACTAAGGCCCCACCAGCTCCAAGCTATAAATAAGTGCGAGATGGTGGCGATAAATTGAGAAGCTGTGAGAATGCAGGAGACCGGAGTCTCCGGTACCAGCTGTGCTAATAATTCATAGTGTAAACATAGGTACCTCGTAGGTTATGTAGTCTATGCCTTTCAAGGTAGGTAAAGAATAACGATTTAAGGGCTTTCATCCTTACCCCTAGTTCAGGCCAAAGTGCTGACCAACATAATAATACTGAAATCCAACAAAGTAGTAATATTTCTTCGCGCCTTTATTCGCAATCCATCTCATTTATCTACGGGGTCGATTAATAATATGCCGATCAAACACATCATCATGTTGGGTGCCGTGGAGACAGCTTGTTTCCATGTCACCAACAATTACTTCACAGCCAAGATTCAACGTTTTAGCGAATTCTGTCGTGGCTAGACATATGATGGATGAACTTCTTGAGAAATACATTAGTTTAGCCCTTTAACCACGTACTGTGTGCCAGCTATATTTACATACTGCCCAAGTATGAAGTCTTTGCTGCTCACATTCCAATCTGTCACTTCTGTCGCGGTTGGAATAGTATGCATATCTCCTCCTACAAAGAGAGTCTCCCATTTGTTTCCATTGAACCTTTCCTTTCGAGCACTAAACCCTCCAGAATACTGGTGTATTCCGAGAAATATGTCTCCCACCCGACCCAGGAACATAGAGCCGTCAATGCTTTGAGTTATCCAAGACGGCGCTTCGGGGTTTTCTATATGAGTGACGTCTCTCCAGACCTCTTCGTAGTCACATAACAACCCCTCGTTGTTTTTGTACTTGCCGAACTCGAGGTTGTCTCCATTTGGCAACTTGACGAAGCTAGCCTCGTCGACTTGGTACGATCTTAGAGAATCGATGATACGAGTCCAACGACAAGTTACTACCCTTGATAAGTCTTCGAAAAAGAAGAGTTCAAAATGCTCAGGCTGGGAATCATACGAGGGTCATCCTTCAAGACGATGCGTTCGCCCGCTCTACTCCATTGGATCGAGTCATCGGCTTTAACAACTCGCAGATCAACAAAATAGCCTCCAACGTTAAGAGCGATAGTATCGGTATCTTCGTAGGCTGGATCGGGAAGCCATCGTATGCTGACTCGCTGAAGTACCTGCGCTGTCATCTTCGGTTGTCGTCTATTGCTACTTGATATAAAGTCGCTTCTTGTGTATACACTCGCTATTTAGATGCGCTCGACTATCTGGAACGCGAGGTACAAAGCCGAGACTGTTCAGACAAAAGGCTGCGCATATTTTTTCCATATATACCTACATGCACAATGTGCCTGCCTGCTAGTACGTATTCGTATTAATAAAACTCGACGCGGGACCCCGGTACTGATCAAGTTTTCCGGGACTGTCAAGGATTGATAGTGATAAGCATGGATTATTGGCAACTAGCTAAAAGGATGATAAATTAGGATAGCTATATATATGTGTACCAAGCCGCCTCACCAGCCACTGGGTAGTGGGCTGCGCCATACCCCCACAGTACCTGGGGCATGGAATTTACATAAGTAGGTAGATCGTTATCCGGGGTGGCATGTAAGTCTGGGGTTTGGGTTGGTCGGAGATCTGCTAGCGTCGGACTTTGGCGAGGATTGACTCTCTTCGATAAGGACTAGGCATTACTATTGGCTAGTCCAAAACCTGCGGGTCTATACCATCACAGATACATAGCATAAAGGCACGTTGCCTTCATCAGAGCGTGTACAATTATGATCAAAGCAAAATAAGACGGCTAGCTACATGATATCGTTAACCTGCTAGAAGTTCCTGTCTCTTGGCCAATAATGGGACTAGGTACTATACAGGGGCAACCTTCGCGTATATATAAAAGTAGGCAGGTTGGTAGGCCGGTAAGGCAGATGACTTGCCTAGGTAAATATCCAACACCTTCAAAGTCCATCTGACGTTTCACCTCTCGGCAGAATAATAATAAGAAACGACCTCACAGACAATCTCTATCCAACCTCAAAAGATGGATTCAAATTACCCCTTAGAAGAGAAGATTGGGGTTGGGATTCAACGCCATGCTAGTTCAGAGAACCACGCGGCAGCAACAGTAGAGGAGTACGATGGAGAAGTTTTTCGCAACAACGGAGAGCAAGCTAATTTTCGTTCTCTCGGATGGTATGTTCATAGCAGTACATGTTTACGATCTGACACCCATTTATTCATGCACCTCTTCTTCTAGGATCCGCACCTCCGTAATCCTCATGAAGCTTTGCTTTGCGACTGGTGTACTAGCAATCCCCTTTGCGCTAGATATAGTTGGCTACGGACCTGGAATTGTCCTCCTTATCTGTTGGGGTTGCTTATCCACTTGTAAGCGCTCAGAACCTTTGGAAGCTTATCCCATCACTTACTTACATCATCTGTCGCCTAGATTACGCGTACATCATGTACGCATTTCGAATGAAGTATCGCGGCGTCCACAATATCGCTGATGCTGCAGAAATCATCGGTGGCCCGATCGCACGAGAGGTTGCTGGGGGTTTATTTCTTCTTACTTGGGTGTAAGTCAGAGGCCTGTTCTAAGATCCGGCTGGACCTGCGTCTAACAGAGTCGTCTCAGGCTAGCCACCGGCTCGGGATTTATAGGATTAGCGCAAGGCCTGAAGATTCTAGCTAATGGAAAGGTTTGCTCCGTTGTTTGGACTTTTGTTGCGGCTCTCTGCACGGGACTAATTGCTAGCATCCGAACCTTGAGGAAGCTAGCTATTTTAACTTGGATTGGATTCATATCCATATTCACTGCTGTATTTGTGATTGTGTAAGCTTCAAAACGAGAGATACCTTCTATGTCGGACCAAGATCACACTGACAATACTTTATAGTGTTGGTGTCACACAAGTCGACAGACCAGCCGCTGCTCCACAGACGGGTCCATTTGATATAGGTATCAAATCTGTCGGTGCACCAGGGTTTGTCGCTGGACTGACTGCCGCTATCAATCTTTTTGGTGAGCTGTCTGCGGAAGTTCATATTGACTACCCGAGATATGTCAACTAATTCGTATCTTTCTAGCTGCATACGGATCCACGCCTACATTCATGCCAGTCATCGCTGAAATGAAAGCTCCAAAAGCTTTTCCAAAAGCACTGTTCCTCTCTCAGGGGTTATTGATGGCCTGCTATCTTTCTTTCGGCATGGTTGTGTATTTGTAAGTTCAGTGAATTCCGTTGCCAGTGCTCTGCAGGGGAACTACTGACTAAATGTGACTTAGCTATTGCGGACGATATGTTGCCAGTCCTTCTCTAGCAAGCGCGGGTGGTACACTAGAAAAGATTGCCTATGGCATCTCTATACCAGGGTTCATCATGACATCGACCTTGTGGGTTCATCTCGCTGCTAAATTTGTGCGTTCTCCTTTGATCCCATCTTATGCCAGTCGTATTTACTTTATATTAGCTACTTGTTCGTATTCTCAAGGACTCAGTCCACTTGCAGAGCAATAGCATCATCCACTGGGTGACTTGGCTGTACGTTTTACCCTTACTTGAACGATCCTTATTGTACACTTAGTCGACGAAATACTCATACTAGAATCACAGGGGCTCAACCATCGGAATCACCTCACTGTCATTTGTTATTGCCCAGTCAATACCCTTCTTCAGCTATCTAATCGGGCTGATTGGATCGCTTTGTTGCGCCCCCACATGTGTAAGTCTTGTTCAAACCCCAAAGCTTGCCCATTTTAACCTAACTTTATTACACATAGCTCATCATCCCTTCCTTTATGGCTCTTTACATGAATTACGGCAAACACACAACTAATAAACGGGCATTACTATTGTGTGGAATTAATTATTTTGTTATCGCGCTCGGGTCGTTTATTGCAGTTGCTGGCACATACACCACCGTTCAGAGCATTATCAATGCTTATACATCTAGGTCTGTCGGAAAGGCCTTTTCGTGTTAATAGTTATGTTAGTTCCTCAGGAGGACAGATAATTGATAAGGCGTTGCGTCCCTTTTATGCTAATTTCGGTTATATAAACCCTTGTTTTTAGAAAGAAGTTTTGCAAGTAGAACGAGTGGTATTATCTTTTTCAGTTTCAATTTCGATTTTTTTTTCATATTAAAAGCATTTAGGTTTTACATTATTATCTTCTACTAATCACATAACTCTGGACCCCACAAAACCTGAGTAGTCTCAAATAGCCTATACCTCAAAAAGGGTTCATGCTCATCTGATTTTCTGCTATGGGAATCAGGAAGTCTATGGAACTCTTCCTTAGTCACCCCCGCCCTTGACATTCTGAGGCGTTCGTATCTTTTCCATCCAAGTCACCATGGGCGCACTATCCAAGAAGGCATCAAACTACTTAACCATCTTTCCATCCTCCGTCAAGATAAGCTTATGGATATATTGGGTTTTTTTTTTCCCCGACGGCTGCGACCCCCTTGGCGTCGAGATAGTACACAACCTTGCGTTGGGTCTCATCGATTATCATATCGGTCTCTGTTGCCTGGTACGAGTCGAAAAGGGTAAGAGACCAGGATTGAAAGGCCACATATTCCTCGCGATTTTTGCTTGGGGCTTGAAGTGATGATGGAAACGTGTATGAGACAAAGTCGGCAGTCATAAGGGAAGCCACTAGTTCCGGACCGGTTGTACTTCGATCATTATATGCTTGGTTCCATTTATGGTAGTGCGGACCATTTGTTCACGCAACGCCATGGTTGGAGCTGTGCTGAGAGGCTTTAAAGGATGACGGCTGGGACTCGAGGGCGGTACTAGGTAGTGGCTTCTGAGTAATAACGAGTATCTTGAAGTCTGCAGCTAGGCAGACCACCAGCTATTTCCGACCATGATTGTCACGTCCCCATACCTTCACGAGTGGAGGGCCTAAACCCTGAAACTAATCATGAAATCACCACCCCAGATGGTGTTGATCGCGAATGCGCCGGCGAGTACTTTGTTCGTATTATTGAGTTCTCCTCCATCATCGGACGTGTGCTTAGAGAATGTTACCACCCTCAACGTAACATCTCAGCCAAATTACAAGCCACAAAATATTGTGATGGACTTCTTCTAGTATGGAAGCAAAGACTTCCTCGTTTTCTACGTTTTGATGTTGGCCATGCATTCGAAAAGTCGAACACTCTCAAACGGCAGGCGAGTTAGGTTTTCTACCATAGTTTCATTCCTTTTTAGATTGGGTCACTGATCTCTAGAGAAATATGTTGACTATTAAGTTCCATCATCTGCGAACTCTGATTTACCGGCCCTATCTATATTACACTTGCCTCGATGGAATCTCATTCCCTTCCGATCAGAATAGTCAAAGTCAAAAGTATGGACGTATCTGTGCGTTAGAAGCCCAATGCATCGCTCGTTTGATGCATAATGTTACCGACACTATGGATATAGTCATGAATTATCCGTGGTGGCAGATGGTTTCTTGTCTCGTGTGTGCAGGCTCTATCATGGTCATGGCAGGATCATTTATGAAACTCGATACCGAAAGCGAGATTAGTACGGTCACTTTAGAGGAAGACGTCGAGACGTGCATGCACGTTCTAAAGGCGTCGAGTGACAATTCTCGAGGTTCCAAGCTTGCATGGGATATGATGAAAAAATATCCGAGCATGCGGAGCCCATCTGTCCGCACGTGCTACTGCAAACTCTACGAAGAGCTCATCGGGGTCTAGCACTCAAGTCGAACATGGCGAAGACCGCATGGGATTTGGTCAATCGTCCTACCCAGGCGATTCTGATTATTTCACTCTGCCTTCAATCGCAGGAGAGACTCCCCATCCCGGGTTTCCGATTGAATCCATAGGCGACATAGACATGAACCTGGGGTCTGTAGATCCTACGACGGGATCGATGATTATAGCGGATGCCATGAGCTGGCCAGATTCGTTCTTAAACGTGCTGCAGTGGTCACAAGAATGTACAGAGCTTAAGTGAAAAGATAACTTCGAAGGCGTTAATAACACTTTGTTATTTGCAAACATCTCACTACAAATAGCAAATGCCAGCTTCGTGCGTCTAATTCTTTAGTTACCTTGAATGCATAAAACAACCCCACTGCCTTTTAATCAATAACGTCCTTGCTCCTTCTCCATGAATAAATTCTTTAGGAGACGAGCACCCCGCTGTCTTCTACTCAGCTGTGGTGCAATATGTGGTATTAGCACACAAACTAACCTACCACATTATGGCAGCTTGAATTCTGGCTGAGCAGGCCGCGGAACTAAGGGTTATACGGATCAAGTGCACGCCGTCCAGTCAAGAGTTCTGCTTCCCCATCTTCTTTGACAAGGTAGATATCTTCGTGTCGCACGCCGAACTTCCCTTCTATGTAGATCCCTGGTTCGTTTGTGAAAGTCATACCTGGTTGGAGTATGGATTTTGTGTTCCATTGGTTTAAATATGGTGATTCGTGAGCTGTTGGATGGTCAGCTATATCTCAAAAGGGGATGAGAAGAATGGATTATTATCATTCCAGTAAACCTACCTTTAATGCCAATTCCGTGACCGAGTCGGTGTGTGAAGCCATAACCATACCCAGCATCATCGATTACTTTGCGAGCTGCTATATCAACGCCAGCAGCGGTGCCGTTCGGCTTGAAAGCTGCTGCGGCAGCTGTCTGGGCATCTAAAACGATATCCCAGACCTTCAACTTCTCAGTATGCAATTTTTGATCCCTGTTAACTAAATGGCGTGCTGGGGTGAGCACGCCGATACGTTGGAACAAGGTTACGAATGGCCTCAGAAATGAGGCTGTAGACTCGGCTGGTGGGTCAATAAAGAAGCTGCGGCAGATGTCTGACGAGTATCCTAGATAATGCGCCCTTTCGGAAAGTAAGCTGTATGCCTTTTTTTTTTTTTTTTTTAATTATTATGATAAAAATGGGAAACTCACCCAACGTCTATCACGATCATGGTATCCTCAGTGACTTTCTTCTGACCGACCACAAAGCCTCCATGCGGTAACGCCCCATCTTCTTCAAATAGAACTAGGTTAAAAAATAGGCCGAACCCTATGGACTGCAAGGCCGCATCAAGAATATCCCTCACATCGTCTTCTGTTAGATCGGGAACCAAACATGGACGCATTGCCCTCACAGCGACGACGGTGCCCGTGTTCACCGCACGAATCAGCTCTACCTCTGCGGAACTCTTGATCTGCCTTACGAGATCAGCTTCCGGGCTCAACCCTACAGTCTCGAAACCAGTCAAGGCGAGCCCGCGGGCGATAAAGTCACGGATCTCTTCATCCATCATAAGTTTGGGCTTGCGAGTCATGCCGGCGAATATATGTGATTCTAACAGCGTTTGGTAAGGATCCCAGTGTTCCTCCCATATGACAATGTCCAACTCAGGCTCTCGCGACGGAATTCCAAGCATGCGGACGCGACCTTCTTCGAAATGTGGTGCCAGGTATGCTGTCTTAGCAGTTATATCACCTGATTCCGAGATCTGTGGTGTGATGAGCATCAAGAACGGTCGCTCCTCAGGCTCCCAGGGCTCCCAGTCTGCCTGTGAGGTATTCCCATAGTACCTAATTAGCCCAGGTGAGTATCTTGCAGTATGAATAGGGCATGGAGTCGGCCATACTGAAATGTGTATCCAGGCTCAAGAACGAACGCGTCAACATCAGATATTACCAGGGCCTGGGCAAGCCGATCCCGACGGACAAGAAATTCATCCGCAGTGATAGGCAATGCGGAATCTAAGAACGACAGATCGCTGCGAAAATTATCAATGGCGCATTGCTGGACCTTGGCCACGTCAGGTTTCGGTATAGAATAGTATACTGTCCATGCCCGTAAAATAAAATACACGTTCAGAACAAAGAGAACAGCTGCGGCGATTTGTAGATAGCTGCTGTGAAAAATGTCTAGAATCTCCCTACTTTTCGGTGACGTAGGGGATGACTTGAAGTGTATGTTCCCAGGTGCTGTTTCGGGATGTTTCAAGGATGGTTGGGCCATATTCATCAAGAAGCTCGCATTCTAATCCGTTGCTCGAATATTCTGTATACTAGAAGTGAATATTTATGGTGAAAGTTCGGGTGATCGGTCAAGGTCAAGTTGGTTGCGGTTATCCTCTTATTATGCCGATCCGATTTCCGGCTGTCGCAGTGGATCCCGAAAGTGGGTGATAGATATTACCAACCTGGGGAAAAGCGAGATCTATATGTATGTAGTTAGCGGCGTCCCCCCGACCAAATCTTAAAGGCGGAGAAGGGGGGATCCTCTAATAACGATACAATGCTTAGGGACGACATCAAAGTGCCTAACCTAGGTTAGTGTATAGGTCTTATCTTTCCCCACGAATTTAGTGCCCGATCGGCCTATATCACCAATATACATTATAGATGGCCAACTATAAACCTGTGTATGTATGGAGAGGACGGTCATATTATTTTACATCCCTAGCGAGTTAAGTTATCTTCTTGTACCGATAGTAAGGGTTGTCCTTATATGCAAATGGCCTAGAATAAAAACCCTCGCTCCGGTATCTACTTTCAAATGCTAGTCGTAGTAACACCTTCCCCCTACACTTTTACCAGTTAAGATCACCCTTCAAACCTCGTGTTGACAATGGCGGCCGATCCCGAACCCGCCAGTCCTTCAGGAATGAACGACAGCAATGTCACGTCAGCCGATGAGAAGAAAGTCGGATTCCAGAGAGATGATGCAAGTATTGATCACATCCCAGAAGAGCCGCAAAAGATCTACTACAGTAAAATCTCCGTCTGGCTCATGATCCTCTTTTCAGGGCTAGCGATTGGGTCTGACGGATACAACGCGGCGATTATCGGTAATATAGAACTGATTCTTGCCGTGTTGTACCCAGATGCTCTCACAAGTGCTATCTATACAAGACTTAGCAATGCCTTCCTGATTGGCATGATTATCGGCATGCTATTCTTTGGTGTTGTGGTCGATCAATTAGGTCGAAAGACTGGAGCCGTAGCAACCACTACACTCCTCGTTCTCGGCATAGTATTGTCTGCTGCTGCTCACGGAGCCAATGCAACTGGGATGTTCTGGATGCTCATTGTTGCGAGAGGTATTGCAGGCGTAGGCGCAGGTGGAGAATATCCCGTTAGTGGCGCTGGCGCGGCTGAAGCCACAGATGAAAGCGATAAATACCGAAAGAACCGAGGGTTCATGTTCGCTATGCTGGCTGACCTATCTGCTTCATTGGGATATGTCTGGGGCGGGCTTGTACCCCTTCTACTGCTTCTTTGTGTAAAGCAGCGGGAGTCGGATTATGATATTGTCTGGAGAACATCATTCGCACTCGGCCTTGTACCTCCCCTAGTCATTTTCTGGTTCCGGCTCCGCATGGCCGTTTCGACAGCGTATCGGAAATCTTCTATGCGCAAGCAGCGTGTACCGTATTGGCTAGCACTCAAACGATATTATAGGGCTTTGATCGGCTGTGCATCAACCTGGTTTTTATATAATTGGATTTCGATCCCATTCGGCATCTTCAGCTCAACCATTGTCTCTCGGGTAAATCTAGGAGATAGCTTAGTGAAGAACTTGGGTTGGGGAATCGTGATCAATTGTTTCTACATCCCAGGTCCTTTCCTTGGAGGCTACCTCTCTGACAAGATTGGAAGGCGTAAGACCATGGCTTTAGGGTTCACCCTACAGGCTATCCTCGGCTTCATACTTGGCGGTGCCATGGGCCCCATTCAGAATATCTTCCCACTATTCGTTGTCCTTTATGGAATTTTCTTAACTCTTGGCGAAGTTGGACCTGGAAGGTTAGTTTATGCCTCCTGTGTTGTAGAACTATTTGCTAATGATCCTGCAGCACTGTCGTCCTAGCAGCTTCGGAGTGCTTCCCAACGTCAATTCGAGGGCAGATGATGGGCTTTGTCTCAGCTTGGTCCAAGGCTGGAGCTGCTATTGGAACACAGGTACATTGAGGGATCCCATTCCCCAGCTCTAGTCAGGTACATCTTCCTAACTCGGAACAGGTTTTCACCGCTATACAAAACGCTTATGTATATGATTCTTCAAAGGGTGACCAGGTGGCTTTTCTCATTGGCTCTGGTTTTGCGGTACTTGGTGCATTGATCGCCCTTTTTGTTATTCCAGACGTCTCGCGGCGTCTGGACGATGATGACGCCGCATGGAAAGCATATCTGGCAGAAAATGGCTGGGAGGCAAACTGGGGAGATGATTCGACTAAAGATCCAGCCGGGGTTATCATGGACCGCCCAGCTTCTTAGCTATATCGAATCATTTTATCCTGATAGTTTAAGAAAGGCAGTCTTTTAAACAATGGTCCTTGACTTTATAATATTATGCGTCTTATTAAGATCTTTCTACATCGGGTAAGAAATGGGTAATGTTTTAAATAGTGGACGTAAACGAAAAGTGTTAAATTTAGGTAAATTGCTATAATGTATATTAAATTGTTGTAAAAGGGACGATAGTAGGTTTTAAGGGCCTACTAATAGTAGTATCTTATATACTGTATAAGTGTGGGCGCACAAACCACTCACTTCAACAAAAAGCTGAATTATTGAACTTTTAAAGTTCGTACCAGGCAAGACATTCATCAGCAAACCGACTTAATAAAGCATACCTAATAACAATAGTCTTACAGGTAGGTATATATCACCGGTCTCCTATGACAATATTTCCATTGATGAATTGGAGGAAATGTGCCTCTCAGTCGAAAAAAAAATTGTATACACGGAGATCGGCGGCCAGGTTGGACTTGTGTTGTACCTATTTTAAAATCAATCTTATTCCTCCGCGCAACATCTTGCGACTTAACCTTGCAAGAAGTCTCTAGGTGATATTCCAGTGATAAAATAAGTAATATATACAGGCTGGCTCACTAGCACTGCATACGGAGTACACGGTAGACGTGCTAGACGTGATAACATACGTTAATTGTTAATGAATCTGGTAAGTAGCTGAACCTGCTACATATTGTATACTATTAATCATAGGACTGGATATTCTCAGTTCTTCGCAAATTTACCATCTACTCTTGTTGGACTCGTGCAGTCACCTCTAGGCCATAACGATGCCAAATGCGATAATATTATCATTAATCAAACTCGGAAATCTTTCTAGCATCTATCCGTAGCACCGTAGTACGTCGTGGATCTACGCCAGGACTAAGTACGGTAGATTTCCTCCACTATAAAGCACATGCGCCGATGACTAATCGGTGTTTATAACATCAGTGATGGCTATTCTTCTCGGCCTACCAGTCAAATGGTCATTTGCTCGAGCATACATATGGGTCTACTCGTCACATCAATGCATTCTCACATCGAAAACGTCCGTGAGATCTGCAACACGACGAAGTGTCCTGCTTTTTTTTTTTCGTGCGGGACAATGAAGTCAGGCCGAGATAATCTGCAGAATTTACATCCCGGCAGTTCTGCTTTCTGAACCATAAAATTATGGATTAAGTTCGGAGAGAAGTATCGTTGTCACTCATATTCCAACGGAATGTGGGGTCTCTTTGCAGCAACGCCCTAAGTATATAAATGTTTCATTTTTGAAATGTCCGGCATACGGAGTGTCGGCTATGAATGCCTTCCGGGAGAGGCTCATCAAGAGACCGCCAGACCGAATTCACCACAAACCAGGGTTCTGCAGTAGTTCATGGTGTCCGGCAAATGATGCAAAGCGTTTATTTTTCTTACCATTAATGCGGGCTGGTAATCCGACTATAAAAATCATTGAGTGCTCTGATGATTTTACTGCTTCTCTTGCCTGGAATACCATCAAATAAAACGAATAGTGAACAATTCGATCGAACATGACATTACCTCACATTGACTACGATGCAACACTCCATATCTTGCATCAGAATGGAATTAAAGACGTCCAGTTTTCGACTACATTATTTACGACGATACTTACTGCCTTCATTCTCGCTCGACTTCTGAGAAACAAATTTAGAAATGGGCTGTCTAATCTTCCTGGTCCAACTTTAGCATCGTGGTCGAGACTTTGGGTAGTTTTTGACGTGTACAAGGGAAAGCATATGGATACAAGTAAGTGAACAAGGCTAGTTCTGTTCCCTTTGCTCCACTAAACCAGCCTAGTGATGAGCCTTCACAAAAAACACGGCCCTGTTGTCCGCATAGGTCCCAACAAAGTATCGATCGCCGAATCCGCAGCTATCAAGGTTATATATGCACCCAGCGCCAAATTCCTTAAGTCGGAATTCTATGATGTGATGAACATTAAGCAAGATGGAAAGTTCAACGAGGAAAATCCGTTTGCAACTCGGAATGAAGTGATGCATACTAATGTCAAACGGCCGCTCGCACCTCTATTCAGCGCTTTAAAATTACTCACTTACGAAAAAAGAGTTGATGAAACATCCGAATTGTTCTTTGTGCATTTGACCAAGAGGTTCGCCAGCACGGGTATTCCTTTTGATCTTGGTCAATGGGTTCAGTAGGCAAAAACACGTCTCTCACCCAATTTGTGATCTTGTTTATTACTAACTTGAGCAAGGTTTTATGCTTTTGATGTCATAGCCCAGATCACTTTTTCTAAGCCTATCGGCTTCCTTGATCAGGGCAAAGATATAGACGGTGTTATTAAAGGCCTTTATCTGTTCAACAAGTACGGGGCTATCGTGGGCCAGTACCCAGAGCTCCACTCTCTCCTCTTAGCAAATCCCATCATAGGATGGTTTTCAGATCCAAGACGGAGCAATCCAGTGGTTCAGTTTGTCGAGAAGATCTTCAAAGATCGCAATGAAGAAACAGATGTCTCCTACCGGGATATGATTCAGGATATCACTGATATTCATCGGAGGAGCCCTGAGAAAGTACCGGCTAAGAGGGTAGTAGACGTATGCACAGGAAATTTGATAGCCGGGAGTGATACAACCGCTATAGCACTCCGCTCGCTCTTGCATAATCTCCTTATAAACCCTCATTGTTACGCAAAACTTCGGAACGAAATTGACAATAAGGACAAGAACGGAGAGCTATCTCTCCCTATCCAAATGAAGGAAGCCTCAGCAATGCCGTACTTGCAGGCCTGTTTGAAAGAAGCGATGAGGATGCATCCGTCTGTTGGGCTAGGCCTAGAGCGAGTTGTTCCCAAAGGCGGTGCTACCATTTGTGGTCGCTTTTTCCCCGAGGGTACTGTGGTAGGAGTTAATCCATTTGTTTCTGGTCGAGATAAAGCAGTTTATGGCGAGGACGTCGATACTTTCCGCCCTGAACGGTGGATTGAAGCAGATTCCGATCAACTTCTACTCATGGAACGGAATTTCTTAGCGTTCGGTGCGGGGAAACGGCTCTGCCTCGGGAAGCATGTTTCACTGTTGGTAAGTTATCCAGATCAGGAGCGCGTTACAGAAACTTGTTTACTAACTGCGCGAAGGAAATGTCTAAGCTGGTCCCCGAGCTCATTCGACGTTTTGACATTACATTGGAAGATGCCAGCAAGGATCTTCAAGTACACGACTACTGGTACGAGATAGTATTTCCCTTCACGCAAAAACAACATCCCGGTTGCATTTTGTCCTTAATCAAGTTGATTCAAATGAGAACAAATCATTTCTAGAGCTAACACGAAAACCCCATTTAAAGATACGGAAGATATACTAATCTGATTATCCAGGTTCGCATTCCAACAAGGACTACACTGCAGAATCGCCGTTCGGTATTGATTAGATAGGCGCATGGAATTCGACATCACAATGGTTACTACGGATAGACTGAGTATATCATAATATTGTACATGCTATTATTGGCAAATAAATGAGAGTGCCTTTATCTTGTTCTACATGAGAAGCCTCGGCTTCATTGCTTTGAATATCTTTTATATAAACCTAATAGCAATGTACCCTACAGATTACCGAAGACTAGTCCTCCGTAAGTCTTAATTTACTAGTAATCCAAGGGCTTCGCGACGTCCCTTTGAAGCAGGGTCAAGATAAGGTATCTCACCTATTCCTGAGGCGCGCACGCCAACTCTTATCCCATCCACAAGATGAGTATCAGGCTGAAAGTGGTAATTATTAGCAATGGATCACTTTATTGCCATAATGTCAACGGAACCACTTACTGTGGCCGCATGTAGTGTGCAGACATTGCTCCAGATTGCGCAAGCTTGCTTGGTCCAATGCATTCTTGCGATACAATCATGGTTCCTAGTGATGAGCCTCATCACGTAATCGCGAATCATTTGATCTTCATAGCTGTATACATTATTTATACGCGAGACGTGCAACCCTACACCTGCAAAGAGCGATTTCCATCCTGTGACGGGATGCGTCCGGATGACGGGGTGTACCGGTGCAAACATATAATCTCGATTCAAGGGAGACCCTCTAGGAGACATAACCTCGTATCCGCCAGTTTCGCAGGCTGACTTAAAAACGGGCTGGGCACAGGTTGCAGTGAGGGTTTCCAAATAAGAGCGGAATGATGGAGACATCCGATCATATCTTCACAAGTCAAAAACGAAAGGATAAGGGAGCGACATATCAACGCACAATTCATATCCAGAGCACCAAAGCGTATCCCCACCAGAAAGGGGGGTGTCTTGCATACGCAAGAAGCTGAAGTCGGAAGGGCAGTTCTCGAATAGGCCTTGTGTGGATGCTTAGCTTGGATGCCTAACTTCCAATTTCGCGGTCAATTGTCTTACTATCACTGTGCCATTCCCTCCCTAGGTCTCGCGGTTCGCTATTCTCGTCTGGGCGGCCTTTCATCGTTTTATAAATCTTTTTCATGGCCTCGGAATTTATCACGTAGCTGAATGGAAGAGATGATTAAGATGGGTCAATTCGCAGTGCTACCAACCGCTAATTAAAATATAAGGAAACTTACATATTTGGGTCTCTAGTTCCATCGGCCATAGGAATGTTATTTGGGTCATTGTAGAGGGGGTGTACATGAAGACCATTCTCCTCGGGTCTCCCGGTGAGTTCCCCCAACAAGTATGTTACTCGCTTTTGCTCCTCAACGGAGAGGTCGTCTTGCGGTGCGCGAAAGAATACGACACCTCGCTCACAAATCGTGATTGCTAAGTCTCGTAGTTGTTGCTTTGAGTTAGAAGCATCGATTATATCCCTAATCTTCGCTGTGGGATATTCTCGACCAATAATAGGGGTTACATCAACATACTCTAAGTGATCAATTGAACCTGAATTTACCAACGGCGAGCGCCTTAGGCTTGATAAACCGTCAATACCGACATTAGAATGACTGGACCCAATACTGGGCTTGTGTTTTAAAGTAGATGCCATACTTTACCCCTCTTTAGTAATAGCAGAGTGATGAGTGGAGAGAGCAAGTAGTTCCTCCATAAGCTCTGCGGCCACAAGAAGTGTTATTTATAGAACAGCAATATATCGATAGGACTAATCTCAATATATGGGAGATAATTTACCGCTGGGGAAGATATTAAATAGATGAGGAGCACATGTATACCGAGGATCGGCACTAGCTATTCTATATAACTGCCGGGGTATCTGGATAAGCTGCCTCCGCATCCCCCCTCTTCTTCCCTCCATCTCACGGCTTACATGGCTAAGTGAAATTATGGCCCCGTGACGTTATATATGATTCTTCGCTCGATTAAAGAAATACTATGCTACAAGTTTATTACCTGCCTTTGAACTAGAGGCGAAACTACTCACCCTTGTTGGCGACCCGAACCTACTACAGTGACAATAAAAATTCAATCCATTCTGTTCACACTTGTAGTTTCATACGCGACTGAGGGGTAGAGATGTGTGCCAAGGTCATATCAGCAAATCCTCTCAGGCTCGACGTGCGCAGTCACCTGAAGTGTATAGCCATATGTGCCATTGCCACAATTTCTACCTTTCAATATGGTATATCTGTCAAGAAATCCAAATTCGACAGAGTTGTTAATCAAATCCGTAGGCCTCGACTACGCGCTTGTTGGTGGGTTTCTATCGTTAGTAACTTGGAGAAGAAATGCAATTATTATCAATAACATTTACTAGCATGCCGGGGTTCTTGGAAGTATACGGATACTATGATCCCGAGCTTATGGCTTGGAACATTGATGTAAGTATGTCTTAATATCTGGATTAAAGGAATATTCGCCCAATGTTTTGCTAGCCCGTCGTTCAGCAGCTCGTATCAAGCCTTATGACGATAGGGACTTTTATATCGTCCATGATGGTCGGTCCCTTTAGTAGTAGGTTCGGGAGGAAGGCAGGGCTTTGGTCCGCCTCGTTGCTAAACTTCATATCAACCGCCATCATGTTAGGCACTACCAGTTTTGGGGCTTTGTATTTATCTAGGCTACTGCTCGGTGAGCTTTTCAACCCCCTTTCGCGGAAACATCGTCCAGAGGAGTTTATAACTAGATATGATAGGGGTATCCGTCGGTTGGTTTCTTACGTTCTCCCAACTCTACGTTGTGAGTAACTTGAGAAGTCCTTTACTCTTCCTTTGGGCTTGTCTCAGGGGTATGAATTGTTTATCGTAGCTAATCATATGCATTTCGACTACTCCCGAGACTTGACCTGAATTGTAAATATCTAGGTACCCAGTATAAAAATGACTGACTCCAAATAAGCACGAAGTTACGCCTGCCCACCTCCGAGGTATTACATTTGCTGTATATCAAATCCAACTCTGCATCGGATCAATAGTCGGGGCTGCTCTCGATTATGGGACGCATACAATGGATAGCAGGCGTGCATACCAGATCCCATTAGCTATATTTTTCGCTGCTCCAACCATTCAGTCGGTCGCACTGTTTTTCTTCCCTGAAACGCCTCGATGGCTAATGGTTAAGGGACGCGATGCCCAAGCGGAACTCGCACTCCGCGGACTCCGAAACCGTCAAATTGATGAAGTAGAGCTTCAGGCCGAGGTGAACGAAATCCGACAATCCACAAAGCAACAGGTTGGGCAAAACAAAAAGGCACTATTTCTGGAAATGTGGCGAGGCCACAACTTGCGCCCGACGCTCCTTTCGATAGCTGTTGTCTGCTTTCACAGCGCAAACGGTATGTATTGGTTAGAAGATGACAGGCTGGCCGAGCTGTATTAATGATTTGAACTAGGGTCTTCTTGGGTAAATATCTACACAACATACTACCTTGAAATCGCTGGGGTAACTGATCCCTTCGGGTATTCACTCATGATGACCTGCATGGGATTGTTGGGTGCTCTATTCAGCGTACTCTTCGTGCGGCACATCGATAGGCGTACGATAATGCTAGTAGGCCCTTTGGCATGTGGAATGGCCCAACTAGCCCAGGCTATTGCGTGGTCAACGAGGCCGGGCTCTGAAGAGGCTGGCCGAGTAGTTGTTGCTTTCATTGCACTCTTCACCTTTTTCTATGTAGCATATGGTAATCATTCAAGATAGTGACGCTCGTGTTATGACGATACTGACCATTTTGGTAGCACCATATGCCTGGCTCCTCGGGGGTGAATATCCTAATAGTGCATTGCGCGGGTACTGCTTTGGTTTTGCCACCGCTTTCAACTTTATTGGAAACTGGCTAGGGACATTTACAGCTCCATATTTCATTAACCCAGCAAGCCTTAATTGGGGCCCCAAGTACGGATATATCTGGTTTGCGTCAAATATGATTGTTGCCGTCTTCGTATGGCAATTTCTTCCCGAAACCCGAGATCGGACACTGGAGGAGATACACGAGATGTTCGAGGCCGGGATACCAGCTCGGGATTTTAAGGCGTATAGATGTAAGGAAGTGGAAGGTTTTGCGGCTGATGGAGGCAAATGCTCGACGAGGGATGAAAATCTGCAAGACTTCCGTACCGAAACAGTAACAAAGAGCCCTGCTAAAGCTTATGGTGTTTAGATTAAGGCTCTAAGACAGGAAATAGTTATGTGCAGTTCAATATTCCATTGTTCCCCCTGTTTTACACATGTAAACTCGGACCAAGAGTATTCTAAGGGCTTAGACATCTAAATCAGCCTATTGTGTAAATTCTATCT
Source organism: Camillea tinctor (assembly GCA_022578605.1). Classification (NCBI taxonomy): domain Eukaryota; kingdom Fungi; phylum Ascomycota; class Sordariomycetes; order Xylariales; family Graphostromataceae; genus Camillea; species Camillea tinctor. The sequence continues at coordinate 420,064 of MU394080.1, read as the reverse complement.
TAGAAACGCATCATGATCGTGGAAGTCATGAGTAGGACTCAATAATTTCGGATGGTCATGTATCATCACCCTTAATGTACATTTCTAAAAACACGCATTGATGCTGTCTTGGCAATATAGGCACATGATGTATAAATGCCAACATGAGCACTCAAGAATGACGAGGGCACATAGGCTTAAAGGATGACGAGAATTTATATTTCATTTTTTATCATGAGAGTTAAATAGACAATATTCATATAATACTAACAATAGTCGTCAGGTTCCATCCATCTTTTTATAACGGATATGGTTTTATACGATGAATAACCTCCACCTAATCGTTCCTTTTTCATAACGTCCATAAGCCACTTCGCCGCTTACCTAGGGGATAAACGACAAGAGCAGACATGAACAAGCCAACAGTAATGCCGATGGCAATTTGGATCATACTAGCAGCTACATTAAAAACCTTTAATAAGAGACACTTCAGTTAGCAGGGTATGGCTTGCTAATGAGAGTGCCAGGCGACAAGCAGAGGGAGATGAGTAGAAACTTACAATGGCGTTAACAGAACTATCTTGGCCGGACTGCTTCATGTTAGTAGCTGCCAGAATCTTCGTGACTGTTTAACAAGTCCTGGGCCTGGTTCCTTATATAAAGGAGATCTAGAAGCGTGATATGGATGGAGATTTACTTGTTGGTAATACAATATGGGTGGTGCTATTATCGAAAGGGTCTCTTAAAGGGGATATTACGGGAATGGATCAGTGTTTTCCTATCTACGGTACTTACGGTTGCCGATCCGTTAGATTTAATGAGTTGTGTCGCAGTTTGTAGCCCGCTTACTATGGCTCCGCTCGAGGCAAGACTTCCCGGCACCTGAACATAAACGGCTGGTAGTAGGACTATGGCGGCGACACCGTGTCGTATTCGACTGTATAAGTTGGCTAGCACTCCGATGGTAAAGGCGCCAAATGTGTAGGCGATTGGTGCGCTCGCGCTGAATTTCTTAGAGGTGTAAAAATTCACGACATAGCCAGCTTGAGCAATAGCTATCATAACTGGCATCTGAGTCCATTTAGCCTGAACAGTAAACGTGGTGAAAAAGACGTAGAGGGGGACAAAAAGGAAGTTCCAGTAGGTATCAAGAGTGTTCTGGCAGACAGTTTCCGTTGTCGCGTTCGGGTCGATAGCTCCGTACAAGGCCGCCCCGACCGTGATACCGTAACCTAGAAATAACGAGTAAATAATAGCGTAAACCATCCGAATCGACCCCGGTACGATGGCTTTCGAGTGAAGCTCAAGAGCGGATGATAAGACAAGCCACCCAGGGAGAATCATGGCAATGGAGCTCTGGGTTAGGGCCGAGAAACAAAATAGACTACCGCCTCGGATGCTAGCAATGGCGCGGGAGAGGAATGTCATTAATATAGCAGCGCTGACCTCGAATACAGTGTTGTAAGTCTTTGATATCGGCGCGATGACAAGCTGGAGTATGCCTAAAAGCGTGCCAAGAATGAATATTATAGGTAAGTCGATTGGACGCGCCTTGAAAAAGGTTGATACGGCGGTACTTGCGAGTCCGTACATGAGCACACAAAGCCATACAGGCCAGTGATCCTTCGCTTTGATCACAGCATCAAGCCTTGACAACGCTTCGTCAAGGTTGATCACGTCGTGCAAAACCTCTTTGTAGATAAGATGAACATCTTGGAGCTTCCCTAAGTTCACTCCTTGCGTAGTACGCACGATCTTGACCTCAGTAGTATGAGTTAGAACATCGTCAAAAGAGATAATCATACAGCCTGGTATGTATAGGAATTGGCTCTCAATCTGCAGCACTTTTGCTGTCGTCGCAAGATACTCCTCTAACCGATGGGAAGGCGCGCCATAAAGCATAAGCGCACGACACATCTTGAGAATGTATTTCTGGCGCTGTAGGATGTCGGCCACGTGCACGGTGATCTTGGCCTGTTCTGCTTGGGCTATTCCCATCAGAGACATGATCTTACCACTTGCAGTTCGTTTATGGCCAGGCCGTTTCCTCAAATTAGGAGGGTCCACCTTCAGATTTGGGTTTGCAAGCTTCGCAGATGCGCCGATGAGCCTGCTAAGGGTCTCCGTTGACCGCGCTTCCTCGGGCTGCTTATACCATTTTCGACGGGTAGGTGTCGTTGCTCCGGATGATGCAGCTCCGGATACGCACTCGTCTGATCTACCATTTTCCTGAGAGACACCGTACACTGGATTTCTATATGTCTGGAGAATCTGGTAGAATATACCACCGCGTGGAATCAGAGGCACAGAATGCCCCTCTTCTAACTTAGTATCCGATATGTTTTCCGCAGCCCCTAAAGATTGTGTTAGCCCTAACCATGGTACTGGAATTCCTTGAAACCTCGTAACGAGAGAAAATGTCAGAATGTCCAGCATAATCGGCCACGTGCGAACCCCAAATATTGGAATCAGAGGACCTGGGACGTGGAACTTACCTCCAGTGCCAAGGGTTAATCCAGACATGTGTCTATGGGCCCTCAGAAGTTCTTCGGCCTCGGACGTCTGCTGAGAATTTCCATATTGTTGCGGGGTTCCTCCTGGAGATTGGAACCCAGGATAACCATCCACGCCCATATTGGTATCACTTTCATCAGTGCCTATATCTGGTGATACCAATTCCCTTCTAGGGGTAGGAGCACGATCGACCTCTTCTACTTCGTCAACTTCCGAATTGTCAGCTTCAGAATGGCGCCGTGCATCAGCGGCAACGGCTTCTGCCCGTAGCGCCGCAGCAGCAGCCGACTTCGCCTTCTCCGGGCTGAGTGGTTCATCGTGCACACTGCCAGAAGCCGACTCGTATGATTTGGGGTTTCTCAACAGCGCTGGCCTAGGTTTTGCTGCGCTTGGAGATTGCCGTTGCTCTCCCCGGTCTTTAGACATTGCTCTTTCTGAAGGTGGGTTATCTGCCGCAGAACTGTTGAATCGTACCCTCGGCCGTTCATTTCTCGTACCGGGCCTGGAAAGAACAGGCACAGATTCTTCTGCCCCGGGGGTATTAGATACGGGATTGTCCCCCAAGCTCTCATTGCCCCCTCCCAAGGATGTCATATCGTGGGGCTCATGTGAGGACTCTGGAGAAGGGGAATCCATAGCGGTGTGGTTGTTGATTCTTGCAGCTTTCAAAGAATAGACGTCAAAGAGATAGAGTAAGTTCCCTTGGCACACAAAGGACGGACCCGCGTGGCTTATAATCAACCAGGCCCGTGTTCGATTGGTGCCCAAAATCTAGAAGGTCTCGGCCATGACGGAGGAGGAATGCCGATATCGCTAGTTAAGATCATATATAGATCGTCAAATTAGAAGACCTGCGAGTTTACTCGTGATGGATTAATGAACAAGTGCTTGGACGCTATATATATGGATCAGACCAGACTTGGCTCCTGCGCTGGATTGCCGCTTTTTCTAGTCAGCATGATATACAGGAGTTCGAATAACGGCGATCGATCCATTGGGACCTGCCAACCAACCAAAAGATGCATTGATCCAGATCCCCAGAAAAAAGGGGTCCCGCCGTTTTTAAGATCTTTATATAAGCAAGTGCTTTATACGTCGGTAAGGCCACGATAAAAAATGTGTCCCGGGTTTCTTCGACGGGCAGAATTCTCTATTTGGTTAGGACTGGCAGTAGAACGAGAAGCACTGACACACTTTTACGTAAAGAGAAAACCAACAAAGGCGAGTATTGTTCGATTAGCTCATCTCGCAGTCGGATCAGTGCCCGAGGCCACTTGGTCGGGGGTGGAGTAAGTATTTTTATAATGCGTAAATGTCAAATGTACGGAGATTAACGACAAAAAAGACTGGGGAGATCCGAATAAGATGAGGCGGGAACCAGTAAGAAGTGCTGAAACCAGCACGACATGAAACTTTTTTTTTCACAATTGATTCCGATGGCAGATGCCACGATGTCCACCCATCGTTTCAACTGGGCGAGACCCCTATAGCGTCAAAGGACCCCTTTATTTTTACGCTGCCCTTATTGCATAAGCATTGCAGGAGTTCGCCTCCTGTCTGAAAACATTCCCCAGTACGAGAGCCTTAACCCATACATGAGCAACGTTGGGTACGCAGCGCGGGTATTCGCTTTTCACCTGCACCCCGAGTCTTGGACCCTATTTTCCTCACATTTGAAATGAGTAGAAGTTTCGATAGTCAGGGAGATGGATATTAAGGAGATCGGTCGCTCAAGTGGCTTGATGCGGCTAGTGAGAAACATGAGAGTGGCAATAGTTGCAGTTGTTTTTTGTCTTCGCTTCTCTTTGCTCTTCTCTCTTCTCTAGTCTCCTATGTAGAAGAATTCTAGATCCGGTCTTTAGAAGCTATTCCCTGGTGTATTCCCATTCTTATATCGCTATTATGAAAAGGCTTGCAAGGGAGTGGAGCAAAGAAAGAGAAAAGACTTTCCGCGTATTCAGTTGAGCTAAGAACAGGGCGACTAGAGGACTTTATATGCTAGCTCAGGTGCCAAGAACCGAGTCGTTAAACCAAGTCGAGGCTTAGAATAGCCAAGCCAATCTCAGCTCAAGGCAACAGGTAAGGTCCAATAGAGGATGGGTTACCTGGTAGAACTTTAGGAATTGGGGCAGTGGGATTAAAGTTGTCGTAAGTATTTACCGCGACAGCGTTGCATCTCTTCCAGCGGCACAGACCAATAGTGTAGTAGTCCAGGCATCAGAATGTGAGACTGGAAATTTTTCAACTAACACCGACTCTTTTTTTCGGGTAGTTTTAAACATATCGACCTAAGATGTCCGTAGCACGATTGTGCCCATTTTTTTGGTCGGGGAACATAAAACCATGATTTATAGCGGGTTGCTATATTACTCGTATGTGGTTCTTATAGTTCCCAAGACATCGCATCTTTTTTAGCCCCTGATATTTAAATAGGTCCTACATAGTAATATCATGGAAGCACGTTCCATACGAAGTCCACAACAAGGGGGTACAAAAGGTACGTCTGCCTACCTAGTCGTACATGGCTAGCAAGGATGTAGACAATTCAATGGTAGTGTTTGCGTGCTTACGCGCATTTTGTATCTTATAAGTGGGTAAAACAAATATATCACCTTCGTCATTATGAGCTGTTAACAAGAGTAAGTGCTGTACAATCCCACCAAAATTCTACAAATAAGCCAGGCAACACAATTCCTTAACTTTTAACTCGACAACCTTAAATAACACATCGGCCTTCCATACTTTCTAATCATAGGGATTGGCATGGATACCTCACCGTTCTAATCGTCGTACGTAACTCTATTGAGTAGGTCGGACCCGAAGTATAGATAGCGTTCCTAGGAGAAGAACGTGTAGAATATTAGTAGTACATGTAAGTGCTAAGTGGGAACACAAATAAAGAAGGAGAGAGGGGTTTAGTAGAGACACCTAAAGGCAGGAATCTGGGTAGGGGCTGGGGACGTAAGGAGTCACACAAGCCTTTATAGGATGGATAAAAGAAAAGTCCTAACACAGGAATACCCAACTACTTACCTGCCTTTCTCTGTCTTGCCTACTTAGCCCAACCAGTTGAACGTACACTTTTATCTATCGAGTTTTGATTATGGTGTTGACCGAGGTTATCTAAGAACCCCACAGAGAAGTGCTCTGTTACTAGTATCTATAATGCTCTCAGTTTTGTCTGGTACAATGTCTCCTCGTGCCCGCCGTTCGCTCAAGGGTGCCACAGCTGTTGTTACTTTACTCCTGCTCATGCACTTAGCTATTAGACTCGTGGATTTTGCAAACCTGTTCGGCTTCTTCAGGAGACACTCGGGTATCACTATTACACAACGCGAAATACTGGACACTTACGCGTCGCAGCAGACGGGAGCCAACAATACTAGTGCTCTCTCCGCTGTCGTACCCAGGATCCTACATCAAGTATTCCACGACTGGAATAACCCTGAGAGCGATAATCCGACCTTACCCGATGACTGGGAGGCTGCGCGGCAGACCTGCATCGGGCATAATCCTGATTGGGAATATCATCTATGGACTTCAAAGTCATCGCGCAACTTCATCGAGGACAACTTCCCTTGGTTTATATCTACCTATGACGGCTACAAGTTCCCCGTCCAGCGTGTAGATGTGATCCGTTACTTTGCCCTCCTTCACTTCGGAGGCATCTACATTGATCTTGATAACGTATGGGAGTTCTCTTCTTTTCCTCTTCCGTTACCTCCCATGCCCTGTTTTCTCCCTCATTACACGCGGCTAACTGCTAAAATATATATTCCCCTGTTACTTATAGGGATGTGCCGAAAGTCTCGATGCATTGACTCAGTACCCGGCCTTTACTACCGACGGTGGGCACGGGACGCTGAGTAACAATATTATCGGGGGCCAGCCCGGCCACCCATTATTCTACCTCCTAACCGAGTCGCTAATTCCATGGAACTGGAACTGGATACTTCCATATGTCATAGTTAGCTACACGAGCGGGCAGTGGTTCGTTACAGCCATGTGGGAGAAATACCACCAGCTTCTATCCGCTGACGGCACGGTTCGGGGTTTCGACGGGACCGGATGGGCCCCACTCCACCATATACTTATGGACATGCGTCCGGGAGCCCCGGACCCGTATGTGCTGTGGACCCAGGAACGCGGTGGTACATGGGACCAATGGGATAGTGCTTGGTTTGGGTGGCTAGGTAATCATATTGGTCTGGTCATTGCCGAGGTCGTCGGAGTTGTCATAACAGCCGGTCTTCTCCTCTTTGCTAGTGTGAGACTATGTTGTTACTGTATGAAACGATCCAAAGAAATAAGCGGCTACACGTTAATAAAGGCGCAGGACCAGAATCAAGTATATTAAATATTGCTTCATGGCTACCTTATAAGTTGTTAGTAGTTACTAAAGATTCCCTGTTTAAATGCCATTACCTCCATAGGTTTTATTCAACACAACATTTAAAGCTAGATATAGACAAATTTTATTGTGCGGAGAGTAAGAAATTGGTATACCGCAATTATCTGTCTGCTCAGGTATAAAACACTAAGGTCTCTCTATTCCATCACCTCGTACTCTCCATTCTAGCGATACAGATATGATACAGGACATAACCTGGGTTATCTAACACGTTATATAACGAAAATAATCAGGTAATTAAGCCTTCATGCATTATATTGTAGTGAGTATGGCGGTCTTGCCGGATTGGAATCATTCCGGGAAGTACATGTTAATTGTATGTAGGTATGTACGTACGTGAAATGGAAAGACATAATAACAAAAAACAAAGGGGTGGAGACTGGTGTATTCAAGTGTCTCTCTAAAGAGGGAACTATCTAGTTAAGGGTTGCAAAGCGTTGGCAACCCTTTTATAGTCCCTATGAGATGACTAAGGCCTTAAGGCCCTTAGTCATCATCTATCATACAACCAACATTGTACAACAGCAAGTTGTGTCCCTAGACAAGTTATACTTCCCTAGATAGCAAAGTTACAGTAAGCACTTCTTATACATGTAACATTACATGCATACCTATCTAAAAAACGAGGGACAATTCTCTCAAGAGTTTACAGCGATACATTCTTAATAACCAGAACGTATAAGCTTGTTAAAAACATATCACGCATCAACCTAACTTCTCATAAGCCCACATAATACTTAAAGCCTTGCTCCTTAACTATCACAGCCAACCAAGCTTCCTCATTGGCGACTAATTTCTGTTATTACCCATCTAGGGCACCACATACATGCCTATGTAGATACTTACATCTCACTTAATCAATCCTACATATCAATCCCGTTTCTCCAGTAATCATGTGGTGTACCCGGATGCTACGTACCCGACTTCCGTGCAAGAGGAAGCGGTTGAAGAACGGGTTGAAGAATTACGATAGCTTCAAAGCATAGAATTGAAGGTTTCAACTTTATGCAGTCGGTATGTTTAATTTGGCTACCTTCTACCGTGAATGATAAACCGAACAGGGAACAAGACCGTGGGGTAAAGACGCGAAAGATCTGACCGTGAGTAGAGAGGGGGATCCCAGATCACAAAAACCATAACAAGGAGCTTGAAAAATTGATATGAGAGTATAAACTCGGGATGGATCATCACCCGATGTCTGTATCCCCGCCTTCTCTCCAATCAGATCTCTCTCTCTCTCTCTCTCTCTCTCTCTCTCTCCGCGCATCATACGGAGTTACGTGCCCACACATGTACCTAACAAGCTAACTAACCTACCTGATAGTGAGACATGATAAAAATTCGCGGCGTTAGTTAATAAAGTTCCTCCTGTTGGGACGAACTGAATGCGGGGGAATTCCTGCATACTATCTTCTCTATTTTCTTACATATATATCTCAGGCACACATATATTATAAGCCACGCTCTGGTAATCAGATTCTAAAAGAATCTTCTGGATCAAGTCATATCCTGATCTATTCGCTGGTCTAGAAGTCATATCAACACGCCTAAACCGCCGCCCATCACCATTATGAGCGACGAAAAGATTTCTAGAATAGGAGACAGCGATATGCCCCCGACACCACTATGTATTCCCAGTTCACAGACAAGCAAGGGAACTGCGGGAGAGACTACCGGAGTGCAGGGCAATTCCAAATTCTACGAGGCAACCACCGCAGCTCCATTAGATGCCCTGTCGAAGACGTCCTTTCAGCTGTATGCAATCCTCCTGGTTGCGGCACTGAATGCCACCTCAAGTGGTTTTGACGGGGTGAGTGCGATTTTGAACTGATATACCTATATATATATATAATTTCTAGTAGAAGAAGAGAGGTAAGGGGGACAGCACACCTAGAGAAAAGTCGCTAACGAGGGAGACCGGGGAAAACAGTCTATATTCAGCTCGATCAATGCTATGACTGAATACAAGGACTACTTCCATCACGAGGAGCTCGGGAGTGCCACAGGGATAATATTCATGATCTATACGATCGGTAACATGGTATGGTTTAGTTTGACTTAGCCAACACGTGTCGCTGAAACTTCTCTAACATAGGTATGCGCAGGTTGGCTCCCTTTTTACGGGGCCTATTTGCGACAACCTCGGCAGACGCGCTGGCATGGCGACAGGGTCGGTCCTCATTATGGCCGGTTCTGCCATTCTGACGGCAGCACAGAATGACAAGTATCTTCTAGGTGGTCGGTTCCTTCTAGGATTTGGCGTGTCGATTGGCACAAGCTCCGCACCGACATACGCGCTTGAATTAGCACCACCTCGTACGTCAGGGGCTACCCTTATGTATTAAATACAATGTGCTTTAACGAAAAGTCTAAGCTGAGGGATCCTTTAAATTAACATGTGGTATTGGCAGAATGGCGCGCTCGTGTAGTCGGGTACTACAACACTTTCTTCTATAGTGGCTCGATTCTAGCGACGGGGGTCGCCTACGCGTCAAACAAGTCGAACTCGGAGCTCGCATTCCGCTTACCCCTATCCCTCCAGATTATACCACCTGTCTTCATCCTGTTGGGCTGCTTCTTTATCCCCGAGTCGCCGCGCTGGCTCTGCGCTAGGGGGGAGCGTGAACGTGCTGCCAGTATCCTGGCCAAATACCACGGGGGAGGTGATATGGAACACCCGATGGTACAGTTGGAGCTCAAGGAATTTGAGGACGCCATCAAAGTGCAAAAAGCCCAGTCTTGGTGGAATTATTGGGATTTGTATAGTCCACCGTCCCACTTCTCTCCCCTTTTCCCTCCTACGCTTGTGACCCCAAGACCCTAACCATATGATGCGCTTCAAGAGTTGCGACCCATAATGCGCGCTGGCGCTTCCTGATGAATGTGTTCATGTCATTCTTTGCTCAGATGGCCGGCAACTCGGTGCTCACATATTATCTCCCCTCTATGTATGGTAGGTCGCAAGAAGCCCCGTTCCAGTCCGAAGATGGCTTCTATCGCTTATGCTAACTCTGGCGCAGTAAGTTGTATTATCTATTCTGCACTCATATTTTTAGCCTGATTTCGCATGGCCCAAAAGACATGTGTTGTTCAGGGGCTTCCTCGCCAAAAACTGTACATTGAGAAACGAAAGACATTACGTATATTAAAAAATAAAAATAAAACACAGACGCAGTTGGGCATCGTCTCCACTGAACGGCGCCTCCTCCTCACATTTGCTGCCTCCATCGTCGGTTGCGCAGGAGCGATCGTAGGTTCTGCGACGAATGACTGGATCGGGCGTCGAACTAAGTTATGGATCGGCTCGATTGTCCTAGCCTGCCTCTTCGCGGCCGTGACTGGGTTCTCCAGCCAGTTCGGCGACGGAAAGACCGCCAACGTAACTCTTTCCAATGCCGGGGTAGCTATGGTAAGTTCGAGACGTGCCTCCCGCTCCTCTAAAATACGGATCAGATGAATACGACTGGCTTATTCTGAGTCTCAGATTTTTCTTTTTGGCCTCGCGTACTCGTTCGTTTACACCCCTTTAACAGCGACATATTGCGCTGAGGTCCAGAACAACCATACGCGTGCTAAGGGAATGGGATTGGTAAGATAATAGATACAAAGCTAATGCAATCGATTTTAAGAAGGGTATACTTAATTAACCATCTTTTTAGCATGTCATTATGTCGAATTGCGCAAACTTGTATAACACGTATGTCACGGCCATCGCGTTAGAAGCTGTATCTTGGCGATACTATTTTCTATTCGTGGGACTAAATCTCGTTTATGGTACGCGATGCTTAAGTGAATCCAAGTTTCGCACAATAATCTGCTAATCTTACAACTCCAACTGTTGAAAGGCCTGGTCTGGTTCTTCCTGGGTGTCGAGACTTGTGGACGTACCTTGGAGGAGCTCGACGTGGTTTTTGACTCGAAATGGCCCCCTAAAGCAGCCTTGGAGAAGACCATTATGATCAGGCAAGCGGATGGTCATTTGCAAGGTATTGAGCCTCAAACAACACAAAAGGGTGGTGCCGGAGTGTAGGTTGTAGTGGTACATAAACGTATCATGAGTACGATCACTCTAGAAGCCCTCCTGGCATGTCTCGGATTGAGGTAGTGGTAGTTGGTGCTCAGCCCATCAGCCTGAGCTAGTCTACTAGAGACACTATCAACTACAAAAGAATACATGCTATATCATCATATGGCAATATAACCATTATTATCATCATCATACCAATGTTGCAGGACCCTTACCCTTGTTAATCTGGTTCAAGTAAACCGAGCCATGTCTCGTAATCTGTCGCCCCAGTCACTCTGCGTGAGTAACGCGAAATAACTCAATAGACATATCTAACTAACCTAGGTGAACCTAGAGGTAATGTGCTAGATCTATATGCCCGTTCCCCTCCAGAAGAGGGAACAGATTAAGCGCCCCAAAGACCTGGTCAGTTTGGTTATGCTGGTTCTCGAAGGGAATCCCTGACGCGGACGACGACGGATGCGGTGAGATGATAGAGCCACTTAGAGAAAATATTCCTGGGTCGATATCACCAAATAGACCAGAGGCCGCCCACGGGTGGGCCGAAGTCTCACTTGCGAGGACGCTGCCATCTTCTTGAGAGTTCGACACAAATGGTCTAGTTCCCTCGGGTAAGTGGCTTTCGATGTCACTGTCATTACAAGGGATAATAATCATCTCTTTTTGCCGCTGTTCTTCCGCGGGGATCAGCCCGAAGAGCCGCGATGAGTTTTCCGTGGTGTGGAGGCGCTCCTGCATCTCCTTTCGATCGAGATACTCTAGCGCAATAGACAGCAGGGACTTAGCGATGAGCGCGTACTGCATGGCGTGCGCATCATGGAGATGGACTGCGAAGTGGTCGAGCGCGGTGACAGACATGCGCGCGTACTTCTCGAGTATGCGCCCGAACCCACCCATGAGGCCTACGCCAACGACGAGGGATGCAGCAAAGAGCCAGGAGCTATATGCATGAGGGGAGGTGTCAGCGCAAATAGTATAACTACCTATGAAAAGGATGGGTGAGCGGATGGAGCTCACACTATAAGGGGCATGCGATGATCCAACATTCCTCGTTCTATGAGATCTAGGACCATTTCGACCATTAGGCACGCTGCGTCGATACATGCATTGGCTAGTTTAGATCTTCCCGAGTTGGTGTCGCCGCTAGGCTGTTGGGCCCCCGTTGTGCTCTCGGGGAGTCTCTTACACAGTTCGTATATGAGGAATGGCCTCGACACCAGCATAACAGCATAATAGTACGAAGACAGGGCTTGGCACCCACCAATAGCCTCTGTGTCATGGCTCGCTTCTGTCTTCGATATGCTACGTAGGAGGGGTGTGAGCCATCTCCCCGACCATTCTCGAAGCTGACGTGAGATACCATCAGTCAACTGAAGAGTGATTTTGCGTCTGTGATATACCTCAAGCACGATACCCTCAGCAATCAAGAGCACCTGCACTGAGGCGTTGAGAAGGTCAAATCTTTCGCTTCCATCTTCCCCTTTGCTATGGTAAGGAACGGTGCAGTCCGAATCTGACGTAGCGGGTGGCCGACCCATGGAGATGCTCAAGAATAGATCAAGCACTCGTAGACTCTTCCATAGACGGTCTCTGGTGAATTTAGGTTTTATCCTTTCTCATGCTGCGCGGAGTGGGTAAAAACCATACCTGCGGTAGTGAACATCAGCGCCGAAGCGGGAGTTCAACTCGGTTCTATGTATCCCGATCGAATATGCAGCGCGTACAGCAATCCCTTTTTCTACCATTAGCCCTGGTAAAGATTCACTTAGGCAGAGATAGTATCTAACCAAAAAATAAGAAGGCACCATTAATCTGACATGACTTCACCATATACCAGGTGACGAGGATAAATGCCTGTACCGTCCCGATGCTGAGATTTCCTCCTAGGCTAGATAGCGCGAGGTTCTTGGCATGAAGGAAATACTTAGCCGCGGTGTCCTCGTCTTCAGACTGAGACCCGATGGCTAGCACTAGGTAATTCACAGCCGCGGTGACATCAGGCGATCGTTCCGCCTGTGCGGACCAAGTCGAAATATCCGCGACGAGGCGCTTGTTATCGAAGAGATCGACTAGCGCCGAGGTCTAGAGAAACAAGTCAGACTAGTCTCCTTCCCCGTCCTATGTGAGTTAAACTGCTTCGAAGAAATCCACATACTACCGTAATAAACACATTCACAAGGCGTTCTATGCCCCCTGCATCGACGGGCGGCTCACCCACAGCGCACGCCGTCACCTGATCAGTGCTCACATTCTCCAGCATAGATACGCGGCTTGACTCAGGAGCGAAGGCGTGTGAGTCTACACGCGAGGTCACGATCTGTCTCACGGTCTGGAACAGAGAAAGCGGCGCGCAGTCGCCAATGAAGACTAGGTACATATAAAGCCAGCATCAGCTAGAATCATTTCTCTCAAATTCGGTCCCATATCCCCTAAAGCGAGCGGAATCATAAGTACTTGAGGTAGATAGGCAAGGTAACTTACTCAGTTTACCCTGCTCATCGCACACGAGGCGCGCCTCGCGCGGCACGATAGCCTCTTCGTCGGCGGATGCATCGCTGCGCTGGGTTGTGCTCCCCGGCACTTCCGCTTCCGCTGGAGCGGGTGTGCGGCGCGGTGCGGGCGTCGTATTCCCGTGCCTAGAAGACGACGAGGATGAGGATCGGTGTTCGGGGCGTGATAAAGACGAAGCAGTGGGACGGCGACGGGCGACCGACGGGGAAAAGTGGCACAAATGGGCGCGTCGCCGTCTGGTGCAGTAGCTGCAGGGTAGCTTACCGTCACATTTCACTGTGGCCACACGATCTCAGCGCCTTTATATTTACTTTTGCATTCCCTTTTCTTGGGGGGTTCTCTTTTCTTTTCTTTCCTCTTTTCAAATAGGTTTATAGATATAACAACTACCTTTTCTCTGCTTGCAGTTATCGCACGCGTTAGCAACCCGCACGCGGACGTAGGGAGGCGGGTCCCCCGAGGAAGGCTGCATTTATCAGCGTCCGTCTTGCTGCTGCTGTCGCATTCGATGAATTTGTCGAAAAACGATTCGTAGATGATTTTAATTGTTTATCTCAAAAACTTATTGTCTCACGTATTAACCTGTCTTCCACCCGAGAGCACGTTCGTTACTCTTAGTATTGGATTTTCAAGTTGATACACCAGACCTGTTTAGAACGTTGTGAGAAAAGGAGTTGACGGACAAGGGCGGATCATCGGAACTTCGGAATTGGTATTGATCTCACCCTTTATGTAACTAGGAATGACGGGCTGGCCTGGGCGCCCACTAAATATGGAAAACATCCGCACAAGCAACGAACTAAGAATAATCTAGTGTACACTACCTAGGGGTAGGTATGTATCGTATACTCTTTATGTAATTCCATCCGAACTCCCGTTCTTTCGGAAACCCATTTACGCCAAGTGTAAGGAGATGAACTCTGCCACCGCCGCCATCATTATTACGGCTTACACCGCACCTTTGAAGTATTATGTATGGGATGCCCGGGGAGAGAAATGAGGGGCCTCTGACGCACAGGTACACAAGGCTTGCATGCCACCCATATCCTGTATCCCATGGGTCAGTCATAAGGGTGGTCCTTTCGTTGCTGCTGCATACGTCTCGTCACGAGTCTGCTTGAGAAACGGTATGAGCGCCGTGCCTCCGGTCCCTGTCAATTCCGTTTCCTGCCTCTGCTGCTGCTGGCTTGATGATGCAGTCGCGAGGTTGACTCTACTCTCCGTTATCGCTGGAGCCATTGCTCCCTGTTTCCTCGACGGTATGACAATATATCTCGTAACCATCTGCATGTGTTTGTGTCTAAAGTCTCCCAGCGCTTTTGCGGCAGTTTCGAATGCTTGTCGAAGTTGTCTATGGTCTGTCGATAATGACGCGGTTTCCAACATCGCAAAGTCCCTTAAACTTGCCATACGGGACACGCTCTCGAGGAATCTTCTATGCGGGCCAGGCATGTAGAAGCGGACTTCCTGATGAAAGGTCACCTTGCCGGGAGGGCGATCCCTGTTGTCGGGCTGTGGCTCGCGCGAAGTGCCTACGCCGGTCGACGTATGCTCGACACCAAGTACCACATCGAAGAACTGAATAAGTGAACTCTGCCCATTACTGCCACCTCTCAAATGCCTCCAGCTTCCCCTTCCCTCTCCTTCATCGTATAAAACGCCACTGGGAAGTCCGGCGGCTTCCATGTTCTTAGTGCCCGCCAGATAGGGGCGTATTTGGTGGTAGAAGACCATGGGATCGCACTTCTCCTGCATACGGTCGAGCGTGCGACCCAGGGTCCCAATGCACACGGTCAGAGCCTTAAGGCCACCTATCATGGTTCCGTAGTCGTGGTGCTCGACGGCCTCAAGGGCACGGAGCATGATGGGGATAACATGGGCGCCCTGCGCTTCCATGGCTGCGGACAAGACGAAGAACCAAGACTCATCTTCGGTGCCACTGAAGGTATGCAGGGCCTCGAGGCTGTCCAGATCGCAAAAGTCAACGCTAGAGCTTCTGAAGTTCCAGAGATTGAGCGCTGCGTAAGTGGCCACCGGTGGAAGGTCGAGGTGATGCGAGACGCGGAGAAAGGGAACTGAGATTGAGGGTGGGAGCACCTGAATACGAGTTAAAGAATTATCCTATTTACTGTGGTTTAAAAAGAAACACTACTTACGTCTGCCGGTTTACGACCTCCCCATATGTATCCATGTGTGAGAAAAGATAGTATCACGTAGGCCCGCCGCCACTCTTCGTCTGCGGAAAGCCTATCTATAGAAAGTACGTCGAGGCTATCGACGGCCTTTCTGACATTTCCCTCTTTTAAGAGCTTCGGCAAATGATCTAATATGATCTCCCACGGCTCATAGTATAGATCTGGCAAACGTCTGAGTGGTTCTCGATCCGGAAGGAAGCCATTCTTCGTGACAGAATAACTGAGAAGATTGCTATCTCTCCGGTCTCTTACACGCCACAGGTGGGGGGGTTGGGCTCGTGTCGGCATTTTTTTTTTTTTTTTTCAAATCTTAAACGTCTTCGAGGCTTTATACACATAAGACTAGAATTATGCTACATTAAAGTCATATCGGTATATTGGGGATAATTCCTATCTAGTTTAAGTCTGAGGACGTCTTATATATTAACTGTTGACCCTTGTCAAGTCGTCAGTGGAGCTGATGAAGACATGGCTGGTATCCTCAATGATGACAGGTTCTTTTCATGCGCATTGCGCAGACTCGGTGTACCTTGAGCACCGTGAGCCTTTTCACTTCGCCGCATTGTATGAATCTTTTAGTCACAGCTATCCTGCTAAATGACTCTCTTCGTACGCTTAATGGCGGGTGTTGGTAGTTCGGATCTGAACACACGGATGGCGGAAGACGGATGCGCCAAGCAGTGGGTACTAAAGCATCCGTTTCCGCTGATAGCTTTCCGAAACTCATTCTCTAGGTAAAGACGGGGCCATATAGTATTATTAAACGGATCTATGCTCGTGCTCAAAACACAGTCAAAGACATATATGCCGGTTGCTCGGAGATATCAAATGTCACTGGGTTATGAGATGTGAACAGGTTAACAAGAAAGTCATACGTTTTACGCCCGAGTTTTAGCAACAATCCCACCAATGAGTAGCAGTACGCTACTACAATACGTTGTAAATGCTATTGAGTCTTCCAACAAACCAAAAGAAATATGTGCCGCTTGCATTGAGTACGGAAAGAAGTGTCTCCCACCCCGATCAGGGGGAGGAGAGAGTCTAACAGGCCCGCGTAGCCATGCATATAACGCGGATGGAGTCTCGGTGATCAACTAAGCTGATATGGTATTGATGCATCCAGATGTACCCCTCTTCAAATGATAAAAAGTTCCCCAAAGAAACCATATAACGCCCGCTATGCTAGGTCATCACCCGAGGGTTCATGTTCTTCCTCATCCTCGTAGCCATCGTCTGTGCTTTCGAGTCCAGCTCCGTGGATGGCATAACTTCCAACCCAGCCAAGGAGCGCGAAACCAGCAAACACTCCCCAGGCTAGCAGTTCACCTTTAGGTTCAACGTGTGTTGAGAGGGTAAAGAGACCCCCGGAGAGGAAGGGGCCAACACTTCGACCAGCAGCCGAAAGCGTCTGCGCAATCCCATTGAGAGTGCCCAGTGTCGCGTGGGATGGGGCCGAGTTTGTAATCTTTAATCAGTTAGCAAAACCTCATAAGATTGGACTGAAAATCGCTTACTAGTAACATAGCACTAGAGAGTCCCCCGACGGCGCAGATATTCTTGATGATGAGAATAAATCCTATTTCAATGTACAACCAAATCTTGCTATCGCCAATGCCAAATAACGGAGTGGAGTCCACATATCCCACCCAAGGCATCAGAGCCATGGTGACTGAGAACCCCAGCAGTGAACCTCGGTAAGATCCTACGTTACCCAGTCGGGACTTGAGCGGACGGAAGAGAAATAACTGGAACAAAATGGTAAAGAGGCCGGCGACGGATAACGATACACCAATGACATCAGCATGTAAATTTCGCCCTGTAGGAGTCTGACCAGACGCAAAAATCGGGTAAAGACTATTGAATGAGCTGTTGGACAACTGGAAAACTAAATGGGTGAGAAGAAGTACTATCGTGGTTCGGTTGAGGAGCTGCCGCCAAGTGCCCGAATCAGATGGTAATTTCGGGTCGTAGTCAGCCACCTCATCCGCAGCGGTCTCTAAGAGACCTCTTTCCTCTCCCGTTTCGGTTTCAACATCCTGTCCGGTCTCATCGGTGGCTCCGTCGGCGTCTCTTCCTCCAGGCCAGATCCACGAGTTTCCCGGTCTCTTATGGGTCCTCCTTGCGCAACAACATAACCACGGAAGTTTTTCGAACAGACTAGTAGCGTCTCCCTGGTCCTCCAGCGTCTCCTCAAACCATATAGCGAGGACAACAACACTTAGCGCCAAAAGTACAGCACCTAGGATGTTGGGCGCAAGGAAGGGATATCTAGCTTTAGCAACCGTGCCTACTAACAGGCCTCCGAGCGCAGGCCCGGTGATGCTACCCAGGCTATAGACGACGGGTAGCCACGTGAACGCCTTGCTTTGGTTGCTCCGGTCTGTCAATTCTCCCAGACAAGTGGGGACTACGGCAGCATTACCATTCAGAAGTCCCATAGCTACGTGCACGAGCACGACGTGGACATATCTCGTGCAAAAGCCGAAAGCAGCGAAACAGAGACACAGAAGCGAAGTGCCGATCAACATGACAGGTTTTCGACCAACTATATCGGACAGGTATCCCCAGAGCAAATTTGTTGCCAGCTGAGCCAAAGCAAAGGCCGAAGCGAGAAGTCCAACCAACAAGCCAACCTCGTCGTGAGAAACCCCGGGGAAGGATTCGACCATCTCAGGCAGATAAGGCGAGATCGAATTGAGGGCTGTCTGCTCCGAGAGGGACAGCAGAGCCAGCAGCGCAAGCTGTTTGATGGGTAGGGGCGTCGTGTTGGCATGGTGGTCGTGGGTAAAGGAATCGCGGGAGGCCGAGTCGGAGGGCCGTCTGGCACCAGCAGACTTGGGTGCGGGAGTGGGAAAAGTGTGATAGTGGTTATGTGTCGGGACTCTGCGAAGAGATGCGGTTTTTCGCTTCGAATTCAGGGTAGGCAGCGGAGAGCCAGCACGGAACGATCCAATAGAGGCAGAGCGAGCCGTGTCCCTACCAGGTCTTGCGCGAGCAGAAGAGGAGGTAGCCGCAGCTACATTGGCAGCGTGAACCATTGTTTTTTTTTTTTTTGTTTTCTTTCTTCTCTTTGCGTGTGAAGAAGATATTCACACGTGCGAGGGCAACCACATGCGAGATGGCACGACCATAGGGCTACCTCAAGTTTCAAGAAGTATTTATTAGCGGGATAAAAGTAAGGTAAGGTTAGATCGGTGATATCGTGACCTTGGTGGCGTGTTGTTCGCTGTTGTTTTACTGCTACCTACAATTGGTGGTGCAAGAATAGATTATGGGTTATGGATTGGATGGAAAAGATGAATAAGTACAAGAATGATTGAATGATTGAATGAGTAGATGTAGACGTAGATGTAGCTGCAGATGTAATAACTACGAAGAAGTACTTGTAACTTACCTTATCTACATGTATGCATTATACAAACTAAAGCTAAAGTTACATACTACATAGTATGCACCTACATAGCGACCTAGGTACCTAGCATTGCCTTTTTTTTTTGTTTTTTGTTTTTTTTCAAAAGGACCTAGATTAGTTGGTTATACGCAAGCGGGGGGTTCAGGGAGGGGGTTTTCTCGGAATTGGCAATTGGGAGACGGAGTATATGCACAAATCGTTCGTAAGACCTAGAATCTCACGCCACCTAACTGGATATGGTAAGAAGCTTGCAGGTAATGACGCTGTCAATTGGCCTGATAGATAGCGCCAAACTATTCTCGCTGTATCTTCAATTTAGGTAGTATTGTATTACATCATCCTTGGTAACATAGGTATCCAGTTCCTACTAGACCTTAGGTAGGTATGTAGGTACGCACAGCACGACTAATGCATTAGGTACATACAGAATAACGTAAGAGAACAAGAACAGGTAACCTATTAGCAATTTTTGAATATATGTACTAGGTAAGTAGGTTATACCTTAAGTAAGGTTATCTCTGCGACAAGGTCACCTGTACTAATTGTCTTTTAAAGTTAAAGTATAAATCAAACGAGGCTCGTCCTAGGCTTCTTCCGTCATCTCTCAACCTTAAACCGAGACGAATGAAATCATTCGCCTAGATTAGACATCTAAGCAGTCTAGGATACCCTGTGCTGTACGTTCTAATGCGTATGTACATAATCTAAAAAGCAAGTGCTACCTATGTAGGCAGGATAAGATGTAAGGTATGTAGGACATGTAATCTTCACTTGTACCTAAGTCAGTTCCCTATCAGCGGCGATAAGCTCGGAGCAGATCGAATATAATTGACAACTCCGAGACTGTAATCACTGCTAGCAGGATTATCAAGGCAAATGAAGTACGATTCCTCGGCCGACTTTAGGTCGTTGATAGGAATGATAATACGCGTCAATCTAAAAGCCGTTAAACCACAAATACTATATAACTGGTTTTATAACTGGTTTTATAACTTCATACCAACAATTAAGTAGGTAACCTAATTATTCACGTTTAATGTTCGACATTTAACGGGATTAGCAACCTGACTAAAAACATGTATACCTAGGTAGAGAGGGATATATTCATGATGATACACACTGACTACTGAAGATACTCGCTAAAGACGTAAAGAGAAAAGCAGAGAAAAAGAAAGGAGAAGGGGGGGGAGGGGGGGATAGTTCGCGAGGGAAACCAAAAGAGCACCAGTTCTAGATGCAATGATTTCTAGGTAGATCTATATACTGATCGAGTGTACAACGGATGGTCTAGGATGAATAGTAATAAGCATAGATTATCTCGGATCGGCTAAATGAAATTATAAGCTAAAATACCTAGCTACTTAGATATCTATATAGGTATATTGACTGAGCTACTGCATGCGCCACGGTGGCTTTCCAAGCCACACCCCCACAATACCTACATCATCCTCTTAAATAACATTTAAGCCCGTCGGTGTTAGCTATAGGGATATATCATACTGCGTACATACAAATGGATGTGTTCAAACAATCTCTAGGAAAAACAAAGAAAAGACACCCTCACCCACTAGGAACTACCTTATAGGTGGGCAAAGTTAGGCGCTTAACAGTAGTGGTGGTGGTAGTAGGTAATCGTCGGAGCGATTCATTCTTTCTTTCGACCCAGAAGATTAGAAAGGGTAGATGAGAGGCGCCGTTTTTCCTTGGATTCGCTTCTCTTGGGAAGCTCTTTAGGATCAACTTCCACGGCGGGTCCCTGGAGATGGGTTACCGGGTTTGTCTGGACCGATCCCCCACCATCGACGGTAGCATCTTCGGATACCGCTTTACCACAGCAAGAAACCAGAACGCTTGTCTCGTTCTTACTGCCCGGCACGTCCAGCGCCGGGTTTCTCGTGAAGAAGTCTGCAGGCCGAATGTGGAATTGGTGGATCTCGACAGGCCTGGTTGAACATGATTAGCTATGTGGTACGGCGGACGTGTTTAGCCTCTTTAGAAATCACTTACATGACTGGCCAGTCTTCTACTCTGGGGTTATGCGTCAGGCCAAACACGTTCCATACAACCGGGCCGCTGAACTTCCCCTTTTCGCTGGTTGTGTCACCATTAGTTCGGTTGGCAGCGTCAACAAACCAGTCTCCTCTCTCTATCATAGTCTTAACACCACCCTCCTCTTTCTTGCTCTGATTCGTAAATTCACCCGCAGCCCAGAGCTCTCCATCACGGTATCCAGTAACCCACAGGTGGTGTTTCGCGAACGGAGCCCGCGCCGCCTGCGTGCTATTATCATCTGCGAGCATGAGCTGCGTGGCGTTCGGAATAAACTTATATCCAACGCTCTTCCCGCTAACTGGATTCTTCTTGTTTACGTTCTCCAACTTCACCGTCCTATTGAACTTGGGTTCGGCATCTGTGTACATGGCGTGTTCGACTCGTTGACGTCGCACCTTATAACCATTACCGAACGGGTTGGTCTCCGGGTTCATCGGTATGGGGTGGCTCTCTTCCAAAACCACAGCCGTTTCACCGTCTACGTAAGAGTCTATGCTAGGGTCGATTCTCACGGCGAATATGTGTTGATGATTTTGAGCTAGAGCGCCCGGGAACACGACATTTCCGTAGTCCGACACCTTACCCTCCTCGATGGGCACGACGCTCACAATGCCGGTCGCACGCGTCTCAACGGTGATACCCCCAGCGGTATCAAGTTTGAAAGCAAAGACATACTCGTAATTCGCGAGCGTCCCTATGAACTGGACTACGAGTTCGCGTAGTCTAGTAACAGCAGCACGGTTAGTCCTGAAGTTGGTGTGCTTCCATCCAATACCTAAACCATCATTAGTTTTGCCTTAGACCACCTGGATGCGGCATGATAACATACCATTGTCTTGTTCGTGCAAGCAAACAACATTCTTGGCGATATCGGGCTTTCCCTCTGAATTGATCATGACAGCGTCGAGGTAGTGAATGGCACCGACACAATCGCATCCGAGCTTGAGGTTATTGGCAGCACGACCGATGCCACCATCGCCAAAGTCGAACGCCTGCTTACGGTGGAATGGAGGTCTCGGGTCTCCGTATGGTACGGTCATCTCAGAGAATGACAACCTATACAGAATAGGCCTATTATCGTAACAGACATCATGAAGGACGGCACCCTCTCGAGGGGTGAAGCCGACCCGGAAACGCCACTTTTGCCACTCAATCAGGTTGTCATCGTAAACCTTGAAAGATGTACCCTCTGGCTGGACGACGTTGATGGGCTTCATATCTGTACGAAGGGGGAAATCTAGCAGTTCCGGAATATACTCCGCAGACTGATGATGCTCGAAGATCTTGACAGGCTCGGCTTTACGAGCTGCAGGGTAGAGGCTGTCTCCTTTGCCCCCAGTTGCGAGACGATCTATCCTTATCAGTTGCTTGGTAGCAATGTCCATTACGGGGATTATGGGCAACGGATATGCATAGTGGTTGGTGTCTGGGTTGTTTTTAGATGCATCACGGGCATAGACTAGACCCTGCATGTAGCGAGGGACGTCTTCTTCCGGGTCTAGGCCACCGTAGGGCCAAGGATCTATGGTGACGGTGAAGTTCTCTGGCAGGGAAAACTCCTCCATGGCCTCCTTAAACATTTCTGACGAAACGCACGCATCGTAGAACAATGCAAACTCGTCTGCTGTGTAACTAGTCTGGCAGCAGGCGGGAAAGGTCTTGGTCTCTAGTATCTTACCAGCATCAACATCGACAATGGTCTCCGTAAGCTGGGGTTTGCCATCCTTGATGACGTCGTATAGCAAGTTAACATGCCTTGACGGAACTGTAGCAGGAGTCTCCCCAGCATGCTCGGCGATCAAGAACTGAACAAGGTCACTCTTCTTGGGCTCGTCTGCATGAACCGACCGGAACCAGAGAGCAATGCCGTCGCCGCTGTGGGCTTCGACTACGAGGTTCCGAGCTGTCAGCAATTCGTCATTGGAGAGGGGCCGTAAGGGGTGAGGGGGTTGTGTGGCGGACATGGTCTATAAATAATAACAATAGGAGGTAGGGTATGATATAGATATAACTTTAAGTAGGTAGTATATAATAACCTAGACACTTATACAGGTAGGTAGTAGGCAATGTACGGAAGTATGTGATGTGAGAGCAGTAATTAATAAAAGCAGAGCAACACCACCACGGCCCAACTTGTCCCGGCTTTGACGCTCGTTAAATAACCTTTCCGTCCATGTATATATGTAACGACAATCCATCACCAAACATGTCCATCTACTGAGCTCAGATAAGCAGACCCCATCGGAATATTAGTAGTGTTAGTTATTCATGTAGCTTAGATTCAAATGTTATCATGTCCGCGGGAACCCGCATCTTGGACAAAGCAGAACGGTGGGGTAAGTAACTACATACCTAGGTAGTAAATAACACTGAATGTGGGGTTGGGAGTTCCTCCAAAGGAAAGAAAAGAAGAAGCCATGTACTACTTTACATGTCGTTAACCTAAATATGTACCTAGGTAGGTAGTTGGGGAAGTTCTAAGCTATATACGGCAAGTCCTTGCGACAATTCGAAACAGCTATTTAGCTTAACCTATAACCTGTAGGTTCAGGTTATCTCTGCTGCAAACATTGTCATAGATTAGCCTTTATAGGTATCGATATCTACATATCTTACTTTACGTCAATGCCAATACCTGCTTAGCCTGGACCTCCTGAGCCTGGATCGGAAATTTACATTCTACTAGGTACCTATGTAGTGTACAATTTGTAGTCAGACCACTTACTACTCTCCCTTCCCCCCCCTCCCCCCCTCCTTTGAAGACTACCACCACCACCACCACCACTACTACTACTGCCTCGGCAGGGAGGGTGAAGAAGGTAACGGTGGGAACTGAATATATCGGATACAGCTTCTTGAGCTGGTAATTGTCCGAGTTGGTAAGTTGCTTCACTGGTGATCGGCCTCTAATGCAAGTCTATTGTTCGGTAACCCTGACGGTATACTACCCTTGATACCGAGAGTTCAGCCGCATTGACCCCCATATTCGACGTCTCCGGATGGTAGCAGGGAATTGTTCAATGAATATTAGATGCTAACAAGCTACATCCCATATTGTTATGTCTCACTTTATCTACATGTTAGAGCAGGTATACACGAGCAAAGGCATACGGACAGACAGACTACCAGCACAGCCGGAAACCCGGTCCAGGGACCTACCTGGATAGCTGTCGCATAATAAACTACCTATAATAGTTCGTGCACCCTGGGCACAGCTTATAGCTCAGATCAAACCTCTGCTTTGATTCGTCAGCTATTGAAATGAATTAATCACATCCATTACGTTCACGCAAGGTCAACTCGTTCGAATTATACGAACAATTAGTTAAAACATTCCGTAGGTTACATGTAAATAGAAGCCGAGGCCACAGCACCAATCACTAGAATTAGTAAGTTAATGTCGTTATGGTACAATAATAATTGAAGCTATATGATGAACAGCATGACCAACAAATGCAATAGTCTCTATTGATTAACATTTATTAACTAGAAAATACATCATACACTTCGGTTCCGAGGTAAATATAATATTAAAGCTTTACTAGGTCCTCATGAGCAAGTATTCATAGGTACTATGTAAGCCCTTGGATTGTTTGTCAAATTGTCTCGATCTTCTATTACACAACGTAAGTACCCAATCGTAAGCTTCCTCGCGTGACACAAGAAGCACATCATCACGGGGGTCTTTATATTTCCCAGACAAGAGAATAGAATGAGGACGGGAAAAGAAGGGAAAGGGGGGAAAAGGGGTGCTCGGGGGAGAAGGAAGACTATCCCCGAATATCGGACTAATTCATACCTGATTATTACAAGATACCAAGCAAGTGTGACAGTGAATTATCTGCCTTGCCCAATATGAACGATATAGACGAAAAGTAGAATGAAATTACAAGTAAAGCAAATATGTCCTAGTCTTGGTTCACTCGCGGTTCATTCCGGCTGTTCTCAATTTGATCTGGAAAGCTAGGTAGGAAGGTAGGTAGATATGAATACAGCAGCGAGGCCTCGCCCACAAAATATACCATCTCATCTTGCCCTTTCCAACTTGTCGGTAAAGGGGAAAAAGTTTCATAATAGAATCCCAGGGGCCACTAACATACAAACATCCGTACGGTGATACACAGAAAGGGGGGTTGGGAATTATCTAGATTAACCTAGATGGGGGATAAACAGTCATGTAGAGTCAAGACTTGCTCATAACCCTAACTATACCAACACACCAGTATTCTACGCCAGCTACCTACGTATCTTGTGATATATATAAATACTTACCTACTCAAGATTTAATTGTCTAGGTCCTTATCTACCTTGCCGAGATCTTCTTCCACAATCGTAAGATTAAAGGACGAAGTAGAAAACCACCAGAGATCATAGGTATATCCCCGAATACATATTTAATATCTCCATACATTAGCAGTGACATCAAAGACAACGCTCATAAGACCTCTAAAGGGGAAAGCGCAATGAAGGGTCTCGGGAATATCAGCATCCTGGCGGCATGGCCACAGATCCTGGGTTGTGCCGCTGGCGCCGGCTTCTTAACGGGCGGGTGCCAGAAGGACTACCGGTTCTCCATGGGGAACATACAGACGTACTGTCTAGACCACGTCTGTAACAGCAACGTCTGGACGTCACTGAACCTGAACTACTGTATCAGCAATGAGCACGGGATCCTGACGCCCAAGAAAAAGTAAGGATCACTCTCAATATCGATTTTGTTTTCTCTTTCCTCTTTTCTCCCAACAATTCCATTTGGTACAAGAAAGGCAAGAAATTCATAGACATGCTAACACCCCCGCGCCACCCGCGCAGCGGTAATTATGAGGAAATGTGCGAGAACTGCTTGATCAGCGATGATCGGTACCATTTTAGCTGTGACTGTATGGACGAGTCCTTAGAAGCACACCACAGCGAGGTGAACCTGAGTCAGTCCCCCCCTAGCTTAACTCACCACCGACCGCACTAACCCGTGAGTAAACAAAACCAACCCCCCCGTATAAAGACGATATACTCTACAATTGGTACGGCTGGCTCTCCTGCTTCGATCTGCACGAGACTTCCATTTGGCACAAGTACTACTGCAAGGACCCGGACTGGCAGCCCGACCCCATGACACCCGACGGCGCCTGTACCGGCGGCTGCTCCGAGCGCGCTCACTCAGATACCCCCGCAGCCGCCGACTTCGCTTCTGGACCTACTGTCTCACCCATTAGCCCTGTTATCGATGAAGTGAGCGCGTATGTAGAGCCGGCGCCTACGGGGCGGTCAGGAGGTAGTATTTAGAAACAGACTAGAATCTAGGCTTGATAGGACGTGGTTGGGCGAAATGTCAAAAAGAAATCAAGGGGAAGGACAGGATAGGATATCCCTTTCTCCCCCTATAGTACATCCACGTTATGTGAACCATCTAAGAGCTTTGGTAAAAAGGGAAGAGGTCAAACGGATTTGATAGGTCTCCACAATGATCCAGGTCCTTAATTTAATATTGTATGTTTATGTGCTTCTTTTTATTTCAGGTTCGTCTACTTTTGTATCGTTTGATTCATCCTCGACCGTGTCTCCCTTAACCCGTTCTCGTGTGTTTACTATATAAATACGCCAACCACCCCAACTCCATTCTCCTCAAACCGATCCTATTTTATCCTCTACCACGACCCCAACGCCGGCAAATCCCTCGAGCTCCGCCCCACTAAAAACCCATACTCCCCTTCCGCGATCATAGCCCAATTTTGGATATTAACATCCCAATAACTCAGATCCCTCCGTGTCAGATTAAACGTAATCTCTTTCATCTCTGCTACGTCTAGCTGCACCTTCTCGAACCCGCGAAGGACCTTGACCGGGAAGTCTACTCCTGTGCCCTCTCCTGATGTTTCAGGATAGCTCAAGTATAGCTGCACTACGGCCTTTCCGGATCGATCCCCCGTATTCGTCACATTGACTTTCACAGTAACATACAACTCCCAAAGATCTGGGTTGCCGCCCTCGCCGCCGCCCGCGCCGGAGAGGGGTTGCTGAACATCGTAACCATCAGGGTATGGGTAGGAATCCGAAATGATCTCTTCAACCGAGTCGAGGTAGGGATACACATACTTCTCCAGTTTCCGGAAACCCTCAGGGAAAAGGGCCTGCTCCCCGCTGGGTACGGTAGTATCATACTCGGGTGCCTTGACGAAGTCATTTGGTCGCGGGGCAGGAAGTTTGCTCTTGGGCTTGAGCTGTTCGACCACTAAGTCCGAGAAGTCGAAGGTAGTGTAGCTTAGACCAAAGCCAAACTCGAAGCGTGGCTCAACACTATACTTGTCGAAGTGGCGGTAGTCTATGTAGAGACCTTCCTTGAAGTCCTGCTGGGGCACGACGCCATTGGGACGGTACATGACCTGGGCGCCCTCCCCGTAGTTCTCCAGGCGCTTGCCAATTGTCCAAGGTAATTTGCCGCTTGGATTCACATCACCAAAAATAACATCTGCAAGCGCATTGCCACTTTCTTGCCCGGGAAGGTTGGCGAGAAGCACAGCCTTGACGTTGGGTAATTTGACCCAGCGTTCCATTATGACCGGCCCGACAGTGTGAATAATTACTAGAACATCGCCATCGCCGCCATGGCAGCCCTTGGCTACACTGACGATGAGGTCATCTGTACCTTTTTGGAGGTCTAGATTAGGACGGTCGCCGGATACGTCCTGCCAGCTCTTGTAACCTTCTCCCGAATCAGCGTTGGCAAAGACAACGCATATTTGCGCGTCATTAAGGATTTCGGGCTGTTTCTCGAATGGCGGGTCGTTGACTAGATACGCCGAGACATTGACCTGATCGTTTTCCCAGGCCTTACCAAGGGCTTCCACCGGCGTGATCAGGTATGGAAATTCAACCGACCCAGATCCCCAGCCCGAACCGAGCGTGCCTTGATTACAACCGCGATCTGGACAGGAGTTTGGCCCCGAACCTGGCCCGGCATCCTCGCCAAATATGGCGATCTGAACAGGGCCATCTCGTCGACGCGCACTGCTGGAAGAAGTGGAACCATTCCGATTAAGAGGTAGCATTCCATCATTTTTGAGGAGGACAGTTCCTTCTGCAGCAATTTGTCGCGCAAGTGACGAGTGGTTTCCCATCACATTAATGAAATTGTTGACCTTGGTGGTATCTTGTGGCGAGGGACTACCAGGTGCGAAGACGCCGTTCTCCTCGTTGGTCCAAGAAGAGAAGTTAGGGCCCTTGCGGTCGAATTTGGTCTCGTCGTCTTGGCCCATTTGGTACCACGCAGCGACGATGCGGGTGACCATGTCATCCAACCGGTCGACAGGCACAGAGCCATTCAGGATAGATGTCGTGAGTTCGGGGCCCCAAAGCGACTTGCCATCCTGCCAGAAGAGGCCATCGCCAGGCATAGTCATATCCAGGCCGGCCAAAGCAGTGGAGACGCCTCCTCTTTGCGCGAGCCAGTCGCTCATGACGAAACCTTGAAACCCCATTTCGTCCTTCAACAGGCCGTTCAACAGCTTGGAGTTACCGCAAGCGTACGAGTTGTTAACCATGTTGTAACTACACATAACACTCGCCACACCGGCCTTGACCGCATCACCAAATGGCCACATGTACAGCTCGTGCATAGTTCTGTCGTCGACATTACTAGAAATGGCATTGGGGAGGCCCCATTCCCAGGGCTGGCGGAAATGCTCCTGTTCGTTGGCGACCATGTGTTTTATGGTGGCCATGACGCCTTCATCCTGAATACCCTTGATGGACTGGGCTGCAGCGATACCTTGAAGGTAGGGGTCAGCCCCGAAACCCTCCCAGTTCCGTCCACCTGCTGGCATTCGGCCCAGAGGACCGATGCACGGACCCAATATGGCGTTGATACCCTTCTTTCTCGCTTCGAGGCCGTGAGCATTTCCCCATTGGTACATCAAACCTTTATCCCAGGTAGCTCCAACCGTGACACCGGCAGGAAATGCCGTGGCATTATCGGCAAAGCGAATCCCTAGAGGCCCATCCTGCAGCGCCAGCGCTGGGAAGCCGACGTGGATCGCCGGGCCAGTATTTCCGGTGGCCGGGCCCATGCGCCAACCCGTACCGGTGGTGACATTTACCTTCTCGGGCAAGGTCATCCGAGAGACCATCTCACTCGCCTTCCGATAGCTCTCAGCCCAGGTTCTGGCCGTGCCTCCTTTCGGGGTTGGGTACCAAGGCGGGGACTGGCCGTCGGGCGGGGCCTGCTTGTATTTCTTAAAGGCGAAGAAGCCGCCCGCACCGAGGGCTATCCACACCAAGGCGAACACGCCGAGGCAGGTTATGATACATCTTGTCGAGCGGCCGGTAAAGCAGGAGCAGGAGCAGGAGCAGGGCCTCCGTAGCCAGCGATTACGAGGTTGAGTCTGAAAAGCGGCGGAGGGCTTGGAGGATGTGAGAGGATCGGATTGTAGGAACTCGGTGGCATCGATGTCGGAGTCGAGATCAGACGAGTCTCGTGCGTCGTAGGACATACGAAAACGCTCCTTGTGGCTTAGAAGCTCTTCCTCGTGCGCGTCCATGACGGCGAATTTAGAACTACCCAACTAACCTATGGTATATCCAAATTGGAAGCGGACGGCATTGAGAGAGTGACCACCCTGACCTAACCTAGAGCGTAGGTAGGGGAACCTCAAACTTCTCGTGGGGGGTACGACGATGGATAACTGGGAATCCGAATGTGAGTGTGAATGTGAATGTGAATGTGAAGCTAAGTATAAAATGGTTATTGCAAGTATGCATACGCACCGGAAGCAACCTGCACTTTCATCAAAGTACCTAGGTAGAGAAAAAGAAAAAGAAAGGAAAAATAAATAATAAATAAAATAAAAGCTGGAGGATTTGAAACTTACGACTTGGAGAGGAAAGTCGAGTTAAAATAATTTTGAGGGTTGAAACGAATTGGCCTCCCACTTGAAACCTGGAGAACAAGCTCCAGCTTGGCAAAATGACCTAAGCCTAGCACTAAATTTAAGTTAGTGTTGACCTCAGGACATACCTGACCATTTTATGTAACCTTAGGTACTTAAGCAAGTAACTTATACTACCTGGATACTGAGTTGGTACCTGGGAGATATCTACCTAGGGGTATCTACCTAACTACATAGATAGTTGGGGGTTATATGAAATAAACAAATGGGTATTGGTATAATCTCTTAAAGTCCATTAAGAACACTCTTAGAAACAGAATAAAAGCAAAATAAATGCATGTCTCTGTATTCTCCCGCACTGACCTCTATATTAGTACTATTTAAAGGCATCTGACCTTATACTAGGTAGGTAGTGTTAGCTTTGCTAGGTACTACATAAGATGTACGTATGCGCTAAGTATGTACTTGGGTACTAAAAACGAAGCAGAATATACATAGTAGGTTACACTTACTATCAACACTACCTACTAGGTAGTACTTATCGATATCCAAATCCAAATCAACTAACTACTATGTAGGTTATTTGATTGATATGTATAACTTAGTACCTACCATATATGTACCTGCTTGACATATAAAAACCTACCTACCTACTACATGTTACGCCCTCCCCGCCCTCCCCTCTTTCTCCCCCTTTTCCCTTTTTTCATATGAAAACCCTCAGAAACTCCACCAGCGCCATGATCGCCATAGCCTGCCCATACGGCATACTCGTGATAGGGATATCCTTATAGTGCTGTAAATCGTGACCCATGGCTGTGCCGAACGACGTGTTGAGCAGTTCGCCGTCCTTATCCACGTTATCTAGTACTGCCTGTATCGCCTTCAGCGCCACAGCCTCGTGCTCCTTGCCGATGTACTTCTTCCGCTGCGCCTTGAGAATACCGAACGCGAACCCCGCCGTCGCCGACGCCTCGGGGTACGAGCCCTCGCTCTCGGGCTGGTCGAGCAGTGTGCGCCAGAGGCCTGTCGAGGGCGACTGTAGCGGGCTTAGCGCCTCGCACTGCGCGCTGAGCGTGTCGATAAGGTGTGTGCGGATCGGGTCGTTAGCTGGCAGGTCGAGCAGGTCGAGGAACTCAGGGATCACGATTGTAAGCCACGAGTTGCCCCGCGCCCAGAGCGCGTTAGCGAAGTTGTGCCCACCGTCGTGGAATGTCCAGCCGTGGTAGAAGAGCCCCGACTTGGTGTCGAAAAGGTACTTGATGTGCAGCAGGAATTGACGCTTTGCCTCCTCGACGTAGTGCGGTCGGTCGAGGAGCTTGCCGATTTTCGCCAGGGGCATCACTGTCATCATGAGCGTGTCGTCCCAGAGTTGTTGGTCGTTGACCTCGAGGTAGGTAATGTGCTGCATGCCGCCATACTTCGTCCGCTCGAGGTCGTGGTACGCCCATTCCGCCCAGCTGTCTAGCCAGGGAAGATAGGTCTGGTTGCCCGTCTTCTCGTATACGTACGCCAGCGTCAGGAACACCGCCATCGTATTGATGTTCTTGGTCGTCCCGCCTGCTGCGAATCGATTGGCGAACCAGTCTTCAATGATCTTGAGATACTGCTCATCCCCTGTGAGCGAGTAGTAGGCCCAGATGCCATTGAGGCCGATGCCGTGCGTCCATTCCCAATCATTCCATCCCTTGGTATCGATTACACGGCCATCTCCCAGTGTTAACAGGAACTCTCCGGTTTTATCTGTAATGTTGACGAGTCCATTGATGAGCAACTTGATCTTGGCATGTATGTCGCTAGACTTGAATCCGTGCACCTCGGCGGGCATGATGGGCGATTTTATGGAGCTTTAGCGGTTCAAGAATAGCATATAATATGGGGGAAAAAGCGGTTCCTTTCAATCTGACAAAGTCGCGCTCTCAGCATGCAAAGCCCGAGGTCATAGAGTAGTATAAACCCAATGGCCAACTTGGTAACTCGGGGTGGGATGAACGTGTTTAATCCTGTGCTCGCGGGAGGTCATCGCGAAGCTATCAGCTACACCTCCCCCGACCTGTCGTGAGGAGTAACCCCGATACTGACTTGGTGCTCCACTATAAATATCATATGCTCCCTCGATAAGTGTAGGGTTCGGGTGTCTCCAACTGCAGGCTTGTCCTTCTCGCCATCAGCGCAACGCACCAAGTGCTAACCCTCACCAGATGTGCAGTGGGGTAAGAGGGCTCGGTTCGGCTTGGTAGACATGGGGGTGGATATGAGATTTCCGTATTTCCATGATACTACCGTTGAAATAGGCTAGCGGTCTAAGGCAAGACGATTGGCCTTGAGGAGGGGAAACATGTCGCACTCTCTGCCTAGCTAGCTGTAATATGGCACTATGGTTCTCTCATCGAGACTCCCTGAAGCGGTCTTTCCCAGAACAGCATCATCACCGGAAAGACGGGCCAACGGGGGTATGGGAGAGGTGAAGTCTTTGGTGGAGAATTAGGCCACTTCTGGTCCGACGCTTCCCCGAATCTCGGCTTATATGGTCCCGAAGACTGTCTAGACCAAGGCTCTACTTGGTGAGGAGAAGTTGTTCCTTGCTCGTCGGATCCTTCGTTGGGCTAAGATTATCGTGGGGTTTTACGCCGATAGTCTGGAGTCCCCATTCGCCCCAGATTCTGGAGAAAAGACCCCGGATTCTTGTTCCATACCCGGTCTATGTCCCCAATAACAAAATGAGGGTACGGTCAAGAACAATCATTTAGGGGCATGGCATACATACGAGGCAATTTTTCAAGGATGATTACTTTGACAATGTGTGTACAGTGCATTCCACCGAGACCCGGCTCTCAGACCCGCGCCATCATAACGTACAAATGGTCGTAGTCACTCTATATGGTGTGCACCTCTTTAGGTTAAGTGCCCATCCGCTTGCCATATTCTCCCCCCTGGCAACATATCATCCTTAGTTATAGGGTACCGAATAAACGGTGCCGATTGAATCACTACACCGCAGCCGATAGCAAGGGTTGGGTCTGAAGAGAGTAATAAAGGCCTGGCTCGTCCCAGCTCACGACCG
Source organism: Camillea tinctor (assembly GCA_022578605.1). Lineage (NCBI taxonomy): Eukaryota > Fungi > Ascomycota > Sordariomycetes > Xylariales > Graphostromataceae > Camillea > Camillea tinctor. Next base: position 387,017 of record MU394080.1, on the reverse strand, counting down.
ACCATCGTCTCCTCTCTCTCTACCGCGCCTCTCAGTCCGTGCCGCGGATTCTTCCATTCTCTCTGGAGGAACATTTTATCAACACCACCCTGGATTATCGCCTGTTTAATCCAACAAGAGCCATAATCCATCATGTCAGCACCCCAAGTTCACGATGCTGAGCACGCCGAGCCTGTTGAGGCTCGGGGAGATGAGGGCAAGCACTCAGTCGCGGAAGTTGAGCGGAGCCAATCGGCCGCAGACGATATTGATTCCAAGGAGCAGGCTATGCACTACGAAAAGGTCGACAAAGAGGTTGCTAAGTACATGTCGAGTGCCCGGATTGAGATTACGCCCGAGGAGAATATCCGACTGCGGAAGCTGATCGACCGCCGCGTCCTCACGGTAATGATAATAACCTATTTTCTCCAAGCCATCGACAAGGGAACACTGTCTTTTTCGTCAATCATGGGCCTTCCGAGGGATACTGGATTGACTACGCCAGATGGCAAAGTTACCCAGCAATACTCTTGGTTAACGACTTGTATATATATTACTATTCTGTTTGTGGAGTATCCCCAGGTACGTTGCAAAATGGCTATATCATATGAGCCACTCGGTGATTTGCTTACAAGATGACATAGAATTACATTATCGCTCGCGTCCCCGTCGCTAAATATCTGGGATTCTCTATTGCTGCTTGGGGGGCCGTCTTGGCCTGCCATGCTGCCTGCAAGAACTTCGTTGGGCTCGTTACCGTCCGCACATTGCTAGGCCTTTTCGAATCGGCCTGCCAGCCGGCTTTTGTCGTACTCTCAGCTATGTGGTATCGCCGCGAGGAGCAAGCGTCGAGAGTGACATATTGGTACATGATGAATGGAGCGCAACAGATTGTCGGAGGCCTGCTAGCCTATTGCTTTACCCTCATCACCACGGGCCCCCTCAAATCGTGGCAATGGTTGTTCCTGACATATGGAATCATCTCAGTCGGCTTCGGTGTTTTCGTGTTCTTCTATATGCCAGACTCGCCCATGCGCGCGAAGTGTTTCAGCGAAGAAGACAAGCACCTGATGGTCGAGCGAGTCCGCGACAACCAGACCGGACTTCAGAACAAGGTGTTCAAGAAGGACCAAGTGTGGGATGCGTTGATGGATCCGCAAACATGGTGTTATGCCGCCATCCAGTTTACAACGACCCTCCCAACAAGCGGTCTTGGGGCGTTTGCCAACATTATCATCTCATCTAATCTGGGATTCAGCAACCTCCAAACGCAACTGTTGGCTATGGTCCTGGGTTTCTATATTATCATCATACTGCTGCTCTCCGTCTGGCTGGTCAAGAAGTTCAACCAGAACGTCCTGACTATGCTGGGTTTTATTGTCCCGTATGTCATTCCACTGATTCCAATTTCCAATCTTCTCCAATGTGTACCTCTACCTACCCAGGTGCCTATAAAATTGCACTTTACTGACAGAGAATGGTGGTGAATAGATCATTTGTCGGTACTATTTTACTCATGACGATTCCCAACGAAACATTCCCTCAACACGTGGGTCTCTTAATTGCCTACTATCTCACCCTGTCATTCTGGTCGGCACAGACACTGGGTCTCTCGATGATGTCCCGAAATGTGGGCGGTCAAACGAAGAAAACGGTAGTGGTGGCCATCAACTTCATATTCTGGTCTGCCGGTAACGCAATTGGTACGTCCTAGTCTTTCGAGTATAGCTATCCTATCTGGTGATGTTCTGCTAACGATATGGAATATCTAGGCCCTCAGGTATTTCTTTCTCAAGACGCGCCGCGGTACTATGTGAGTAACATTGTATAAAAAGTCAAGAGGATTGTTTCTTTACTGACATGATGATTATAGACCGCATTTGCAACGCACCTGGGTTGCTATTCTCTACTTGTTCTTGTTTTGCTATTCTTTCGCTGGCACCTCAAGAAGGAGAACAGGAAGCGCGATGAGTTGGCAGCAGCGGGAGTGGGTGAGGCAAACGACTCGAGGATGGTGCATGCTTTTGAGGATCTGACGGATAGAGAGAATCCCAATTTCCGCTACGAGTATTGATTGGTAGACTGGTGATAACAGGAGCGGCCAAGTCACGTTAGTGTTCTATGTAAGAACGAGGTAGTAAATGAGAAGATATCCAGAGTGAAGTAAACTCACTGTTGCTTCCTAAAGAATTTCGGACTGAACATAGCCAAGCTACATTTAATAGTAACATTAAGGTGGTACATGTACTAGGTTATGGTGATGGTGATGACTATTGCAGATTGCAGACTGTAGATTATTGATGCAAGGAAGGCAAGTTCATTCCTTATCTTCTTTTCTTTTCCATATCATGCATTTTACACTAATTATGTATGGGGTTTATGCATGCCTCTCTAACCTACCTAAACCTAGTCCAAGCAGCAGGTACAGAGGTTACGGGCCCGAGGTTATGCCCTACCTAATGTATGTACCCACCTAATGTATGTACCCACCTAATGTATCCACCTAACCTAATTTTGTCAGCTGCTCTACCAGCGCGCCCGCGTTTTCGTTTGTTCCCAATTCCTATTCCTATTCCGTCCTTTCCCAATGTTTCAATTTCTACCTTGTTACATACATACTACCTAACCTAGTATATATATATATATTTTTTACACCACTACCTAAATAAACTCCCGTCTCTCTCTTCTCTCCCCCCATTTTCCTGCCTAAGGCCCTCAACATTATACGGTCTGTTTGAATTTCCTTCTTTCTTTTTTTTTGCCACCGACTTTGAGAATCTCTACCATAGGATTTGGGTACATCTCACCATCCATCATGGATTACCAGTCGCCTTCACGGGATCGTCTCAATTCAAGATCTCCTACACCACCCTCCCGCTATTCACGATCACCTACTCCAGTTAGGCGCCGACGGTCTCCTACTAAATCAGCATCTGCCACCCCACCCCCTCGCCGAAATGGTAGATATAGGAGCGAAACTAGAAGCGTGAGCCGCGATCGTGAGAGTCGTAGTCCTTTAAGAGGAAGCACCAAGGTAACCCACATATACACCCATATTCTACTTACCTCTTCCCCCCACCTCTCCTTCTCTCTCTCTCTCTCTCTCTCTCTCTCTCTCTCTCTCTCTCTCTATCTGTGTTTTTATCTCTCCAAATTACAGACATGCTAACGCTAATGCCTCTGGCTCCCTTGCGAAAAAGATCGTGGTTGAGAAGTTGACTAAAACCATCAACGAAGACCATCTACGCGAAATCTTTGGTCAATATGGTCCTATCAGAGATCTAGATCTGCCCTTGAATAGGCAATGTGCGTACACGTACCTATTCCCTAACCCATATACATTTCTCCCCGACGAGCACAATAAATTAACTGATCCACAGTCAACACAAATCGTGGAACTGCCTACATTCTCTATGTAAACGAAGCCGATGCCGAGAATGCCATTTCTAGCATGCATGAGGCCCAGCTTGACGGCGCTGTCATCAATGTTTCTATCGTCCTACCCCGACGCAAGTTCTCCCCCTCCCCTCCAACTGCCAGCCGAGGCGCCAATATCGATCCCCGAGTTCCTGCGCCCGGGTTTAGAAGTAGAGGTGCCGGAGGAGGAGGTGGAGGTGGTGGAGGTGGTGGTGGTGGAGGTGGTAGAGGGGCTGGTTATGGAGGAAGACTACCACGATCCCCTGGTCGCTTTGGGCGAAATGCTCGCGACAATTTCGACACCTATCGTCCCCGTTCGTATTCGCGCTCTCGATCACCTCCCCGCCGTCATCGTAGTCCCTCCGACTCTTATGATTCTAGGTCGCGTTCTCCTCCGAGACGACGGGGTGGAAGACGAGATAGCTACGACGATTACGAGGGCCGTCGACGCAGCCGGAGTTACGATAGTTATCGAGGTCGCAGTCGCTCACGCAGCGCCGGCAGGGGGCACCGTTGAAGCCCCGAAGAAGAGAAGAACAAAAGTGCATTTTGTTAGGCGTTTAGGGAAGGGGGTGGGTACCAACCACGGTACATAGCAAGTTCCATTCCCAAGACGGATGGACTATCGTTCCGGCTTTATTCGAGTTTAATATAAGTACTCAAAGACCGATTTCGATATTTATGACCGCAAAAGGCCGCCAGCCCGGGGAATACTTCATACACCCGAGTTCTTTCATAGTGTGGAACAATGTGCTAAAGGAGTAAAAGCTGTATGGACTCGTATGTGATCTCGTCTTTTGTCTCGATATAGTAATTCCCGATCTGCCAAGAGTACCGTTCTTTAGGTCGCTAATATTTCAGGAGGTAGCTGGAGTGGGATATTAAGTAAATACATTGTAGTTTCTAACACCATCACACGGACACTTAAGGGGATCGAGTATCTATATCACGTCCTTTCATACTCTTCATCCCCTTCATACCCTGACGGCGGGCAAAGTAATCTTCAGATAATGAAGGAAAGAAGGATTCTTTTCTGGGCCATGAATCCATCGAGGATGGTCTATCCCGTATACAGTCAACTAGGGAGGGATCCATATGGCCCAGAGCTGATCAATCAACTCATTTGTCAGCACACAATAACTATGTGCTATACGGCGCGAACTGCCCAGATCATATGACCTGTTGTGTGCGCGGCTATTTCACTTTTGTACTACGCCTCACGGGGTATAGAAGTCGAGGTTGCAGTCGGCTTGAGCGGCTCAAGTGGGTTACACAAGCACAACAAGTTGGAAACTGACAACATCCTCCGACTTTTCTCATATCAACCAAACCCGCCAGTCGGGTTGTTGTGGGAAATAACAGCAGCATGACATTACCACCGCTGCCCGCCCCTAAGCGTATCATCACAGCGAACTTCCCTCTCGAGAGGTCGGGGGCGGCTGAACTACACACCGAACCGGTCGTTGAAGTTGTCGTCGACATCCTGGAGCCAGAGCCCATCTTAGGGGGCTCACTGGCACGAGCACGTGTCGCCAGCAACAGTCGTATGGCAACTGGTAACGACGGATCGTGAGTAGCACCGAGAACCTCTGGCCCGGCGTAACCTTCTCGTTGCCTGTGATACAAGACATATAGGTTATATGACGTCGAGGTTTCTTGTCAGGCTGTAAGGCTGCTAAGCGACTCTGTACTACACTGACACTGGGTCGTCGGAGGTACTATCGCGTTAGATGAAGTTCCCGGCTCGGGAATTGCTTTGCCTGGAGGACTAAATGTGTATTATCTGGACCTTTCTCCAAAAAAAACCGAAGGTGTTATGGTACGTACGGTTTACATCAACATGTACGGTGACGACTTCAAGTAGGGCTAACCGGTTTGCGCAGCATCGTACAACGTCCACCGACTATCTTATCGTCTTGAACGGCATTTTGAGCCTCATGACTGTTTCCCGACCTTTTAGAACCAAGGACGGCTATGGAGAGCCTACAGAGACGTTATGTCATACTGGCAAAATGGTCATTCGGCGGGGAATGATCCATGCGTAAGTCGTATAGTCGCTTATCAGCCCCAATTCTTGAAACACAAAGATTCCCTTATTACTTTTCCTCTCCCTAGATCTGTCCAGCCCTATAGGGCTTTAGGTAACATGAGATGAGATGAGTTACATCGATGCTGATGGATGGAACGGCGGTGCACAGGTTATCGAATCGTACTGATCCATAGGTGCGGCTCCTTGCGGTAGTGGCAGCCTCTGAATCAAGCCGAGTACCTGTTACAGAAGGGCATTCTCTACAGCGGAATGGCTTTTCCATGCTTGCCGACACATGGCTACCCTGAGCTATACTAAAAGGTGTTGGTGAACCCCCCCCCCCCCCCCCCCTCTTCCCCCTGCGAAGCTAAGCGCGATGCAGACATGATTGGAAGTTGTGTTCTCAGCCGCCGTTGAGGCTAGGTAGGACAAGAGTACTCACGACAGCTCATGTGTAACCGCACCTCGGAGATCTCTTACACCTGAATACTTTACGTCGGCTCTCTAGAGTTAATTATGGATGACGGGTCGTTAGGTGGCCGCTGTGTGTCATCATCTGGGGATATAGACCCCAAGTTTTTTTTCTGACAGGGCAGAATGCGAAGACCTTCCCCCCGACTAAGGCTTGGCTTTATTAAGTATATCAGACCGTATTCTTTGATAGAGGTTATGGATTGGACTAAGTCTTGTTTTATATTGCAACATTAGATTTTCGGACCCAATTAGGCGGTGACTACCAATGGCCGGTCGGTACTGAATGCCGAACGGAAAGGGCTTCGATCCTTTTTAGGTCTCATAAGGCGGGCGAGGATCGCTCCAAGTTCTAGGTCCACCGCAACTTTATTCAACACTGATATTAGACGACTATAGCCTTGGAAGTGTGTGTGCGTGCGTGTCTCTATTGTATGTAGTCATCTCTGGAAACCCCGTGAAATGACCTACAGCACGTGGCCTCGATACTCATACGAAGGATGAGTCTTTGACCGTGCTTGTCGAGACTGCTACTCCCTGTGAAGGTCGTGAGGAAGATGGGGGTAAGGAGGGGGCCGGGATCGTGTCATCTTCGCCCTCGACACGCATCGAGGCGTTTCCATGACCTCACCGTCTTGTCAAAGGAAATTCTTTGGCAAGCTATCGAAGACAGACTTGCGAGACTGAGGCGCAGGTTCAGCTGTCCAGTCACAGTTTGAATCCCAAGAATATGCCCCCCTCTAAGATGAGGCATTCACTTGCTTCGTTTCCCCCCCAGCACGTGGCTATTTCGACCCAGTAGGACTAATATGTGTACTTCATTCTATAGTTTTTTTGGTACATGGTAATCTCCTCGAATCCGTCGTGATCGGTCCCACGCCGTAGGTATGTCTGCCTTTCCATCTGATACCTAGAGGAACATATAAAACAGCCGTCCAGATACCCTTCATCCAGACTGTTTATTCTTGCTATACCCCACGCACTACACTTTCTAGATATTCACAACGATCTACCAAACGATCCCAAGATAAAACAAAAGGTTTAAGGATTAAGCTCCTCTCAAAATAAAAAGAATGACCTGTTCACCAACCCTCATCTGTCCATCTCTGGGGGAATCCATGCTTCCAAGCATATACCCAGGCCTTTGGAAGATTCGTCTGGACAATCTTCAGAGTAAACAAACCGTGAGCACTTTGCTTACTATGACCAGGGACGACGATCCGCTTTATCTGCCAGATCCGCGTCCACCAACTCCGGGCCCACAACCACGGCCACCCCCAATCCCTCCTCAACCACCAGTGCCCACTCCGCCCCCCAGCCCTCATTATTCAGTCTCGAGGAACAATAACGTCTCCCAGGAGTCTGGTACTTCCCCAACTAAACCGCATGTCTTCCCTCATCCTCCGCGACCTCCTACCCCTGGACCTAACCGGCCAGGTCCCGTCGGTCCTCGACCGGACGTGCCAACGCCACCTCCGAGTCCTCGCAGGCACCCTGACGCCACAACTACCCAATTCTTCAGGAAAACCGCCCGACGGGTCTTCAATAATGATATGGCTCTCATCATCCAAGATAGAGAAGGCGACAATCATCTCCAGCATCGCGCTAAACAGCCGCGCAAATCATTACCAAGACAAGCTATCTCGAGGAAGGGTACCATGAAACCCCCAACATTAGTCACTCTGAACAAGACCAAAGGCTATGCTTTTCGAATTGAGAGGCAGCCTGAGATGAGCCGCTCGTACGCTTCTGATGTTGTTACGAGATCAAGCAACCAAGTTCAGGAGCCCGAGGGACCCTCGCTGCTTCGGTGCACCCGACCTATCCGGTCGGTGATGGTGATCCTGGCGGCCCGCTTTCTCAGCAGCCATGGCAGCCTCAAGACGACAAGCAACCTCTGATTCGGCGAGGAAATTTTTTTAGGAGGGTGAAGCAGATTCTGACATCATCGGAGGTGACGGTCTGGATAGGACAGGAATGAGACGGGCAGTCATCGCCGACACGCTCAGCTGAACCTGATCTAAAAGGTGGTAGGGCTGACGTGGAGAAAAAAAAACAATATGTCCAGATAAGCTTCCTTGGGCGTCACGACAACATTCTACAGCAATGATGATGACGATAATGCCTTGCAGCTTGGTTCCACAGCATCCAGGAACCGCTGGAATAGCTTCCTTACCCCTCCACTCACACACCGGGTCCAGTGGTTCTGTACCTTTTTTTTCATTTCCCAGCTTCTTTTTTTTTTCCCCTTTTTTTTCCCCCCTTTTTTTGCCCCTTTTTTGTTTCATGATTTTCCACCCAATCTAAATTCGTTGTGTACCGAACATTTCTCGGTCAGTTATGAATTACGACTAACTAGACATAGATCTCTTTTACTCTTACTTCCATTTTCTCTCTTTTACTCCTTCTTTCCTTTCTCTCATGGGCTTTTTCTTTTCTTTTGCGGTACGACCTTTCTACGAGAATTAGAATGTCATTTTGAAGAGTTCACTTATCATACAAAAAAAGACGGTCTAGAGCATCTCTCCTCGCGGAAAATATATCTATAAACTAGAATAGAAGGAAGTCGGAGCAGGTCAGACAACAAAAATGGTATTGCCCATGGAGGCTGTGTTGTTCTTTTTCTGTCCAGGATGATGACATGCCGCTACGATTTTAGGATGGTACGAATGTATTGATTCATGTATAACATATCGGTTAGGCGTAGTTGGGTTATAGAGGAGAGCTGCAGAGCTAGGACTTGATAACTATTCCTTCTCATTACATACATCTCACTTTAGATTCTATCCTTTTTAGATATGATTTCAATATAGACGGTCTTCACGGTACTTGTTTATTTGACCAGCTCATGTTGAATGCGGATCTGCAATGTACTATTCCGATGCAATGAGAGATATATTCGGAGCGGCTCATTCGCTTGAAATACCCATTTAAATTTCATAGTAACCAATCAAATATTTTGACGTTTCATTACAGGGCTGAAAATAATACTCCTAATGTCCGACGGGTTCGTCAGCGTAATGGGTGTGCTTTATGTCGGGGACTTCTTCAATCAGATCTTCCCCGCTTGTTGTTCCTCTCAACGCAATGGGATGACATGAAGTTGAGTTTCTTCGGGTGCCTAGCTTAACGCTGATCTTTCGAAGATACTAAGTTCCCCCTAAAGCCTAGACAAATGGATCTCGCAATGCTTTCTTCTTTTTTTTTTCTGCTACCGTACACGTAAGTGACACTCTCCATGCTACTTGGCTAGCAACTAAAAGGTCACCCTTACCTCAGATTGCCGAAGTACCAAATAGGGGAGAGTCGATCTCGTACCAAAGATAGCAGAGGACATAGATAGCTCTTACGTTAACCCTGCGAAGTTACCAGTTGCTCAGCCTAGATCAGCTATAGTCGACCATTGTCGAACCAGGGAGCTGCAAGTTTACCTTAACACTGGGACACACTGCCACAGGCAACATAATGTACCTCGCCCCCATTCCCTCTCCCCCTCTTCTCCTACCCCTCCCCGGTTCAGCCTCTGCCTTACTATAGCAACTCCATCCTCTCAACGAGCTTAGGGTATTCCATGCCCATGGCCTAAGATACATGTGTGTTATTTGTAGCATATAACCTAGGTAGATTCGGTCTTCACTACACCAATTGTCATTCCCCTGATCCAAGCAGTCAGCGTCGCGTCACAAAAGCCGTGGACCGACAGCGAAAGCTCGTGTTCGGTCGCACAGCAGTGCCTTTCGGGGTTGGGGACAGGATTCCTATCAACGTGTAATGCCACGCCGTTCACTGACAGCTTGCCCGTCGTTAGGAATTACGGGTGTAACACCTTAGACGCACCGATTGGCCCCCCCCCCGGAGCCAGTGCCCTGGGTTTTGGGGGTGGTTTCGATATACCCAGCTCGAGCATGACACAGTCCTATGTATCTGACTGAGCTTTGATCAGAAGCGAATCTAGGAGGGTAGGTACATGAGATGGACGATGCGGAATCTTGGCTAGCCATGGCATAGCTTAGCACATGGCCACACCTGGACTTTGTATCACATCTTGAAACATTACGCCCCCGGAAACAAGCGCCTTGTGGTTCGGTGACGTTGCGCTAGTCGTGCAATGCCGCTGTCTCTGCCGCTGCTGCCGCCGCCACTGGTGCCGGGGGCATCTTCCTTACGCCGGTGGGCCCCGGAGGGATGGCTGAGACTTGCGAATGGGATATTCTTCTAGAACCACCAGCAGATTTCCAGTGAATGAAATCTCATAAGTCATTATTCCTCTAGTGAGTCCCGAGGGCCAAATTGTTCCCTACTAACTAATAATATGCAGAGCAGCGTCTCAACATAAAAGGGCACAGCACAGCAATTGCTTGCCTTTTTTGTTCGAATTTACAGTATCCGCAATATCGCGCCGAGTGAGGAGCCATCTTAAAAGGGGCTTATACGAATAGTTACCTATGATCCTCGTCCCAGCAGGGCGGATCTCCCCACTATCTGACGATTGGGGGAGATTCCCAAAATATGGCTTTCTAGATAAGCTTCTACATCATCGTATCCACTTCGATCCTTACACAGATGTTGTCAAATCCGACCTTATAGTATGTGCTCGGCAACTTTTTCCGAGTCAAACAGATTAGTTAAGGTGTTCCGAAAATTTATGTCGAAATTATAACAGAGATGAGGCGAAGTTTAGACCCCAAGTGGTACGAGACATCAAGTGACAGGCTATATACCGACACACGATGCACTAACTTAGAGTCGTCTAGTCAAGGTTATAAGCCTGCCTCGTACGATTCTTGCCTAGAATGTTTTGAGAACATTGAAAGATGAGACTTGATACGAGGAAATTCGTTATAACCTACCCTCCCGGTGTTTTCGAATCCCAATCCCCAGGCCTCGGGCTCCGGAGATGTATATTCATGGACGTCACTATTAAACTAGACCCATACCGCACCACATAACAGATCTTAAAATCGTATTTAACTAACACAAAGTGTATTTAGACTTCACTTTTATAAGTATGTAGGACTATGGTTCAGCACAATGTCTACTCACCTTGTCCAATAATCAGGAGCTCGCCAATGAGAAAACAGATTATGTGGAACAAGGAACATGACGAGGGATTAATAGCTAGAGCTCGCATGACGAGAAGAAACTTCTACCCGGACATAACTTACAATAATTCCGTCATGAAATTATTTATCTTCTCTCAACGAAGGTAGACATTCCTCGTGAACATATGATGTGTACAACGGTAGTGATTTATAATATCCGATTACTACGACGCTGCCAGGCATATCTTCCTGATCTAAATTAATATCATGCTTCCTTCTAAAATGCCTATTGCTGCCATGGCAAGATAGGTCGGTCAGTATGCAAGCCGAGCCACTTTGGTGAAGTTTGATTAAGATGGCGTGTACCTGATAGCTCCACATGCATGCCACATAGGGGGGCGAGAAAAGTAATTATCGAGACATGACAAAACTAGATCCTCTAGGAAACTAAAGATATTACTATTCGATCCTCCGGGGGAAGGGGGTAGGTTAGCTTTCCTCAGTAGGGAAACTGGGAAATATACTTGACTTCAAACGGACTCAATATTCCCTTTGAATTATACTCAATATAAGGAGCGACTCACCCCCGGTCCCCACATGTTCATCTAAGGCTAGAACCACCTTGATTCATCTACTGGAAAGGCCGCCTGAGAAAGCTTGGCCCGAACCCGGGCTGTCGACCCACCGTGAGAAGTTGCGAATACAATCAAGCCCCAGCACTTTGCTAGATGGCGTGGGCTTTAGATCAAACGATAACGATATGAGGAAGATGCCGGACTTAACGACCCGACCTATGAGACATTGCAGTACTATTTTTCCTTGGCACAGGCCATTGCGTATATGATCAGGAAGGGGGACACAAAAGTTTGTACATACCAGGCTATTTACCTACTTGTTGAGGTGACGATGATGATGGGGAAGAGCAAGATAGGAGAAAGATGAACTACTTCAGCAGAGCAAGGGCCCGGTATCAGCCCTAAGGGCCAATGGAAATCCTACGGTTTTCACGAAAAGGAAAAGATGATGAAATAATGGAATACAAAAAAAGGATCTACGACATACGGGGCGATCCGCAAGGCGCGGGGGTCCCGGAGGATGATTGTACATAATGTCCGTGCACATGGGATTCCTCCGCCGCATTGTCGTGTAGTGTAGTGTATTGCGTTGCGTTTGCACAGAGTCCCGATGGATTGGGGATGACGATATCTGCACGCCATCTATATGTATTCATGTTAGTTGTTGGCATTGGCTAAGACTAGTATTTCGAGCCAAGATCCTCCTCATGGTCTACATTAAAGTGAGGGAGCGATACACCGTGTGTCTATTCTCATTGCATGTAGTTTCGGAAACCGTTTGCATCATACACCTAGGCTTATGAATCAGGCTACGGTCCGAAACAAGAACATCAGAACCACGGGTATCCGATCATCTACAACTACGAACAACTTACTTACTAGCTAGTTTAGACAAAATATAGGCATGTGCAAGTATGTGTAGGTAGATAGGGCAGATAAATAAGAAAAAACGATGGAGCTACAACGATCGCTTCAGGCATCGATGTAGTATTGAGGATAAGCAAACGAATCGATACAAGACTATACGGTAGATATTTTAAGTAACTATTAGCGAAGGCTGCTTACATGTATGAGGGGCTAATAAGATGGAACGATGGTGCATTTGTTGTCCCGGGTCGGAATTGTATGGTGTTTTAGTCGCTCATCCTCTCCCCTCCCTCCCCTTTTCCGAGCCGTCGCCGAGATGGAGGACTGCGACCGACAGGTATGTCTATGCGGGCACTCCCGGTAATTAACCCGCTATTTAAGTTTCCTGTGTTTTCAACTGTTCATATATACCCCTTACATCATCCAAGTCACTCTCTAAGCGAGGGGAAACATATGCCTACATAGTATTACATCTCTATTCTCCATAGTCTATAATGGTTTAATTAGGTACTAACTAAAGTCGTGACAGGTCTTTAGCAGCTCTTCCCAGTTCCGACGGGCATTACTCGTCACGTTAAGCAAATTTAAATGAGCGATATCTATACACCTAATGTAAGTAAGTCGAATTTATATGGTGCTGGCAGCGTAGTCCCGACCGAACTCGTATACTAGAACCTATTCAGGCCCAACTAGCTCTCATAAACTCATCCGGCTTAATTAAAATTCAAGATACCACCACGTGCAAAAGCGGCCGCTAAAATGCTCACTATTATAATCAGTCCCTACTGCTAGGCTAAGAGACAGCTCGACGCTGGGATCTCTTAGATCTAGCAATCTACCTAGGTAGTTAATATATATATAGTGGTGCGCCTAGTGAATATCCTACGCATACCTTCTGGTCATAATTTTTTTTTTTTAGTAATATGCGCTTGAAACACAGCTTAGGCCTGATAACACTAGACAGACCGTATATGCGTTCATATAGTACAAAATAGTCTGAGGATTGGGCCTGCAGGAGACGGGATCATTCGGGCGTATTCTCCCTCTTTCTCTTCTTATCTAATAGGCCGGGTTAGGATAAAACAGTGCGTGTTCTCGCTGGTAGGTAATAATTCCTCTATTTCTTTCTGGCTGCTTTTTGGCCCCTATCTTTACGAATCACGTACGGCCGATTCCCGCAGGATAACAGTGCAGTAAGTGCATAACCTACATACATACATACACACACCCATAACCTACACACAACTTACTGCAAGTAAGAAAGAGTAAGATAGGTATGTGAGCCTTTTTAGGATGTAAGACGGGCCATCTGGACCGCCACTAATGTAGCCTATACGTACTACGAATATTGATAGTTGTTGTAGTAGTAACAGATACGAACCCTTGACCCTGGTCCCAACTCCTGATTCGCTTGCACACTAACTAGCGTAGTAAACTACTTAGAAAATACCCACCTGCCCCTTTTGGCAATCGCCAGCTTGTCAGTTCCACTTTTATTTTTTGTTCCTCACTTGTGCTAATCCATTGAAAGCCAGCAGCACTTGGTGAATATAAGGTGCTGACTTTGCGCCCGTTCCAAGGCAAATCCAATCCGTGTATCCATCGATTGTGTGTAAGGTCTACAATTAGCAGTATCAAGGGGCAAAAAATACTTTTTTTATTAAACATTAACATATTGAAACAGATTAGACAGGTACCGAGACACTAATTTTTAAAGAACACCGTTGACAGCCCAATGAAATGCCACGAGCCCTCTCGTTTAACAAATTCAAGTTGGACAAAGTTTGGCCGACTTAATAATACGAGAAAACGAGACGAAAAAAAAAAAATCTAAGACATCGTCATGTGTACTGACGAATATTACACAAGAAGCGCTCAACAGTTTACCCCCTCCTGTAAGCATGTTCGTGTGTTGTCATATTCCACAATCTAGACAGCGTGCTACGTGAGTGATCTAAAAAAAAAAAAAAAAAAAAAAAAAAAAAAACTAGTAACATGTTTATTGGCCCGTTGCTGGGAGCTGAAAACAGACAGAGCATCACGGCCAGAAAGCTGGACTCTATTTTATCTATAAATTCCCGAGATATCGAGGCCTACAATACTCTAGGCCCCGGCCACGGCCAGCCACAACATAGGCGCTACTGGTAGTATATTCCGAGAGATTAGGTAGTGTGTGAACTAGGTCTGTACCTAGTCCAGGGTAAAAAGGAAGAGAGAGAAAAGATATACAGCTACACATCGTACATGTCAAGCATCGTACTAGTGCGCTGTGACACAGCGTACTTCAGTCATCGCCCTAAATGCAATCTATCTGTGCCTGACGCGGCTAGCCAGGACGATACCTAATCTAGACTGGGAACACGACGTTCTCGATTCTGAATATCAAACTAGCTCTGTAGTCAGGAACTCCTATCTACAGGCCTCGTGAAGATCTGCATGTAGGTCGGATGAGATTTTTCACTCTCTAGCATATGTGCGGCGGATGGACTTAGTCTAGGTATCTAGTTCGGACAGGCCGGTGATACGCCGCTATTAGTTTTCTTTCTCTGCTTTCATTTAGAATGAGTGCACACAGTGAACGCACGTTATTTAATGTAAGAAGTTTGAAATTGACTTCATCAGAACCTGAGGTTGTCGTAGGTGACAGTGACATGTAAACACCATCGCCTCCATCATCTTCATAGGCCATGTTCAAACTTGATTACATCACCTGTATCCCCCTACCTTAGCTGAGAGTCGCCCGGAGCTCTATACTATATGCATATATGTAACATACGATATTCCAATCCAACCCAACCAATAATTCGCAGCTCATATCTAAGAAGTATTGGTAGAGGACACTAGACGAGCCTGGCTGCCAGACGCCAGTTAGTGAAGGTAACCTAAGAACCCGAAAAGCTTGGCTGAATTGGACCCTGGCATCATGGTTACCCCTTTGGGCTAGACACGATCTTAATGATCGACTGCGAACATGGAAAGTGGTCTCGATCCCTGATAAAGAGACCCTTGTCATGTATCTGGGTCCAGTAAAGGTGCCAGCTCTGGCAACGGAAGCGAAGGTATCCCGGAGTTGTCAAGTCTTGTTGTATTGTACAGAGTACAAGCCCGAAGAAGCCATCCAATCTGGGCCTGTAACCACTTGCCCATTTTCTCTTTAATCCGTTGCTCTCTCGCCTTAAGCACGCAGGCTAGTTAGTTTGCTCATGTTGATGCAATACTACCAACTGGTCGCTGTAACCTTGGTCCTTACAGACAGTCGTCCCGATACTTTATCAGTCGTTATATTCTAGCTTATTTGTTTCTGGACACGCTTTCTCATCTCAGATACCCAACTTCATATAACTTAATTCTTAATCAATACTCTGCCCAGGAGAATTACAAGTTTGAATATAGGCTTGTTTATAGCCCACAATCCTGTCTTTCAAGACTTGTCCTCATATCTTGTTTATTGGACACCCATTGGACACCAAAAGTCTCGACATCTCAGGCACAATGGAGCAAGCCTTGTCTACCAACCGCCATTTAGCGGGTAGCCCTTCCCTTAACTCAACGGCTAACCCTACTCCTCTCCGACCAGGCACGCCCAACACAGACAGGAACCCCTTTCAGGATGAACGTGTAGAGTCACAAGCATCTCACAGAGCCGGCCCTACTACCGCCTCCAATCCCTTTGCTTCACCTTCTATCTCGCGACCGCCTTCTAGCGGCGCCAGCTCCAGCGCGGTTGGACGGGGGTTCGGTGAGAGGGGGCAGAGGTACTTCCACTCGCGAAGAGTGAAGAAAGGAGAAGTAGAAAAGCCATGGCTCGAAAAGAAGGACCCCAAAGAGAAGTGGGTCACCATTCTGCCGGTCATGGGGATCATCGTGGGATTGGGGATCTCGGCCTTCCTAATCTGGGACGGATTGTCGAGTGTCGTCAAGCACAAGTACTGTCTTGTGCTTGAAGACAACTTTGCGACTTTCAATGAGGATGTATGGACGAAGGAGGTTCAGGTTGGAGGCTTTGGGTAAGACACGGGTTCCACAGTCGAGCTTCGGAAAGGCACTAACATGTCTCAGCAATGGCGAGTTTGAGCAGACCACTGGGACAGACGAAAACGTATATGTTGAGAACGGCCATCTCTTCATAAAGCCTACTCTACAAGATGCTTCCTTGGTCAACAAGGATACTACCATCAATCTGCTCGAAGATGGAACCTGTACCTCCACAGCAGCCTCGGACTGTATTGCCGCGACTAACACAACAGCTGGTAACTCTACCATAGTGCCGCCTACAAGATCAGGACGTATCAACACTAAAAAGGGTGCTACTATCAAGTATGGACGTGTTGAAGTTACGGCGAAGCTACCTCAAGGTGACTGGCTCTGGCCTGCTATCTGGATGTTGCCCGTGGAGGATACGTACGGCGCATGGCCAGCTAGTGGTGAAATTGATATCGTAGAAAGCAGAGGAAACAACTACACCTATGCTCAGGGCGGTAACAACATTGTATCTTCCGCTCTTCACTGGGGACCTGATACAGCTAATGTAAGTCACCGATAGTCCTCCAATTGCATTGTATAAGCCATAATTGCTAACCGTCACGAAGGATGCTTGGTGGAGGACTAACGTGAAGCGCGAGGCGTTACACACCACCTACTCCGCTGGTTTCAACACTTTCGGCGTGGAATGGTCTCAGAAGTACCTATTTACCTACGTCAACTCCCGCCTCCTGCAGGTTCTTTACACCAACTTCAACGAGCCCCTGTGGGAGCGTGGGAACTTCCCCGAGGCCAACAGTAATGGCACTCGCATTAACGATGTCTGGTCACAGACCGGCCGTGACAGTACCCCTTTCGACCAGCAATTCTACCTCATTCTCAACGTCGCGGTTGGCGGCACGAACGGGTGGTTTGAGGACTCAAAGAGCGGCAAACCTTGGCTGGATAGCAGCGAGAACGCTAAAAAGGATTTCTGGAATGCGCAGGACACCTGGTACCCGACATGGACCAGTCCGGCCATGGAGGTTAGCAAGGTAATGATGTGGCAGCAGTGCGACGGCGACGAGGAGCTTTAAGCGCGCGCCTTGGACGAATAAGAGAAAGGGGGTTTCTGAGATTACGAGTCACGGGAGTAACGGGTTTGGTAACATATAATATAGATTTAGTCGGTTAGATTGAAGGATATCCTGGCTGTTTCTTCACAAAGCTACATACCTTCTTGGGGTCGATAATGACTTTTTTATTTATTTTTTAACTTTACTATATTCGTGTTTTTTCTTTCTTGCCCTCCTCTACAAAACGGGTCTTTCCAATGTAATGTTTGAAATACACACAGTACCAAAGCTTCAGGTTCAATTCATACGAGATACCGTCATCATCATTATCATTATACTACATTGTAACTTGTCAACTTGACGTGCAATACTAACCAAAGATCACCCTTATCACCAAAGTAAAACGAGAAGGGGCAGAATAAACGCTATGCTCGAGATCACAACACATTCGTCACCAGTCGATGCAAGCCTTACTCACTAGTATCGGAGCAATAGGATGCAAGTGGGTAACATCAACTATTGAGGCCTCATCGGAGCTAGCTGGCCACCTAAGGAACTTGCGCATAGCTGCATAGTTAGGCAAACCCCAGCACGGACGGTAGCGCACGTGTGGTGTACGGTTCAGCTACGGAAGTACTGGACACACATCCACCGGGTTCTCTTTCTTTATATCTCACGGTAAGTATAACTTTAGTTGAGGCGAATTCCGACACATGTCTTCCGAGGCTTCGGGTTCTCTCCCTGAAATGGAGGGGATAGATAGATAGGTATGTTGTAGATTGGTCAATTAATTGATCGGCAACTTTCTACGTCAGTTTCCCGTCAATCTTTCTCAGCTCGAATATTTGCAGTCGTGTTCTAGATCGGAGGCTTTCCCACATTGTGTAGCAGCTGGTCGTTGTGTTTTTCCTTTTTCCATTTACTGCGTAAGGCCATGTCTATTGATAGGTATGTGCCTAATGTAACATATATGCATAGGAGAAAATAGAATATTCCGCGAACCATGTAATGTACATATGTCTCAAGTTGGAAAGGGGGTAAGGGACCAAAGACCAAAAGCCAAAAAGCCGAAACGACCCAAATCCAAGCCCAAGAAACGGCAACGCTCAGGCACGCCGACTCTTTTAGGAAATTAGCTTGTAAGCCAAGCTTGTGATGATTTTGCCTTTGGTGTTACTGGGGCAGTATAAGCCAAGCTATATCCGCCCTGATTGGACTACATACTGCGTAAATACCTTGGTAGCGACTTATCTTTAGCTATTTCAAGACAAGATTGCTTCTCCGGGAAGGCAAAGAAACGATAAAAAAGAAAAAGAAAAAGAAAAGTGAAAAAAAAGCCATGATATGGGCGCTTTGAAGATTTTGAAATGATAGGTAATAATCATGGACTTATAGCTATAAGCGTATAACATTTTTAGCATTGGATATCGGGATGTCAGGTCAGCTTATAGATAACAAATCTGACAAGGGATCTTGCCCCCCTCCCCAAATTCTTTCTTCAAGATGATCGAGCTAAAGTCTCATCAGTATCGAACATGGCGTCGGTAGATAAAGAGTAGTCAGGGGCATTGGAAACACTACCTAGATACTTAACCTATATCTCAGCTAAACAAACTCACCACCATATTGGTCACGTCAAAATGATAAAACTGGTCACCAACATGTTTATCACTTCATAAGATTGTTTGCATCTCTCTTCCTCTCACCATGTCTAACTGGTAAGTCGTTTTTTCTTCCCCGTTCGTGAATGTATTTAACTATCGCCAACAGTTGACTGGCTTAAGTGAGATTCATCAATAACAACGTCGGAACGAGCATGACGAGAAAGAGAGAAGAAAAAAAAGACGCCAACGAAAATAATTCAAAGATAATGCACGGTCATCCTTTCGTTTTTCAATAGACTGCCGCTTAAAAAAAAAAAAAAAAATACAGGCTACGTCCCATATAGGTGGTAGTGTACCTCAAGCGCGCGCACCGCACAGCTGGGAGCTGAAGTATTTCGTGCTCCACCACCGGTCCCGGCCGTCGATATTTTTCTCCCCTGTCCCTGACCCTACCCCTGACCCCTACCCATATCCTAGTTCTGGCTCGAGCCGGATCGACGAGAAGGGAAAAAAAAAAGTCGTGGGTGTGGGTTGTATTCTATGGTCGATAGTAGCTTTTTTAGGCGCCTGCACACACATGCACGCATCCCGTTCTTTGTGCACGTTGTCTCTGTCTCACTCACACTGACACTCACACTAAAAATCCGATTTTTACATCTTGTCAAGCAAAAGTTGCAGAATACGAGAAAATTCCCATGCAGCCAACGCATGTCACCCACGAGATTCTAGACTCGCATCGCATGGCTAAGCTCCCTAAGTACTCAGTACATTACTCTGTTTTCTTTCATACATGCCAAGATAATAGCTATCTACATAGGTCGTTCATGAACTTTTTAGGAGGGGTTTTCTCTGTTTCTCTCCTCTCCCCTCTCTCTATCTCTTACTCTCGCTTCGGCCTGCATGATGGGCTATTGGTTCATTTCCACTCACTCTGACTCTTGTAGTGCATACATACTTACATACACACATATATATAATACTAAAAGTTGCTCCCTTTTCGCTGTCTCGTATGAAATGGATGCGTGCATGTACACTATGATGATAAGGCTTGCAGGTTTATGACTGAATAAGTTTCTGTCATGTTCACAAGTCTCCTATACGAACGCTTGCCGATTGCGTGGGCGTCATAATAAAGAATTATAATATCTATCTATCTTGAAGCTGGTCGCTAGCCCTGTCAACCTATCTTGTTGGCGGCAACAAACCTTGATTGAGAATGATATACTCCGTACGCCTACCTAGGTAGGCATATGTAAAAAATAAAAAATAAAAAATAAAAAAAAAGTAATCCCCAACAAGTACCTCACAAACAATCTATAATACGAGATAGACTCAGAAATCAGACTATAAACTACCTACTCGCTTATTAACGAGTCTCTCCGGCGCTTTCAGCCGCAGTTTTGGTTTCCCACATACTTTTAGTATGAGATCTAGCCAGTCGCTAAGCTACCTCCTCAGAGCCACAACGGCCCCCCTCCTTTGCATACGAGCGCGCGCTATCGTATATTACCTTCTACAGTTAGTCGGTAGGCCAGGCTAGGGTTAACAGATCTTAGATGCATCGTGATCCATGTCGAGTATCCTATCTAGGTGCTCTGCGAATCCCTGCTCCAATGTCCCTCTCTCGTCACCTAGACCCCAGTCTGTAAAGATAGAAACCGGTCTGATAGGATAGGATGGCTCTTGGTTAGGTCTAGCTTTGCGAGCGAACAGGTTGAACCCGAAGCTTCAATGCCCAAACCCACGCCACCTATCTACTCATTTACACCATCGTCGCCTAGGTTTCCTCACTCGTGCTTTTTCGTTCGCTCATTACCACTATCACCGCCGTCGCTGGATTAGACTATCGTTTTTTCTCTCACTGTCTTTTCGGAGCTCCCAGTGACAGCTCATGCCCGCTCGTTCTAGTACTCCAATAAGGTCCTCCGAGCCGTCTGTAGCTAGTGAAGACGCCGAGGTACGTGCTTGAGCTGAAAAGCTGGCTCGCCTCGTCTCTTTCCAGACTTATCTTCGTCAGTGGTGATAGTAGTGTCCTATCCTGTAGGTGATCTAGTCTTCTTATTATGGGGGGGGGGGGGGGGGGGGGGGGGGGGGGGGGGGGGGGGGGGGGGGGGGCGGGGGGGGGGGGGAGGGCGGGGCGGGGGGGGGGGGCG
>MU394080.1:321478-365834 GCA_022578605.1 Camillea tinctor | reverse complement strand
GTACGTGCTTTTGCTGAAAACCTGGGTCGCCTCGTATCTTTCCATACTTATCTTCGTAAGGGGTTTTTTTTTTGTCCTATCCTGTTGGTGTTTTTTTTTTTTTTTTATCCCCCCCCCCCCCCCCCCTTCCCAGTCTACATCTGTGTTATACAACAAAGACTAGACACTCGAACCTTGTACAACTCCCTCTAGCTTCTTCTCATATTTCCCCATCCCCATTCAACATTTGTTTTCTTTTCTTCTGCTCTACTTTCTCATCTCGTTGTATTTACGCATCCCTAGGGTTGACTTCTTGGTCGAAGGGACTGTTGAACTTACATCCAATGTTAATCAACCCAGTTAGGTAGAGAATACTTTTCTTCTAACATCCGTGGTACTTTGGAGCCGCCTAAAACGTATCGTCCTCGGTTCTGGTATGATTGGACTGTTCATTGTTGCAGTAAGTCTTCATATTCATCAACCTCGCGTCCATCCATGACAGTTCAAGGATAAATTACCCCTTCTTATATATTCAACGATTACCTTGCCTGCTTGCTTGGGTAGTTACTCAACTCTTGAAGTCACGTAGCATCATGGCTGTAACAGTCCTATTATAGAGTACAACAAACCTACCAGTCGCTTTTTGTATTCTCATGCAAGACTTTCATTACACTATTGGGCTGTTAGACTAACATGTATTTTGTCTCAGCTTCTCAAAAGTCCGACTTTTTCATAGGGGCTATCACTGCTGTGAAAACGTAGTAGACACCCGCTCGGCGGTCTTTCTCGTTTCCTTCATTAGAAGGAGGCTCTTAAGAGGGTTAAAAAAAGTCGCAGCCATGGGTCTTTCTAGCTACTTCAAGGCCCCGAAGCCTGAGGCAGACTCTAAGAAGAAGGCACCGGCTACTCCTACTTCCTCTTCGACGCCGGAGGATATTTCCTCAGAAAAGATACCAGGAGAGCCGGCAGTGCCGCTTAATGATTTTCAACTTCAGGTGCCGACGCCGAACTTCGGCTCGTCGAGAAATTCCATCTCGGGCCGCTCAATACGCTCGGGCCACAGCTCCATGTTCCTGGACGACATCAAACACGAGGTTATGGTGAACTACCTGTATCAGCAGCAGTGCTCACATCTCTGGGTGTCTGATGGCTCAGGTGAGATTGAGGGTGTGTTGCTCCGCAAGTCAAGAGGAAACTACATGGCATGTCCTCCGCAGCTGAGTACTTCGGCCTTTGCTATGGCTTGCTCTGCGCTGAATGTTCAGGTTCGTTGATTGACGTGTGTGAAAGGTTATGCTCTAATTGCTGACTGGTCGATAATCGATAGGTTGCTATGACCGTGAACTCTAGAGTCATCAAGACGTTTTTGTCTTGGTCTCCCGACGCAGTAGATGTCCCGCTAATGAACGGCCTACGAGTTCAGATCCTGCCGACCATTGACGATTTGCCTAGAGCAAGAAAACACCAGTTCGCCGCTTTCGTGGCATCAGAGGCCTTGTTGGTCGTATGGGATGACGATGCCCTCCATCTCATTCAGCGCGCCAAGGCCATCGAGTCTGAGCTGATGGAGCTGGTATGGCAGACTGGAGAGCAGGCCGAGGAAGACAATGAGAAGCGGCCCGGCGTCGTAGCTGGGGAGATCGAAATCGACGAAGAAAGCGGCCAGATTCTCCCTGAAAAACGACCGGTCCATCTCCTGAACACCTATCTCGTTTCCATTGTGCTCATCCTAGTTACCGTTTCCTTAGGCGCTGCCTGGCGCCAACTCGCCATCGAAGTCTCGGTCGATGGCAGTTACACGCGTCTCGCACTAATAGCACTCTTCCCCATCCAGATTTTCTTCACGCTCTTCTTCGCCCAGGTCATCGTTGGTTGTTTGACGCAAATTTTCGGCCCGATCCGGCAGCTGACGATGAACTCCAAATTCTACTCCGCTCGCCCCCCACCGAGACTCCAAACGGCATCTCTGCCGCACATCACGGTGCAGTGCCCGGTGTACAAGGAGGGTCTCGGCGGCGTCATCATGCCCACAGTGCGGTCGCTCAAGCAGGCTATCAGCACCTATGAACTACAGGGCGGCTCGGCGAACATGTTCATCAATGACGACGGTCTGCAGCTGCTATCGGAGGAGGAACGACGTGCGCGTATAGACTTCTACGCCGACCACTCCATTGGCTGGGTAGCCCGTCCGAAGCACGGAGAGAACGGATTCCTGCGCCGCGGCAAATTCAAGAAGGCATCCAACATGAACTTCGCCCTGATGATCTCATGCAAGGTGGAGGAGAAGCTCGCGCAGTACGAGCGCGGACCCGAGTGGACGCAGGCCGACGAGGCCCAGGCCTACGAGAAGTCGCTTAAGGAGGTGATCGAGGAAGACGGTCGAGCGTGGGCTGATGGCAATATCCGTGTTGGCGATTACATTCTCATCAGTAAGTCTGCAGTCCTGTGCCTCGTTGAGATTACAATACTGACAGTTTCTTTTTTCCCTTTCTTCTAACTTAGTTGATTCCGATACTCGTGTTCCCTCGGATTGCCTGCTGGATGCGGTCTCTGAGATGGAGCAGTCCCCTGATGTCGGGATTATGCAGTTCTCTTCCGGCGTGATGCAGGTCGTGCACACCTATTTCGAAAACGGCATCACCTTCTTCACCAACCTCATCTACACGGCTATTCGGTATACGGTCTCCAACGGCGATGTCGCACCCTTCGTCGGCCACAACGCGGTGCTCCGCTGGAGCGCCATCCAGCAGGTATCCTACACGGACGAGGACGGGTATGAGAAGTTCTGGTCCGAGTCGCACGTGTCGGAAGACTTTGACATGTCGCTTCGTCTGCAGTGCGCGGGATACATCATCCGGCTAGCGGCATGGGCGGGCGAGGGATTCAAGGAGGGTGTGTCACTGACGGTGTACGACGAGCTAGCACGTTGGGAGAAGTATGCGTACGGGTGCAACGAGCTGCTGTTCCATCCGATCCGCAAGTGGATTTACAAGGGACCCTTCACCCCGCTGTTTCGCCGGTTTCTGACGTCCAACATCCGGTTCACGTCCAAGATCACGGTCATTTCGTACATTGGCACGTACTACGCTATCGGCGCCGCATGGATCCTGACGTCGGTCAACTACTTCCTCATGGGCTGGTTCAACGGGTACCTAGACAAGTACTACGTCGACTCGTGGCAAGTATGGTTCTCCATCATCATTGTGTTCAACGGACTCGGCAACGTAGCTCTCGCTGTCATGCGGTACCGTGTCGGGGAGCGTAGCCTGCTGTACGCCATCTACGAGAACTTCAAGTGGACTTTCATGCTGGCCATCTTCTTGGGCGGCCTGTCGCTCCACGTGAGTCAGGCCATCCTAGCCCACATGTTTGAGATCGACATGACCTGGGGTGCGACCTCAAAAGAAGCCGAGTTTTCCAACTTCTTCATCGAGGTGCCTAAGGTTCTCAAGAAGGTAAAGATTTCAACATATTCCATCTTATAAAGGGACATAGAACGTGATGATGATGCTAATATAAGTCTGTAGTTCAAATTCTCTATGCTCTTCTCGCTCGTTTTCATCGCTGCCATGATCATCCTGGCCGTGGCTCCATTTGTCCCCGTCGGGTGGCGCATCACGGACTTTGTCGCGATCCTTCCTATGGCTACTGTCGCTACCAGCCACTTCCTCCTGCCCTTGGCTCTTAACCCGGCCCTCATGACATTCTCCTGGTAAAGGGAGAGAAGGGAAAAGGGAAAAGAAAACATACACAAACAAAGTGAACGATAATATCACAAAACCTCTATCCATCCATATATCTATCTACCAGCCCAGTGCATACCCTTTATTTTGATTACTATTATCATATTTTTTTTCTAACATCATATTTCATAATCCATCAATACATAACTCTCTCTAATTTGGTCACTGTCTCGGCCTTTCTTTTTCTTAAACATACAGGTCTCACCAATAGGCTGACCAACATAAAGCTCGGAGGATGGGAGGTTTGAGAAGGATGAAGAAATGGAGGACACAAAGATAAGATCTATGCGACCGAGGTGATTGGATAGGGTTTAGGGAACAATTCGGTTTATATACCTAGGTAGGTACCTATACATGAATGAGGGCGACACGAGCTTGAAGGAGGGGCGAGTATGGGGATAGAAGAGCGCTGGATATATACTATATGTACTATATATACTATATATACCTTCATGGGTACACATGACGCTTTACATAACTTATTTACGTGATGATATTTACAGCTAGTTACTTACCCGACAACTTATAGAATACAAAAACCTCTACCTTCCTTTACCTGCACCTGCATAGCAGAATTTAGTCAAGTCATCTACACTGCATGCACCTATCTTTTCCGAAGTCTCGAAGCGTGCCTGATCGGCAATGCGCATATAGTGTTAAAAGTGATCATCTCCTTATCGCGTGAATAAGTGAGACCAAGACCATTTAAGCGCTTGGCAGGTTCGTTGTCTTGTCCTTGGCGAGTGAGTGGCCTCCTTTTTTTTTTTTTTTTAGTCTTTTTCTATATGCTCTTTAATCGAAACTATATCGAGTGGCGCTGTGTGTCTGTTAATACGTAGCCCACACAACCCCCCCTCCCCCCTTTCCCAAAAAGTTGGGAGAGGCGTAGGTAGTGTATAAGTGTGTAGCGTATATATAGGTAGTATGTAATAATTAGTGTAGTGGTAGTATGTCCGGATATTCCGTCAGGTGGATGTTAACCGTGGGTCATTTTCATCCTATTAAAACTTTTTTGGTCTCTTGGTTATACTATTATACTACCAAAGCGTTACCGCCTCCGGGTTGGGATCATCCATCATCCTGCGGAAGCGTGACTTTGTCCTGCTGTTATGAGCCACATGATGGTCCGCTTAACAGACAACGGCCGCTCTTCGGGGCTGGAGAGGGTCCTCTAGTGTGGGCAGGAGGTATGTTGTAGATAAAATTGAAGGAGGGTTCAGGTTACTTGATGAGCGAGAGAATGAAGACAAGACAAGTAAAAAAAACAAAAACAAAGAGTAATATACCAAGAGTGCAGATACTAGATATACGAGATGATCAGCCTGTGGACAACTTCAAAAAGCATCATTCAGGATCGTGCCGAAGATTCGATCGAATCCTGCGAAGGAAAGGGATGACGATATGCCCTGTCGAGATGCAGCAAATTACGCCTAATGCAGTCTAGTAGGAGGCCAACGAGAGTGTACAGTAGATGCCAAGCCTAACCTAATTAGGGGCGCCTCCTAGGGGCTACTGCAGGTACGTTTGCTATCCAGCCAATGAAAGACAAGAGAACTCCAAATTAAGGTATCTTGACCCTGAAAACCCCTGCAAGGGACCCGATATAATCTAGCCTATCTCTGTATATCAAGGCGTCTATCTCCAGTTATGAACCAGTGTGTCCTGCCATGTCCCCACATTCCCGGCAATTAGTGCCAACCAATTGATGATGAAGCCCCCCTATTCATAGTGTAGCCTTTTTTTTTTTTTTTTTTCTTTCTTCGCTCTTCTATTCTGTACAGAATTTTGTCCGAGTTCTGATTTTATTTTATTTTTTATCCCCCCCTTCACGATCTTTTAACTTACACTAGGGGATAACAAGAACAAACCCCTCCGCTCCTTTTTACACCAAACTACATACATACATCCAATCCATACCTGGGACAATACCTACCTAGTAGATATTCTAACCCAGCTGACTCGTGAACAAGTCACGCATTTGACCCTCATTCATTCATTGATACGTACAAGCAAACTCATTGATCTAGGTATTGTCCAAGTCGATCATTCATTCACTTCCTACTTTGGATTGGATTTAATACCAAAAATATAATCACATTCATTTACTTGGGCCGTGGGCGAAGCATACCAACAAAGAGAAACGAAGCAGAAGGGATACTTGCATCGACGACACTACCGCCACGCCCCCTTGAAACAAGATCACATATCACACGTACACCACACCACACCAGTCTTATCAGACACTGTATAGTCCTCCCCTTGGACTGCCGACCATCATTACTGATCAACCAACCCAAAAATTCAAACCACACACCCTCCTCCCGTTCTTGTTACCTCGAACGACCTTCCGCTCCCTTACTCTCTCGAGGCCAGGACTGCTTCTGTGAGATTATGTGGTTTGCTAAATAAAAGCGATAATTCTATCTCGACCACAGAATATCAGAGACCCTCTCTACTCCCCCCCCCCCTCTCAGGGAGTTCTAATATTTCTCTTCATTTCATTTCAACCAACTACCCGTCCAACGACAACCGCGTAATTGTGACGGGCTCAATTTGAGCAGTCGGCCGCGCGCCTCGAGATCTATTACGGCTCTGATCTTGCACATCTCAACATCTATTTGCCATGGCGCCCCGTTCGCTGTTTGTCCCAGCTCTGACGCTGCTCTCCTCCATTTTCACATCCTCCGTTACTGCTCAACTGTACAGCGAATGCAATCCCCTGAACCGGACTGACTGTCCGGCTAACCCGGCTTTCGGCACCGACTGGGAGTTCATCTTCAACGAGACCCAGCCCGATGGCGTTTGGAACACGACCGCCGGTACCGTGGAGTACGATCCTGAAACCGGCGCCGCCTTTACCATCTCTAAGCAGGGCGAGTCGCCTACCTTGATGACCAACTTCTACTTTTTCTTCGGCCGGACCGAAGTCTTCCTCAAAGCCGCACCCGGCACCGGTATCGTTAGCTCTATCGTCTGGTCCTCCGATACTCTCGACGAGGTCGATTGGGAGTTTCTCGGTGGAAACAGTTCCTTTGCCTCCACCAACTACTTCGGCAAGGGGATTCAGGATTTCCACAACGCCGGCTATCACGAGATCCCCGGTGGTGTACAGGACAACTATGTCAACTATACCTGTACCTGGACCAAGGAAAAGCTGGAGTGGTGGGCTGACGGCGCGCTAGTCCGTACTCTCAAGGCCGAGGATGCCAACAACACACTCAACTATCCTCAGACCCCGATGAAGCTTAGCATCGGTATTTGGGCTGGAGGTGATCCTTCTATGCCTGCCGGGACTCGGGCTTGGGCTGGTGGTGACACCAATTACGATGAGGTGCCATTCACCATGTATGTGAAGAGCGCCCGCGTCGAGGATTACTCTTCTGGAAAAGAATATGTTTATGGTGATAAGTCTGGCTCGTGGGAAAGCATCAAGATCGTCAGGTAAGAACAACCCCCCAGGTATAACGTGAATATTACTGTTTTTAGCATGGCTAACACCATGGGTAAACCTAGCGGCAACTCGACTGCATATGAGAACCTTCACAAGGAACCCGAGAAGACCTTGTCCGAGAAATGGGCTGAGCTGCCGAGCAGCACTAAGGCTGGCGTCTACGCCGCATCGGGTGGTGTCGCCGCTTTGCTCTTCATTGCCCTTGCCTTCTACTACTTTAAGCAGCGTTCCGCTGGTCAGAAGGAAGCTGCAGCGCTTGCGGCCCAGCAGGAGCAAGATCGCGTCGAACTTGAGAGATTCACTAAGGGCGGTAACCCCAATTACCAGGATTACGAGGCTATGAAGGGTGGTATGGGTGCTGCTGCGGGATACCACGACTCTCCTCCCGCCAGCTCGGCCGGCCCGCCAGAGAAGACTTGGGACCCAACCAACAACACTCCCGGATCCCCCACTGTCCCTTCAAATGCTGCCATGCCGCTCCTCCATGACAGGCGGGAAAGCCTCACTACCGGTGCCCTCGGGGCTGGCGAGCATGGTCACCCGACGAGATAATAAGACAATGCGGTTTGATTAGTTCGCAAGGTTGAGACTCATCTGTGGTTTCTAGAGCTGTCTAGGTAACTAAGTAATTTAGCCCCTTTACGCTTTCCTAGGCAAAGACAGGTGTTCTCGGTTCCCTAAAAAAAAAAAAAAAGGTGAAGCTATAGCCAATAGCTAGTGATGCTGCTCCAATCTCTAAACAGTGGCAATATATGCAGGGCCTACTCTAGTCAACAATCTACTGTCTAGACAGGACATTGGATGAACAGAGTCAGGTATTATCAAAGTGGACGGATGAGATGTTTCCAAGAAAGATGAATCAGGGTCAAGGTATTGAACGAGCCGCAAGTCAAGAGGTTGAACGGGTCTGTGTTTTCGATTCGGTTATGATTGATTTACGTGGCATAGCATTACTATTAGTTTTCCATAATCTAGATGAAGGGGGAGTGAATATATCCGGGGTGATGAGAGTGTGAATTTTTTATACACATGGCAATACGCGTCGCATGGGAGTAGTTAAACCCTTTTTTTTTTTTCTACAGGTTTGGGGCGAATAAGCAAAAAAAAAGATTTCTATATTTGTCTATTTCAACAGAAAGAAGAAAACAACGAAACGAAGCTTCGATAGTTAATCTTCAATATGCCATGTGAAGGATCGTGAACTGCTCGCTTGCTGGTTACATAATAACCGAGTTACAGAGATCTTGTGTATGGGCTAGCAGGGGAGGATGTGCATTACCTGCCTAGGGAATATACATTGGGGGAGGTTGTCATGCTAAAACCGCGTTAGCATGTATGGTACATTTTGATATGTAACTCATATACGCCATTTGAGAGGTAATCCTTTCCTTGTTTTTGTCTCCCGCTTCTTAATCTTACCATTTTCAAGTACAAGAATTAATTCGAACTGATTCTAAATAAAGCAACAAGGCGGGGGGAGTCTTATTTGGTTAGGATTCGATTGAGAGCTCTATTCTGTATATGTACGCGTATGTGATTCCCTGAAAGCTTGATGGGTCAGTAATCGACCGGGGGCTACCTGAACCGAAATCAAAACGGCATGGGGATTTAAGTAGAATACCTAACCTACATAACTATGTAATCCCCACGCCTTATTTTTTTGTTTTATTTCCGAGACAGGATCCTCTTTTTCCCTAAAAATACCTTTTTCTTTAATTTAGTTTAACGCTTGTTAGGTTGATAAGGTACCTATTTACTATTGGGACAGGAATAGGAGAGATGAGATGATAGGAGGGTAGCTATATACATATATATATCATGTTGCATGTGCTATGTAAATAGAAGTTGGTAAGATAGGTGGCTTAAAGTCTAGATCAGATTGCAGCGTTGGTGCGGGTGTAGTTATAGGGACGACGATAGAATAAGAAACGTAGAGAGATAACAAAGATGGATCAGGTATCTAGACAGAGCTTCATAATATGAGGTTAGATTTTATGAAGGATACTATGCTGCTCCTAATTCTACTATTATTTTCATATACCTACCTAGGTAGGTAGTTTATACTTATAAGAAAACACAAATATCAGCATTCATTGCGTAAGGAAGCCCGATCCAAGTTTCTTCTGAGTGTGCTTCATTCTAGATGGGTTCTTCTCAGTATCTCTCATATACACTAGGTTAGATACTTATGTATATGAGAAGAAAAAAAATAAGAATCGAGCCACCTCTCGTTCGACTAATCGGTGGCATTTCGCTTCCTCAAGCAACAGGGGCCTTGTGATTCTATGTATCAAGACTTGTAGGGGATAATCTAGGCTAGGTCTATCTAGACGTTTACCACACCTAGATAAAACCGTGAAGAAAAAATATTGTGCATGCACTGGGGACAAAAGAGGTGAGACCGAGGCATACGACGAAACCCCTCATACGAAAACTCATCATCGTTAAATATCTAGCGTAGCGCCACTTTGTCGAGGACCGACCCATCCCTGCTAATAGTTACCAAACCCCGTCAACGCGGCTGTACATTCTCCTATTCCATAAATCTCGCTTTCCAAGCATACACGCATACACAAACACTAGAGATACCAACACTAACACTAGCCAATATCCATCATCCATATCTCACACGCAAATGAACACACCCCCCTCGGTCCTCTGACCCCTCTCACACCAAACAAAAATAACCCTAAGTAGACAAATTCATCTCCATACTTAGAGCTCTCACTTGCAAGGTTGCCAAGAGACGTGTATTTGCTGAGTGAACGCAACGGTGGCGTCGTCGTCCGAGATCTGGCCCGATGCCGAGGAGTTGCTCGACGTGAGGGCGATGCGGTTGTTGACGTTGAGGATGCCGGTGGCGCCGCAGGGGGACCAGATGACAGATGCGGTGGGGACCTGGTCCTGCTTCGTGTAGACCTGTTTTTTTCCTCGTAGCATCAGTAGTGGGATTACTAATTAAAAAAGGGGGAGGGAAAAGGGATGCAAAGACGGAGTGAAAATGACAAAGGAATATAGAACAGTATAGGTAAACTCACATCGCCAGTCTCCCAGATCCCACCTCCCTGGATTGAGGTCTGCGTAGTAGTCTAGAATAAATTATTATTAGATTATTGCCTTTCTTTTGGAAAACTTCTGCACTGTAGGATACGGCGTAGATAGAAAGGCTTACAGTAGCAGCAGCATCCTGGCTGAAGTAATAAGTTGAGTAGAAGGTACCCGTGATGCCTTCCTCTAGTTGAGCGTAGCCGTGGTAGGTAGACTCAACCTATAGTCACAGTTTCCATAAGAGTCTCAACTAGAATTGATCCTTTAATAGGAAAGGGGGGGGGGGTGCCGTATATATGTGGTATCCATCCATCCATCCGTCTATTCGAATACATAGTCTTAGGCATATGGAAATATACCTAAATTACAAAGAGGATGAATATACAACTTACAACAGCGAACTGAAAGCCCCCAGGGTATTTCAAGTTCAGATGGAGTTGGCAGTTCTTAGACCTGTCTGCCATGACTGTCCCAGGGCCTATGTATGTTTGAAAAGCATCAAATCCGAAAGTAAGAACCTAGGATGGGATGTCAGTCATTGACCCCTCCAAAGGTTGGTTGGGGTCGATGAATGGGCATTTCTAGCACTCACAGTTCGGTCCGGCGAGATATTCGTCGTCACGGTCCCCTGGGGACAGCCATTGCCACTGGCTGTAGCGCTGATGATGGAGATATCGTTGGGCGAGGGCACATCACCATCAGAGATGATGCCGATGGGGTTAGCAACCGCGAGGGCCGGTGCAAGTAGAGCAACGACGAAAGACTTCATATTGTCCGAAAATATCGTTAAGTCGTGAGAGGGACTATCGGTAGTATAGTTATAACAATGGCTGCGGAGTAAGGAAAGGTAAAGGGGCTTGCCGGAGTAGAAACGATCGACGATATCGTGAGATGATGTTACCTGGCTCGGCCTTTATATACCCCCTTTCCTCCTCCATCTTCCGATTCGTATCCTGCCTTACATTGTGTAATAAGCATGCTGGGAGGTTCTTGGAAGCAGGTAAACAGGAGTCGTCGAAACGAACATGCGATACCAGTGACCTGGCCACCTACACGCCGTCTCGGAGTCTAGCCTGGATGCCATCCCCAAGTTCGGGACTGTTTCTGGTAATATCGGTGATATATTGCGAGGACCCGGCCAAGCCAAGGGGGCGTGACCCAGTGAAGTGAATCCAGCCTCATAATAAATTTGCGGATGAATTGGCGAGGGAGGGTCTGTAGATGAATCCATATTAACTCGAGGCAATCTAGCTCTCTTCATCCCATGCAGGCTTACCCAACACGTGGGAGGGTTCCGTCTTCTAATAGAATCATTGTTATGTTGTCGTATTCAAGAGGGGAACCTGGCGAGCTAGCTATGTGAGAAGACTCAAGCGTGAGATCGTGACAAAGCCCACCCCCGACTTGTTGTGGTCTTGTGATTGAGTGAGTTGTTTCTGTGTACTAAGGATGAAGGGGATTCTGGTGAAAATAAGGAGGGGTGTTGTCAGCACAGCATAGCAAGGAGGAGAAAGAGGTAGTATGAGGGGAGGTCGTACTAGGGCCGAGGTCTAGATAGATCTGTCTCGATAGATCTGACGATGATAATACAACTTTGCGAGTAAGAAAAAGGGGGGGAAACGACCGACTGCTTGGATATGGATGTAGTGTTGCTTCACCTTGTGCTATTTTTGGTGGCCCAGGAGGGTTTCAGTAGATTAAGCTTAATTATCCCTACGACTATGGATTCCGCCCTCTTTCCTTCTCTCTGACTGGAGTTGTCAGAGTTGATCCATCATACGTGACAAGGATAAACGGTGTAAGGTGGTTTCCCCTTTAGGCAATTCTTGATCAAAAGGAGGGAGCGGAGAGGAGGGAGGAGGAAACTTACGCCGCTACCCCCGAGTTTGAACCTTGATTAAGTAGCTCACAGCGAGCTACCAGTACTAAGTACATAACCTAGGTAGTTCTGGCTTATACGCATCTATTGCAAACATATAATGGAACTAAAAAGGCGTTATTTTGAACATCTAAAGTTCAAATTAGTATTATTGACCTACTAGTCTAAGTTCGACATTTTTTTACCTATGCAACTGGCGAATATCATCAACGAATTAGAGAGGGAGTCGAGGTATATACATACGTGAGCTTATAAAACCACCAACGCTATATTCCACATTTTAGCCTGCAAGATCCTCTGACCATCGTACCTCACCCACTAACCTGAACCCGCTTGTTTCCGCTTGCAGTTTATTGGGAATTCGCTCATTCCGCCCATCAGGGTCCAGATCGTCAGGGTCCCCTGCATTGCTGACCCCGAGTTCTCTTTACCCTCTTTAGCCGCCTTGACGAGCAAGTAGCAGCAGCCGGGCAGGGGAAAGTAAACAAGCGTATTTGGGTTGAGAGCCTTGCGTCCGTTATTGAAGAATACGCTCCCTCTAGAAGGAAGAGGCGTCATGAAACTTCCGCCTTTCTAAATATCGGCGGAGTCCCCCGCCTCGTGAGGAATCCTGATTCTGGTCGGTTTCTAAACCGAGATGTCCCCCTTATGTGGATTAGCCCCGGTACGGGGTAACCGCTTTCCCATAGGAATGAGTATCTAGTCCTACATGTAGTCATAGCTTAATATAACAATTCCGTATAGTAAGCACATGGTGGTGTCTAATCTAGCTAGGACCACGGTCGATGAGACCTCCCCAAGGCATTTAGGGCTGTACCTCCATCATTATAATTGCTTCTTCAGGGTCACTTAAGAGTCTTATGGAATATACACCTTAAGAGTATACAAAAGATTGTAATAGGTTAGATGATTTGGGACCTAATCGTTACTATGATTTTAGGGCACTGGTATATCAGAACATCATAATGCTAAATAATACACAGGTTTATAACTAAAACGGAAAAGAACAGGACAAATATTGGCATTCGAATGGTCCATTAGAAAATATAAATGTTATGGTGCTGTCTAGACGTTGTTAAAACTCCAAGATAAGCCCCCTTTATAGTATCGCTTGAAGCGGCGTGTAATCGAATGGTCCTATCTAGATCAAATGCTCATAGTGACCACCTACAACGAAACACATGAAACGCTATCACCTTTGTAGATTATGCAGACTATTCATTTAAGCACCAATTTGCTTCAGAATGCCCTCCAAGTTGATGCTCTTGGGCCGTTCTATGGGCAGTCCTAGAGCACGATCCCATATAAGCTGAGCAAGCGGACCTAGGCCTCTGCTTACACCAAATGTCGCCGTGTAGTATAGTGTTTCGTGGAATCCATAGTGGTGGAACAAGACACCGCTGCTTGAATCAACATTCGGGTATGGGTTCCTGGTCTTTCCGTGCTTCATCAGAACCTCGGGGGCGATCTCGCTGTTTAACTTGACAAGTTGGAACACAGGGTCCGATGCGATTTCGGGACGAGCAGATGCGTAGTCCATGAGAGCTTCGAAGCGCGGGTCAGGTTTGCGAAGTACTGCATGTCCATAACCTGGCACGACTCGTCCGCTGTTCAAAGTTGTCCACAAGTAGTCATGAACATCCTGTTTTGAATAGTTCTTGGGGATCTCATCCTTCATCTGGATTATCCAGCGCAATACCTCCTGTGCGGCAAGCCTATGGAATAAGTTAGACTTCGAAGCATACCTTGAGGGGGGAGGGGATGATGTTATTACCCATGTAGAGGTCCGGCGAGACCTTGAAGACCGGCACTATAACTCAGGAAAGGATCGCTAAGAGCACTGCCAACGAGATGCGTGGTATGCGCCGAAACATTTCCGCCCTCGTGATCACCATGGAGCGCGAGATAGAGCCGCAGCAAGTCCTGGAAGTTCTCATTCTCTGGACCTCCCTTGCCTAGCATAGCAGCAAAGTTATAGGACCAATCTTGCTCCGCGTCAACGTCGGCTGGTAAAGCACCGCCGCCGCGGTATGAGTTCTGGTATATCTTGGCGGCAATAGTGGGCAACTTGGCCAGAAGACTTATACAATCGTCAAAAGTTGGCTCCCAGTAGTCAGCCTTGTTCAGACCGTTCTCGTACGCTTTGGCAAACTTGGAGGTGTAATTTAAGGCGCTGACAGCTATGGCGAATTGAGTCATAGGGTGGAGGTCGGTAGGAAAGTTGTCGAGCATCTTGTTCACGAAGTCTGGGAGATGTGCCTGTACTGCGAGTTCTCGTGAGAGCTGTCGAACCTGAGAAACCGAAGGTACTTGGCCGGTTAAGAGCAACCAGAACATGGATTCGGGAAGCATTTCAGTACCCGTTTTGCCCTTAGGAAGTTCCTTTTGGCAATCTTTTATCGTCCGGCCATGAAATCGAATGCCTTCATCTGCATCTAGCACACTACCTTCCCACAACATAGCCTTCAACCCTCTGTCTCAAGGTTAGCCACTAACACCAGGATAGAAGGAAGTCCGCCGTCAAAACAATACCTCATGCCACCGATTGTATTTTCCACCTTTACCTCGCCGATGACAGCAGAGCCATTTGCTTTTACCTTTTTGAGAAGTTCTCTCTTCGCAGGAATAACTTGCTTCAGCGTTTCCTTCAAGTCTGGCTCCGAAGACGAAGAGTAGGATCTGGTCGCGGGTATGACTACAGCTGCCGGAGCACGTGCCTGTACAGATTATAGCTACTTTAGCATATTCATCCCCTTTATTTATAACTGACGCTGACGCTGGGGTTGGATGTGGCTGAATGTGCTATGTCTCAAAAGTTGAGCGACACTCACCCTTAACATGCCCAACGCCCTTGTGGGCGCACCAAGTCTCAAAGCCATGACGATTGACTATAGAAATTGAGTAGGCAGGCAAGCGGGTAAGCAAATATCGAGGGCTGAGGACGTCTGGTATTGATAATAATGCCTGCCTCTATCAATTGAAAGAAGCACAATAAGCTATTATGCTACAAGAGAGAAGCGAAAAAGGCAGTTAACTGCAATCTTCTAAGAGGACTGGAAGAAAGGTCCGGTATGAAGGAAGGTTGCCCTAAGGGTGATGTTGAGTTGGTAGAAGGATGAGTCTAACTTGATAAAATCGCGGGAGCCGATAAATACCCAGGTTAGAAGAAAAGAAAGAAAAGAAAAGAAGAGAAGAAGAAATAAGAATGAACAACAGTGACGACCCGAAGCTCCATTTACGGTGGCTGCTTTCTATTCCCCAGCTTTGCGCAACACTAGGTACTACATAAATACGTTAAGGAAACACGTTAGGTTGGGGAAAAGGGGGGCCAAAGGGGGGCCAAAGGGGGGGCAAAGGGGGGGCAAGGGAGGCAAGCCCAGTGAGGTAGATGCCTATTCGGGTTATCCTTAGGCTTGTTCCCCCGCATGTCAAACCGAGGAAACCCATCTTGTCTGTCCCCGCACTGCTGTCCGTAGGCCCGGTGCTACGTACCTAGGTATGTACATAGTAGTACATATAGATTGCCCCAGATAGGCAGTAAACAAACAGTCTTGCCAAGCATATGAATTGGTCCTGTGTTTATGCCAATTGCCCAATGACAGCATCTGTGTTGCACGTTGTTTTTGGTTAACCTAGGTTAGATGTATTGGAAGGATTTCTTCTGCTGACTTTATGAATCATCAACCGTCTTACGGAGTACTACTACCATGACTACTACCATGTAGTATATATGGTACATATCTGTGACATACCTCTTTCTTAACTACATACTATGTAGTAACCTACGTACCTAAAGGTGTGGGGGAGGGGAAGCCGTTTTTTAATACTTACCGTAGTAATACTAGTCGGGAATAAAAAGGAGTCAAGCCTCGGACTATCGGCCTTAAAAAAATAAAAAGGAACAGAAGTTTGTCAACCACAATTGGACCTTTTGTTAGCGATTGTAACCGTTATCGTAACTGGTAAACCGATGGTGGGATGAATAAGTCCACAACACTTCCGTTTACCTACTACTCACTATACTAAACTAAACCTACGATATAACTTATACCTCCTACCTACTACTACTACAACAATCATCACATTGTCTCCAGCCAGGTACTGTCTACGTTTACACCTTTCTACTTTGTTATATTTTGTACATGATAGCGCCATTTTATTCATCCCTTAGGTAGTTAGTTTGAATATCATTCATAGGCAACTTGGTCTGGTGGTTGTCGCGATGCTTCGCCGAGTCACCTCTCAGGCGCCTCGTCTCGCCTCGCGTCCTCTTCGTGCTTCCCCGTGTCGACTTCCCCTACGATCCCTTGCTACGACGGCAATGAGAATGACCCTACCCCCAGTCAGTCCGCTCGTATCGACCGCCCTACCCTCCGACTCCTTCCAATTGCTGTCCGACGCCGACAAAGCAGGGGCTGCCGAGGATGCCTTATACGATCAGCAGCTTAAGGATGTCGAGGCCTGGTGGGCAGGCCCTCGATTCGAAGGTATCAAGCGGCCTTATACGGCTGCCGACGTTGTGTCCAAGAGAGGGTCGCAAATGCAGAATTACCCCAGCTCGATCATGGCGCGGAAGCTCTTCAACCTCATCAAGGAAAGGGGTGCTGCGGGACAGCCTATTCATACATGTTCGTCAAGAGGATGATATGCTCTCTACTTCCACTCTCATGAGCTAGGCACTGACTCGGGCACCATGTAAATAAACAGTGGGAGCCATCGACCCCGTTCAGATGACGCAGCAGGCTACCTACCAAGAGGTCCTCTACATCTCGGGTTGGGCCTGTTCCTCGACCCTCACCACCACCAACGAGGTCTCCCCCGACTTCGGCGACTACCCCTACAACACGGTACCGAACCAAGTCCAGCGCCTCGCTAAGGCGCAGTCGATGCACGACCGGAAGCAGTGGGATCTGCGGCGGAAGATGACCGCGGAAGAGCGGAGGCAAACCCCGTATGTGGATTATCTGCGTCCCATCGTCGCTGACGGCGACACCGGCCACGGTGGCCTGAGTGCGGTGCTCAAGCTAGCCAAGCTGTTTGCCGAGAATGGCGCGGCGGCTGTGCACTTCGAAGACCAGCTACACGGGGGCAAGAAATGTGGTCACCTGGCGGGTAAGGTGCTGGTACCGAT
Source organism: Camillea tinctor (assembly GCA_022578605.1). Classification (NCBI taxonomy): domain Eukaryota; kingdom Fungi; phylum Ascomycota; class Sordariomycetes; order Xylariales; family Graphostromataceae; genus Camillea; species Camillea tinctor. The sequence continues at coordinate 348,603 of MU394080.1, read as the reverse complement.
CGGCGAGCACATTAACCGGCTCAACGCCGCGAGGTTCCAATGGGATGTGATGGGTACGGAGAACCTCGTAATTGCACGCACTGATTCGGAGAGCGGGAGACTGCTCTCGAGTGCCATCGATGTGCGCGATCACGAGTTCATCCTTGGTGTTGCCGAAGAGGGCATCGCCCCCCTAGCCGAGACCCTGCAGCAGATGGAAGCAGCCGGCGCATCTGGCCCCGAGATCGACGCCTACGAAGCAAACTGGGTCAAGAAGACGCGCCTCGTGACCTTCGACGAGGCCGCTGTTGAGCAGATGAAAGCCCGGGGCGTCGCCCAAGACAAGAGTGACGCTTACCTCGCCACCGTTGCTGCCGACGGCGCTATGGGCATAACGAAACGCCGTGAGCTCGCCCATACTGTCGGAGGACACCCTATAACCTTCTCCTGGGACGTGCCTCGCACGCGCGAGGGATACTACCATTACCGCGCCGGCATGGCCGCAGCCACAAAGCGCGCTGTCGCCTTCGGCCCCTACGCGGACCTTCTCTGGGTCGAGACGGGTGACCCCAGCGTGTCAGTATGCGCAGACCTCGGGCGCGCCGTGCGTGCCGCCATTCCGGACAAGAAGCTCGTCTACAACCTCTCCCCCTCGTTCAACTGGATGGCACACGGCTTCGACAACGCCCGGCTCAAGTCATTTATCTGGGACATTGCGCGCGAGGGCTTCGTCCTGCAGCTCGTCTCCCTCGCCGGCCTGCACAGCAACGCTGCGGCCGCGCACGAGCTCGCCCGCCGCTTCAAGTACGACGGCATGCTCGCCTACGTGGAACTCGTTCAGAGGAAGGAAATGGAATCGGGCTGCGACGTCCTGACCCATCAGAAGTGGAGCGGCGCCGGGTACATAGACGGCATACTAGGCGCTATACAGAGCGGGAGCAGCGGGAGTAGGAGCATGGGGGAAGGGAGTACCGAGGGGCAGTTCTAAGTCTAGGTTCGTACATATATCAGTGCCCTCATATAACTATGGGTAAGGGCTGGGTTGGGCAGGTAGGTAGGTAATAGATCGAAAGAAAGTAAAAAACGAGAGAATGACATGTATACCCGTTAAGTTAGTAGCATCAAGCATGTATGTATCTACAGCCCGTGTTGGTCAGAGTGAAGAGAAAAGGCAAGTAGCAGACTACCTTCTTAAGAGATTTATCATTATTTTTATTAATTTTATTTTATATTTGTTTGTTTGTTTTGGTTTTCACTATTTCTAGTATGTAAATAGGGTCTTTGTAAAAACAAGACGACAACGAAAACTGCCTTTTTAGGGTATCATCATACTCAACAGAGTAAGACGAATAGATAGATATCTAGAAAGATTCCAAAACTCCCTGAGAAAGCTTAACCTGCACGCATAGAGAAGCACCGATCTAACTCGAGCTTTTACCATATAGGCCTAGATCATAGACAAAATTGTCTTTCCAGGGGAGGGAGGACATCAGTGACATGATATTCCCATCCCCACACCTCGCAACCCCACAGTATACCTAACTATTGATCTCGTGTGCAGTGTTATCTCCGTAGGGGAACAACGTTATAGCTCGGTCTTAAACGCGTTGTTGGTCGGAGCTACGAGGGGCTGGCCCTCGGGGGTAACATAGGCTTTAGTCATGCCGCCGTCGACGACCATCTCGTGGCCGTTGACGAAGCTGGCCTCGTCACTGGCGAGGAAGAGAACGGCCTGGGCCTGCTCGACGGCCTCGCCAAAGCGACCGGTGGGGAAGTGGATCTCGCGGCGCAAGCGCTTGGGGACGTCGTCGCCGAGCCAGTCCTGTAGGAGGGGGGTGTTGAGGGGGGCGGGACAGAGGCTGTTGAAGCGGTAGCCCTCGCGGGCGTGGACAATGGCCAGCTCGCGGGTGAGAGCGAGCACGGCACCCTTGGACGCAGTGTAGGCCAGCTGTGGGGTGGCGGAACCGACGAGGGCGACAACCGAGGCCGTGTTGATGATACTGCCCTTGGTCTTCTTGGCACGGCGGAGGGCTAGAACGGCATGCTTGCAGCCATACCACACACCCTTCACGTTGATGGACATGGTCAGGTCCCATATGTCCTCAGGAGTGCCAACCGCGTCGTCGTCGCGGGCATGCATGATGCCGGCATTGTTGAAGATGACGTCGAGGCCGCCCCACGAGTCCAGGGACTCGACCATGGCCTGGACCTGGCTTTCTTTGGACACATCGCAAACCTTGGGAGATGATTAGGTTAACTGGAGTTATACTCACGCGCTGGCAGGTTTCATACCGTTGTCTCGACTTTGCTGGCGTTGGGTACCAACTGCAGCACCTTGGCCTTAGCCTTTTCAAGGGCTGGGCCGGATATGTCAGCCATTAGGATGCTGGCACCTTCTTTCGCAAAGAGAATTGAGGTCTCGAGGCCAATGCCACTGGATTATCCTGTTAGGTATTCGTTTCATGTTGTTCAACCATGACCAGTATATTCACGTTCTTGATTTTTCTAGGAATGGAGCTCGAGCTCGAAATCGCCGGGAATGAATTAGGATGGGGGAAAGAAACAAGAAAAAAAAACAGTGCTTACCCTCCAGCTCCCGTGATGATGGCATTTTTGCCAGCAAGGCGACCTCCAGTGACTGAACTCATTTTTTTTTTATCGGTTTGAAAACCCTTGAGAGCGGTTTTGACCACGCGAGATAGAGAGAAAGAGAGTTTGGTAGGGATCGGGAGGAAGCGAAGCGAGGAAAGAAGAGGTTAGGTAAGGGAGAAAGATAAGCTTTTGGGGTCCCCAGTGTCGCCGTCAGGGTCACTAGCTTAGACTTAAAGAGGATACCTAAACCTTACACTGCTACACCAGATTAACCCAGAGCCAAACACTAAGCTTGGGTTGATAAGAAAGTGAAACAGTGGAATATGACTTCATAGGTTTATGGTTTGGTTAGGTAAGTTAAGTAACGATAACCTACTATAAATCCCTTAGCTTCTCCCGGCAACGGAGCCGCAGCCCGACTATACACAATCGAGGGGCATCCTAGTCCGAGAACGGCGAGGCAGCAAACCCACTTTCATTGATAAAAGGATAAGTATGTCTTTTTTTTTTTTGGAGGGGGGGAGTCTGGATGAGACTCTGGAAAAAAACCATCTCAGTATAGGGTCAAAGGTTGTGTATGGCTTTCTAAGTATAGATAAGATTTGTTTTTATATATTGTTGATTTGGACCAATTGGCAGTAGACTTTGGAGGGAAAAGAGAAAGAAAAAGAGAGAAAAAGCGGAAAGGTGGAATTAAGCGGCAAGGCGGGCGGATATTAAGTTGTGGCACCGTACCTACCACCTGGTACACTACTGTATACGTGATGGTGCATATGTATAAGATAGTAGTAAAACCAGGCGTTCGGACGGTTTCGGTGTAACTTGCAATAATTTTCCTTTTTGGGGGGGGGAGCGGTTTCAGTCTCCTCTTCTTTCCTCTTCGCTCCATACCCCCGTTTCAAAAAGAAAAAGTCACTCTAAATAATTAGGGATACGTATATCGGTGACGAAAGAAAAGTAAGGGATTTATGGATTGACTCATTGCATTGCGATGTGTAAGTAAGTAAAGTAAGTGCAGGTAGCGTGTAACAATTACAAGATTTTCCAATTGGACCAATCATTATTTAATACTATAATTAAAAAATAGTACACTAGTAGGCACCTCGGTTACGTACGTCTCGATTAGAAGAGCTAAGATTGACTGGATGCATGTCTGGTAGTGGTAGGTAACCTTTGTATGTACATATGTACATACCTACCTAGTCCACGGTAGAGCCCAGGAGTTCAAGACCTCGGGACGGGACCATGCAACGCTGATTAATAAGTGTAGAGAGTAAGCAGTTTCCATCCCAAGTGCCGATAAGGAGGTGCTGGAGACTAGTAAATCACCCTAGAAACTTGTTTGACTCGCATTGTCGCTTCATATTCGCTGGTCCATCTTGTTAAGTCCAACTAAGCCTACCCACCTGCAGGACTAATGCATTGACTTTCCGTCTTATGACCACCTCCCTTACTCATGACTGGTAAGTTGCTGGACCTTGATATCTCCCCAACCTCACCCATGTTGATGTACATGTGGCACATTAGGGGGAGAAGTGAGTTCCCATGACGTCGGCATGTACTGTGTACATGTCCTTCTATATACGTCCCTTTATATATATATATATCACCATACCTAGATATATATCTAACTAGGTACATACACACGTAGAGAATATAAGCACCCATGCCTATAAGTATATGGGCAGCCTAGATAAATAGATAGGTAGGTTACATGGTTATACCACATTACCGAAATGTAATACACGTATATATATATATACGTACATATATCGATATGCACATGCTCAATATTCGGTATGGACGCAGATATATAACCTATGCATGTCATGTAGTATGCATAGCCTTTTCTATATACGCTAAATGCGTCTAACGCAAAGGCCGACGGAAAGAGCCTCTCGGGCAACATTGGCGGCCATACGTCCGTAGCGTTTAGATGACAGGACACATTGGATTGGTCGCCCTACCGAAGAAGCGATCGTCACGCGGCAGAATCTGACATGTAGACCGTTCTACCAAGTTCACGTAAGACGCGACACGGACGGTGAAGAGTTGAAGAGTAAAAAGGGATACGCATGCTCTAGACGTTGCCAACTTTTCCTGTTATTGGGCTGTTGGTTGAGAGATATGACGACAGAAGTCATACTGGCGGATATTGCTAGGCTCTCAGTGACGACAGAAGTCATCTTAACGGACACCGCTGGGTTGTTAGTTTAGAGATATGACGATAGATGTCTTACTGGCGGATACTGGCGGACACCGTCGGGCTATTGGTTCGGAACATCAGAGATGTGACGACAGTCATACCGGCGGACTCTGGCGGATACTCACAGACGGTCTGCCGGTTTCTCTGTCTGTTCAACGGCTGCGTGGATTATGGATAAGAAATTCGCAATACTCTATCTTACTCAGTTCTGCAGTTAGGTAGCTGCAGAGAAACCTAAAGAAACAACAAAAATACTTGCCTACTATCTGTCCAGATGATTAACGTCAGACGGATTGCTTGTCTCATAACTGATGTACTTAGAATACGAGATGAGGTATTGCTCAAAAGTAAAAAGTTGCGATCCGTTCCGTAGTTTGATCGCTTTTATTGATGTTTGTTTACATGGTATGTAAGGTGTGTATGTATGTAGGTATGTAGGTAGTAGGTTCAAAGTGTTTTGACTGGAGGGTGGAACGACCATAATAAGGTTTAAAAAAATGAAATAAATGGATGGTCACTCTGTACTTACATACTTGTATGTAGGTGGAAAGGTTCCAGAACAAGTGGATCCCATCCTCCATCAATCGAATCAACCCCCCCACCTTCCCACCTAGAAATACTCAATACATGTTAATATGCTGGAAGGCTTTACCTTTAGGTAAGTCACACACACCCCCACGGGCGGTGGTGATAAGCACCCGGTTTTCAGATATCATTTTATGTATTATGTAGGTACACAAAGTACCATTGACACTCACTCGCAGCTGGCGTTACATTACGTGCTACGCTACCATGATCCATGATCGCAGACACTCTGGGACCCACATCGATGTACCTTACGTAGGTACCTCTTATTAGCTTCCCTTCTGCACGCTTGCTGCTGCGTTCCCAAACCTACTAAGGTACACCACATCTGCAACTATCGTCGCTCCGACTTTTCTGTCTGGCCTTTCTTCTTTCTCCCTGCACCGCCAATCCTTTCGCCTAACTTACGAATTTGACTGTTGGCGATATATCCTCTTTTAAAGTCTTACGCCGGTCCTCCTCTTATTCTCCCTCTCTCCCTTCAGTACACTTATTTATATCTGGCAAGAGTGTCCGTCCCACCCTGGTGATCTTTCGTCTACATGGCATATACCCAGCATCTCAGGATATACATATAGAGAATCACTTACCTACCTATCTGCCTATCTACCCTTCTGGTCTCAGGCATTTATATCAAGCACCAATTGTACCGATCTCTACCTCTCTACCAGCTGATTCCTATCCTCCCTCCTATCTGCCGCTACTCCACTAGATACTAACTCAACATCCCACACTTACTTTCCCAGCCCACTTCCTCTCCCAACATGGCACCCCCCGATGTTGTCACGATAGAAACCCTGCCAGAAATCCTTAAGGATGACACCAAGGTCAAGATGGCCGGTATTGATGTCGACGGCATGTTGCGCGGCAAGGTTGTCTCTAAGAAGAAGTTCCTATCTATCGCTAAGGAGGGCTTCGGTTTCTGCAGCGTTATCTTCGGCTGGGATATGCACGACATGACCTACTTCAAGGAGCTCAAGATAAGCAACAAGCAGAACGGCTATCGCGACCTGATTGCTGTACCTGATCTCAACTCCTTCCGTCGCATTCCTTGGGAGGACGATGTTCCTTTCTTCCTTGTCAGCTTCCTCGATCCCGATACCCTCACGCCTATCTGCGCTTGCCCCCGTAGTCTGCTGAAGACTACCGTAGATAAGCTCAAGAAGGAGGGGTGCAATGCTATGGCTGGAGGTATGTGCACCCATGGCCCTTCATCACCCTCATACATGCGCGTTCTAGCCATAGTATACTAATACAAAGCGCGCAACAGCCGAATTGGAGTTCTTCCAATTCAAAGCACCTTCCGATTCGACTTCCTCTGCCGCCGCCTACATGCGTGACAATGTCCCTCAGAATATTCCCTCTCTCACCGAGGGCATGTTTGGATACAGCATCACACGACCCACTCTCAACAAGGAATATTACTACGATGTCTTCAACTCGTGCCAGAAGTTTAAGTGCGACCTCGAAGGATGGCATACTGAAAGTGGCCCCGGCGTTTATGAGGCGGCTCTGGAATTTGGACAGATCTCCGAAACTGCAGACCGGGCATCTCTCTTCAAGTATGCTGTGAGATCCGTCGCCAATGGATATGGCATAACGCCCTGCTTCATGGCCAAGCCCAAGCACGGATTGCCGGGAAACAGTGGACATACCCACGTCTCAGTCGTTGACAAGGACGGAAAGAACCTTTTCTTCCGTGAAACGAAGGACGAGAATCCGCCATACCCTGACATCGCACATCTCAGTGATCTAGGACGGCATTTCCTTGCAGGTCTTCTGGATGGCCTGCCAGACGTCATGCCTATGCTGGCTCCAACTGTGAACAGTTACAAGCGCCTGGTGGAGAACTTCTGGGCGCCGGTCACCGTGTCGTGGGGACTCGAGCACCGGGCTGCCTCTATCCGGCTCATATCGCCGCCCACTTCTAAGCCCGGCGCGACCCGCTTCGAAGTCCGAGTGCCAGGTGCTGACGCTAACCCCTATTTCGTCATGGCAGCGATCCTAGGGCTTGGCTGGCGTGGCGTGGAGAAGAAGCTCGAGATTCCCATCCCGCCTCTCGGTAAGGGCCAGGACGTTGGAGGAAGCGACGACAAGGGTGCTCGTCTAGCGCGAAGTCTTCGAGAGGCCACAGATAGGTTTGCGAGCAAGGACAGCGTTGCTCGCGAGGTATTCGGCGATGAATTTGTGGACCACTTTGCTGGCACGAGAAACCACGAGATCCGGCTGTGGGACGAGGCGGTCACTGACTGGGAGTTGAAGAGATACGTGGAAACGGTATAATGACGCGAACACACCCAAAATAAAACGTAGTTGAACTTTTGTGATCCGAGAAAGGGATAACGCGATGATTCACGCGAAAGATGTGGGTTTGTGAGTTAAACACTTACATAAGAAGTTGTGAGCTTACATAAGCCCCACCCTATATAGAATTTGCCCATGCGATACCCCTTTTTCATACCCCTTTTTTTCACACTCCTCACCTGAGAAGGTTGAGTCTATTCTATTCTCAAGAAAGATGCAAGAGGGGTGTTGGGTCTTTTTCTTCATACTTACGAATCGACTTTTTACAGGACGGGGTAGGATAATAAAAACAAGTAGAAGAGACTTGGGGATTGGTACACGTTATTTCCCCTTTTATGAACTTAGGCAGAATAGAACCCCCTAGGTTACGTATCTACGCGAATATTTCTGAGTCCGACTCGAAGGTATACTCGAAATATATTTGGTTCATTTTTCTACCCCAATTCCAGTGTGAGCTTGTTCAGGTTCTACCCGCACCTCCTACTTTTCTCAGCCGTGTTACTAGTAGAACGAGTAACGTATGCGAAAAGCTTCGAAAGTGCTTATCTATGTCTTTTGAAGCGTTCACACATTTCGTCTTCTTCGCACCCTTTCGCCTCTTATAACGAGTACCGGAACCCTTTATTATCGAGCTCGGTCTGATCGTGCATTCCCGCTTCTACAGCAGCCTTCTCGTCCGTATCACCTGCAGCGTCGCGCGCGCGGTTTGCCAGGTACATATACACGTAGAGAACTAGGATCATAACGAGCTTCACGGTGTAGCCTCCTAGCATGGCTATGTAGGCGCTGTGGTAATATGCTGTGATTTTTGCAGTGTCAATCGAGGATTCTCAGTAATAGACCAATTTTTTTTCTGAAATTGGGCAAGTAGTTGGGAATTCAACTTACGAGCTTCGGTGTCACGAAAGGTTTGTGGGCCGATAATGCTGTTGTGTAGTTGTAAGTACTTAATGCGGCTTTTCTAACATCAATAGGGGGTAAGAGGGGGAGGTAACCTACTTCCCGACGCAGTAGCCGACGAAGAGGATGGCGGCCGTCAACTGCTTCTTGGTCGATCCAGCAATATTGGACGAGATCATAGTCAGGGACATACTGAACCCGAGGCCCTGGAAGAAGCAGAGCCAAAGAGCAACCAGACGGCCCCACTATTCATATATTGTGTTAGCTTGCATCTGTCGCAGTGATTTTGCAGACGCGAGGGAAATTCTCGTTTTACCTTATTCTCATTGGGTAGCTTAACAAGCAGCGCGGCGCCGATGATACAGATAGTATTGGCGACAATCATGGTCGGGCAGCGGGAGCCGCGGGGCCAGCGGCTGCAGACCCAACCGCCGATGATCAAGGCCAGGAACTGGATGGCGCCTCCTGGAATCTGCATGTACTGAGTGCCAAGAGTGTCGAAGCCGAAGCTCGAGATGATGAGACTGGTGAAGCTGGTGATGGCTGAGTTGGGTACCTGCGCACCGATGGCCATGACGAAGAGAATCCAAGTCTCTATTCATGGTAAGTTGGTGTCAATGTGTCATGATTCAGGGGTATTGAGGAAGAAAAAGGAGGGAAAAGAAGGGAGTTGTACTCGGATCCTTGAGGCACTGGATTGCCTGGTACTTCTTAAAGTGCTGATTCTTGACCCCTTGCTTATTCCGGGCAACCTAAAACTTGATTATCAGCATTCATAACCCCCAGCCTTTCCTTACGCGTGACGTTAGAATTTATCAAAACATACTCGATCAATAGCGATCGTGCGCTCCTTCGGCGTCAAAAATTGGGCCGTGGCCGGCACATCGGGAAGTAATAACAGGCTTATGATGCCCTGGGCCAGGCTGAGCGCGCCGAATATAAGGAACACATACATCCAACGCGCGAGCCCCGTGGTTATATGTCCCACAGCATAACCGATTAGTCCGCCGAACATAGTGGCCAAGCCATTTGTGCAATAGTATGCCTCGAGGCGCAGGGGCTGCTCCGACGATGTGTACCAGATGGACATGATGAGCACGAAGCCCGGGTTGACTGCAGCCTCGGTAAACCCGAGCAGGAAACGGTTTGTGGCGATGCCCGCGAAGGAGGTGCAGGCTGGTGTCTAGATGGCAAAATTAGCATTGCGACCCTGAAGTCATCGCCGTAAATATCGAGGTAAATAACACCTTGAGAATATGTACGAATAATACTAATGCTACAAATTTTAGAACAGCTCTACTCACCGTCATCAGAATGATCCCCCAGACGATTGTTGTATAAGATACGAACTTGCCAATCGGAAGCCTTTGCATCAATATCGTCGCAGGCAATTGCGCAACAAGGTATCCGAAATAGAAAATCGAGCCTTAACAATCTCATTAGAAATATTCACCTTACCCTGATGCACAGATGACAAGAGTCGTGGTAGGGTTTCTAGCATGGTACTTACCAAGCCATGAATAATCTTGCCCGTGCAGATTGGTTCCCTTCTGCAGGCCGTAGGCATTGGCAAAGTTTATCGAGTTCTTGTCCAGATACTGCAGCAAGTATATCATGAACAGGATCGGGACAACGCGCACATCGATCTTGCGCACTACCTTCTTCACTTCTTCCTCGCTTGCGTCAAGCTCCTGCGTGTCCTTAAAGAGCTGGTAGTTTTCGTCAAGATAGCGCGCGGATGCCGCCGCCGATATCTCTTCGGAGGAATGCGCCGCGGCATGGCTCGCGTGTCCGAGTTTCTCGGGACTGCTCGGGGAGGGAATTTCTTTGCTATTCATCTTCCTAGTAGTCAAGAGAGTTGGAGGAGGATAATATAGGGATGTCGAGGATGAGGGTGAAGGCCAGGACGAGTAACGTTTAGAGATACTATCGAGGAAATAAAGCTGCCCCGGAGGGAAGGTAACAGCTGATATATTGTTACGGAAAGGCTCTAATCATCTTTACCTCCCATGCCTATATTTCTTGGAACTTGGAATGATGCCGGTAAACCATGTCAAGCTTTTTTTCCCCATCCACCATTTTTCCTTACACACGTTTACCAAGCGACTAGCAAGGTACAGAAACTGTAGCTCGGGCATATATCCATACATTACAGAATCCAGGCGCACAGGAGGGTGGATCCCTTTTCCTTTTGTATTTCTGCTGCTGCTCCATAATATCAAGGGACGAGAGCAGCCTCGAAGGGAAATCATAAATTTGGGGTCATCATGGGGTGTCCGTTCAGGGGTGGATAGGTAATTCATACTTGTTCGGGACAGCCATGCCGACTGGTACGGACGCATAAAGGAAGGTCGCGATGGCGGGTATGGGCCGCTCAGCCAACGACGTGAAGTTTAGGTTATGGCATCATCGATGGAGCCGTTGAGGTGATCATTGATCCAAGGTGCTAGTGGGGACAAGGGGGGTGCGTGGGGAGCATCTGGTGCGCCTCAAATGCGACGCCGCCTGCGGCGTGTTGCGTAATGAGTTACAATTAACTGCGGGGAGAACAAGAGAAGGAGAGTTGATCTATTAGTAAAATATCAAAATGAAAAGGGGGATACGGATAGCGCCTTAAGTAGTTAAACCTAGACTAGAACAATAGGGCGGGAACATACATACCTAAATTAACTCCTAAACTCCGTACATTCATAGAAGACATATGGATATACAAAGATACATCCATAAGCAGGTAACGTCGCATAACTCCACTCTAATATAAACGTATGTGTAATGCTTTTCTCTGTCCTTGTCCGCTTCGGCTAAATCACACGAATTCTAGCGATTTCAATAAGAGGACCCGTTGGCTACATAGAATGGGCAATCCCCATTTTGTAAAGCCATATTAGTAAACGAGAGTATAGACTTAACTACTCTATGGTTTGAACATCTTTATGATAGTCTCCAATGTCTCATATAATTGTAGCCCCTCGTAATGAACAATCTCCACATCAACTGTACATCCTATAATAGTTCTGTAAGATGGGATGATAGGCCTACCAGCTGTGATAGCCTTAATTGAAAGAGATAGACATAGAGTTGGGAATTGTATGGCGCGCTGCGGCTCTAATCACCACCGTTTATACCAATCTAAGAAGCTCACATTAAAGTAGCGTACTAAGTCAGGCTGGAAATCATTCCAAGCCAAAGATGGCCTATAACCGGGACTATTATGCAGGGTGACGCGCAGGCTATCGAAGTGCAAATGGCTCAAGGGAGAGTCCCAGCCTCCCAGGCCATGCTAAGCCAAGGAGATCACGGTACATAACACAATGGTTATGTCATAGTAATCGATTAGACCGACTGAAAAGAACAAAGAGAATGAGAAAAAGTAAGGATTCTAATAAAGCAATTTAATAAGTCCAAGCAAACAAAACGTTTAGACGAGATTCCGTGTTAGATAAGTATCTGCATAGGGAAGGTTAGAATATTAAACTATAGACTTAGGTAATAAAAGATAGATGTGGACTTTTCTGGTGCTGACGCATGCATACATAGTCGCCACTATACTCGTAGTCGTTATTCCCTTGTGGTAATAATAATAATGAATATGGGAAACGGGATATATTATCCAGAAATGTTAGAAGGGCGCGCTCCCTTAAAGTCCTACGTTGAGGTCTTCAACAACTTACGTAAGCGTTCTAGTTGAGCTGAGGGTTAGCATAACGGACCGTTCAAGCTTTTCTTCCTTCATTCTCGTCACCATCATCAGTAAGCAGCAACTAACTAAAAATAACTGTATTAAAAATAAATCATCCTACCTAGTATCGCGACGAAAATGGGGGAAAGAGCCTCTAGATAATGGTTTTTGACTTATTTCCAATTTTACATAACCCATGACTAGTTTAGGTTAATGGATTAAAAGGCAACAAAGATGTTATTAACAGGAGCGTTGAGAAACGAGAACTAGAATATAGGTAAGACAGAACACCAAAAGATTACTAATTAGTCTAGCTATACTTGCAGGTGTGATATATAAATTTAATAAATCATGGGCTCTTGGAGTCTCTAGATAACAATGCCTGCGCGCGATCTGGCTTGAGGTATAGAGAACTTCAATATCGCTTTGACAATATAGCGTGAGACCTAAATACTGTACGGCTTTCATAAATTACTACAAGGTGCGTTGATTCCTGCTTCACACCAGAAATTATAGCCATGCCCGGGAAAAAATGGGGGGGGGGGGGGGGGGGTTTTAAACTATATAGGTACATTATACCTGGTATGGAAGTAGATATAAGTCGGTAACATTACCACGGCCTAAATTGTGGCATGCATAATAAGAGTGTTTGAGTTGAGATGATATTATCTGTGCTAAAACTTTTATTTCTTCTTGAAGTAGATAGAGGGAACCTTCACACAATTATATTATGTCTATCATAAAAATTCTAGAAAATAGCACCGAGTTGTTATAAAAATAGACAACGAATAGTTTAGTGACTCTTTATCCGGCTTTAAGCAACGCCAGACGGGTTTCGACATAGCTCAGTTATCCTTTCTCAATAGTGATATCGCTTGCTGGTATGGTCTTGCTTGCAATTTTACTGCCCTGTGCCTCGAAGAACTATGATATTTTTATGAAGTGAAACCAGCTGGGTTTAAGTTCTCTTTTTCTCTTCCATTGTTATTGCAAATTTTACGCTCGAACCCGTTAAGGTTCAACTGAAGAGAGCAGAATGGTAATACATTGTAGAACACTGTTGGAACAACACTGGTGCGTATTGAAATCTAACACACCTTACTGGTTTTATGAGGCCATCATATTATGGACTGATATGTAGGTTTATAGTTTGGTCCGATGAGCTAATGAGTCGCCGCCCACCTATAAAGGTATTTGTGGATTCATGGGTTATTTATTTCAGGGTTGCCGGGGCCTTCCGAACTCTGGGACATAGCGGAAAGGATTCAGTTCCGTATGTCATTAAAAACTAAGTTTACTCGAGCCTCAAATCTATTATTACCTACATTGATATGCTCACGGAGCACCAAGAGAGCCGGGTGTCTCCTCAAAGTCAAAGGAAGGATGGAGATTAGGATGCGTATTACCCGAGATCAGCATCCTCGGCACGAGCCATACAGGCATCATAGAGACCCTGGATCTTTAATTATAGAATATTTTTTTTCTTTTGATCGAATTTTGGAGATAGCTCTATTAGGTATCATCATGCTTGTGTTTGATCGAATGGTGTTTTGAACAAGACTACAGTTGTGATAATTTGCGCGGTCATAATTACATGGCCTTGGTTAATAGGTCAGGCGTCGAATAAGAGAACAGTAGTTGGCAGCTCATAAAATACATGACCGCTGTGTTATTGGTTCATATGCCCGCGCCTAAACATGGACGGTGTAAAAGTACATATTTAGTAATACATACAACAAGTACTTGTTGTTGGTAAGTCTCAGCGTGAATGGGATATGAAAACCAAGCTGAATGAGGACTGGGATTTTAAGGTTCGTATGGCAATGGCAAGTTATTGCTAATGTGTTAATAAAATGTAAGCTAATAATAGCAGCGTCCCAATTCGCAGGCAAGTTTCTTCTATTACCTGGCTATAGTTTGTGGTTTAATAATATTGAAGCTAATGACTCTAACGTCGCCAATTTTCTCAAGAACTATGTAGTGTCTACCTTGGTTTTCTCACCCCAGCGAAGAAAGAAAATATCAATAAGATATCAACAGAGAAATCAAAAAGGGAAATTTTTGGTATTGTCGATTCAAAAAGAAAATGCGTGTTGTAGATTACTTTGGGATTTGTGCGGCTAGAATAGTTTTTAAATATGGATTATTTATAGCATAAGAGCCGAACCTATCAAAATAAGGGAACTTAATCAATTAAGGGAACGATTTATCTTGTGGATTGGATTCCGATCCCGCTAAAACCAAATCCCAGTCGAATTCAAAGGCTCTTAGCTTTGCCAAGCTTTGGGAAGCCAAGATTTCATCCCATCTTTACTGTAACCTACACTACATAGGTGTGTGTCTTGTGTAAGTCGATAGAAGTAGGTATATATGCATAATATATAACTTAATACATACGGACCTACACATAGGTAATCTGATTCTAGTGTGTAGCCCCCCACGTAGCTCTCATGATCGACGGCGTGTAATTGTTACATCATGTCCAACCCCTTCAATGCCATTGTGATCAGACCAATTAATGCCGACTAATACCGAATGAGTTATTATAAAGAAAAGTTAACAAGGGGTAGAGGAAAGGGGAGGGAGGGAGGGGGTTTCTCGTAGTTATCTAAGAATACCCCATTAGAATGGCATTCTTCTAGATCTTATTATTGACCAACTTAATTACTATTATCTCCCTCTATCGCATAAACCACGAGCCATTACGTTTCCACTCTATAGAAAGAAGCACGGTGACAAATCTTAGGTTATTTTTGGTCAGCCCTACGAGATCTCCAGATCGACATGGGTGCTTCTTTATCCACCCCCAGTTCAGCCTCCACAATTGCAACCCTTTCTACATATCCTTACCTGTCCTCCTACCCTCCCTTTCCAAGTTCTCGGATCGCTGCGATGCTTCTACCACTGAGTTACGGAATCTCAACCCAATAGGACCGCCCTTGTCTGGCGCGATCAGAGACACACGACCAACAACGCTCAGGTAAGCTGAGCTATGCTACAACGAGCGCCCCCATCTTCATCTTTATACGTATCTGTCAAATTATTGATGTCTCCGGAGAACAGTATTCATCGAGCATACGTTTACTTATGCGGCTTTTCCACAGGTTTGGGACTAAGCTACGTAGTTCATTCAATATTGGGCCACTATAGACCTGGGCACAAGACTTCTTAGCCCTATAGACATACTCTAAATTCTGACGTAGCTTTATCCTCTGGAATCGTCTAGTCTACATAGCGAAGGCGGGAAAGACGGTGAAGCCGATCCATCATCGTGGACTTTCCTCACCGTGAAGTTTACGCACGTCGAGTCCCCTTTCTATGGATGGACTCGCGGCGCTTATTCTTCCTCGGGAATGACGATTATGGTCGTCGTCGTCGTAATTTTCACACACTCATGGTGATGCTCCTGGTTTCTCCTCTGTCCACTCGAGTCTTCATTTATGAGCCAATGCCATCATACAGAGAACTCCCAGATCGTTTAGTATAGATGAGATGATGGGATCCCATTATGTACCTGAACGAACCGTTGGGGTTCCCGCTCCTTGCCTGCCGGATGTCTATAGGGTCATCCGTCTCCATCCACACCCGCTCGCCTAGTTCCTTTGACCCATGTATAGATGGATATCTTAAATGATCCTTCCACGACATCTCTACCGAGCTCTTGTATAAACCTCGTCAGCATCAGCCACGGGAGTGAGCGAAGAGAGTTAGAAATCACCGAAGTCGAAAATCTGGTCTGATCATCCCTTACTTAAAATACCTATGTATGGGCATACAATAACAAGGTTTTAATAATTTCCCTTTCTACCAATATGTAGTCAGCCGTCAATAACCGCCTGTTTAGTAGACACCTAGGGCAAGGAGAAATCATCACTGATATCTTCTCCTTGGTGTTACAGCTGATTCCTTACCAAGAGGCTCCATGCTATCATTAGATATCGACCCACTATCCGAGGACAGCATGCTCGCGATTAGCTCATCTGGGTTCATGTGAGGCCTCTGAGGTTCATTGGAAAACTTCCCTCTTTCGGGATATCAAGGCCATCTAGATGTCAGCGGGTTTCTAAGCTCTTGTAGGCTAGTCGAATAAGTTGACTACGTCGAGGTATATAACTAGACCATCTCCCATTCTGTCAACATGAGAGAAGTTCGACAAGACAGAGCCCATAAAGCATCTCAGTACCATAATCCCAACGACTTTGAATTCAACAGACTTATAATTCCAGTTCCGAGGCATTCTCTTTTAGACATTAACTTTCTTCGGAAGGACTCGATACACATACAGCCATCTATCCCCTTATTCGACTAGCCCTCATAATGAGCTCACGAAGCAGCAAGAAGGGACGGTCAAGCCAAGTGCGTAACGGATTTTATTTTGTAATAAACCGCTATACCCCTCTATCCCTCCCCTGTCCTCAATTTCCCCCTTCTTCCTCTACCTCTCCAGAAAAAGACATGGAGAGCGGACATCTAACCGAACCTTCCAATAGTCCTCCGTCCAGCAACTTATTGAGTCGCTCCGCACTCACCGCGTGAACACGCTAACGGAGCTCTGCCGCATTGAGAGAGTAGCGGCCACCTGCGAGGACGAGGCGGATGCGCAGGCGTTCCAGGAGCCTATGACCGCGGCGTGGGACTACTACGTCAACAGCAACCAGTTTCTGACCGAGCTGCGAGGCCTGACGCCCAACTACCCGATATCCGGGGAGCTCGTTGAAGAGGCGTACCGCCAGGTCCGGAACGATCCTAACTCGAACCGCAGTTGGAACTTGGCATGGCTATGCTTGGTGAAGATTCGCGACGAGTAAGTTCAAGTCCCGATCACCTTTCACCCTCTATTCTCTTATTCCTGCCTCCATCTTCAATCTTCAAGCACTTAGATACTTTGACCCCTCCTTCCTGATAAGAGGGTTATTTATGCGGCTCTCGTGAAAACATCGATCTTTGGCTGATCCCTTAGCAGGAACCTGATCCCTGCGTATGCGCAATCAGAGTCGTGGCGGAGGGAAATGTGGGGAGGCCGCGATCCCTCTCAGGAAGAGGCCGATCAGCTTGCCCAGTATTTCCAGTATGAGTGGACAACGGCCGTTGAGACCATGTTGCGACACTGGTCCGTGCCTCCGACCTGGTACTGAATGGGATGCCGAATAGCATCTACTTACTACGCCTCTCATTAACTACATACCTACTTGTCAACTTAGTGGAATCTAGATAGCGCGGCATTAGCATTGGGAATGGAGTTAGTGGGAACTTGGGTTTTTCTTCACTCGCTACCAGAGACGATATACAGATTAGTAGATTGTCTTACAATATATTTTTATAGACTTAAGTGGCGTCAGCGGTGGTTTTTCCTCTTCTTTGTGGATTTGGCTAAAGAGTGTTGACCCTACATAGTAGCTGGTGTTTCCCCCCTAGCTGTGGATATTCCTCATCGCTTAGCCAGCCTGTTGGTGTTCCTTTTCTGGTATTATGTCAGTTCCGGACACGCTTCCTTTTGCCTACAATTCAACCTCGGTATTTCGTGTCTAAATGAGGCTCTTCCCCAGTAACCGGGTGGGTTGGTTAAATATGGTTACATCAACCCCACGAACATTCCTTTCTGCTGTAATAATCCCATATCATTGCAAGGATGTTATCGCCGAACTGCAACAAGGATGACGATAAAAGCATCTACATACTAGCCCGTCCGTGCCGTGCCAATCACGATGTTGGGACCTTATCCCGGTTTTTCTTATTCCGGTTCCTCCTCTTTTCTTGATCCACTTCTCTCACACAGATACTTCACCTCACCTCACCACCACCACCACCACTTAGATCTCATCCTCTTCGCCAAATCCGGAAATTCTAATAACTTAGACCTTACCAGCTCACACCACCTGCCCTCTTTCTTAGTTCATACCTAATATTTCTCATGAATACTGAGTCAGACTACTAATCCGAAGCTATACCAGAGAGAGCATTTACCCAATCGAGGCGCCATTCGAGAAGGGCCGATATAATAAACGGAAAGAGGTAGACGTCATCGCACCATGAAAAGGATAGAAAACATCTACTGCTTATTCCGTCGGAGAAATTCCATATCACTTACTAGTCATTTGTGCTGTTGTCTTGCTCCGATTACGCAGGTTCCTCCAGTTTGGGGGCCATATGGTACTGCTCCTATTGCTCCTGGGTCTCCTGGGTTAGGTGTGTATATTCAAGGTATTATATATAGCGATACCTATATATACTTATAAGAATCTGACCATTTTACCTACTCATTACCTATTATAATTACGTCGTCTCCTCAGATCTAAGAAGTTATCAGACAAGACCTACATAGGTTTTATACGTGTCCATACGCACATAACTGACCGACTGACTCACTGACTGGCCGCACCCCTATCTCACTTCCTTGGACAAGTATCAATGCATTTAACAAATACCGCGGCATCGCCATTGATATTGATATAGGTACCTATGGAGAGACAAATATGCGTTGGATCGTCCAAGCCGCGTCTTCCGCGCATTTGTGTTATCACCCATAAGCCACCACCGCCGTCACACCCCGCGAAAGCATTGCACTCATTTCTCGGCGCTTGGTATCTATCGCACCATGCTTCTCTCTGCGGGGTTGAGGCAAAAAAGATAATATGCGCGTACGTATAACAAATCTGTGAGATAATCCCATTCCTTTTTCTTTGAATACTTACTAGCATCTAGTTTCTCTTTGGAAGGAAACGGAATGAAAAATAAAAATAAAATAAAAATCACATTGGATCTCACATTGTCACCCGCACATGTGCACGAGGCGCAATGCGCGCCGTGACAAATGGCGCGAAATACCTACCAAAGCAAGTATTTGAATTCCTGCTTTTACCCAGGGGCAGAAGAAACTAATACACCAATATAGAAACGCATCGTTATACCCTACTTAGATAGGGGCTTCCGACGTAGCATCAAATAGTGAAAAGATGGGGCATGGCATACGCAATGTGCCTACCTACCTAAGTACGGATTACCAGAATCCTTTTCTTGAGGAGACGCCGTACCCGATTAGCAAGCCGCAGCATCCATCAGAGCGCCCTTTAATAAAAGAAAATCGAAATAGATAGTAGGATGCATGTTCCGTATATATCTGTGTAGGTACGCGACCGACGCGATGATCGGACCAAGCTGGTAGGTGCTTCGCCTTCATCTCGCATCCCGGGCTGTGTTTTCCTAGTTTCTTAGCGGAAGGGGTAGGGGGAAACATAGGCGAGCAAGCAAATAGGAGTCGATGCCTATTCAAAGTTCACCTAGGTTATATCACAGAAAGGAAAAGAAAACCACTAACTAAGGATATATCACCCTCTTCCCACGGCATTGTCCGCCCTAGGGAAATTACTGATTTGAAATGCAGGGGATAAAACAGGATTATGAACCATTTATTTCTCTCGAACATTCATCCAACAATGTGTGAATCTCATATCATCGTAAGAGAGAGTGCAGGCGTTGTTTTCCATCTTTTCGAGAGGCTCAGGATTATCATTATTCATTCCTAGCATGAAATACCTCAAACTAGGATATTCTATCTTCAAGACCTGCTTAATCTTAGTAGGTAAACAATTCTTTTACACGGTACAAATTCGTAGGTACATCTCATTCTATGTACCCCCTTTGGTATTAGATGTACGAATACGACTTATCCCTGCGTAGGTATGTAGGTAACGAAGGGCAGGCAAACCAAAGTTGGCCAAATAATTAATTAACATTGTTACTACAACAAAACCGGACTTTGGGCGGAAAAAACAACGATTGCAGATACCAACAAGTGTCAGAATGTGGGGGAAGGTATGGGGCTTAGGTGGTAAACGTTGTCCTTGTGCAGAAGAACACATTACCAACTAATGGAGGCAGCATATCCCACAATCTACATGATTATAGTAGTCCCTTTGTCTCCTGAAAGACACGTATCTCTATGTGCTCATTAAAAGCCACTTCCTGTGTGTTGTTCTAGTCATGTGCACGAGGCTTACATCTGCAGCACAAGCATCTGCCTGTTAGGATATGAAAGTAGAGAGAAAAAGTTAGACAGTTGGGAGTGTAGGGTACAACCGTTAGTTCCTGATCAGACTTATATTATAGAACAAACCCATTCTCTGTCTTCCACCCTTGTCAGGTTTATCTATGCTCATCCATAACTATATCCCGTTAGAAACTGCACAAGCTCTGTCTATCCTCAATAGAAGTCCATAGTCAGCATCTTCTTCGCCGTTCTCTATCTTTTTAGCCTTGCTAGGTCCATCGTCCCCCTAGTTCTAGATGTAGTCTACCAGGAAGAACACGCTTAGTACAAATGGCGGCAAGGATTGTTCCAACTCTCAAGTGACTCAAATATCAGGAACTTGACATCATATGTCTAATATTAACATGTTAATTAGTCATATATTCGATAGGTAAGGGGAGGGGGCGGGGGTGAGGGAGCAGTTCTTCTGTGAACCCGATATACTACAGATAGTCAGGAAATCATAGCGTACCTCATTATCTCTATCCCACGGCTGCTTTACTGTAGGAGGCATTGTATTTATGTTGAATAAAAGCCAGTTTTCACCAGTAGAATATTGGACTCTTGTGTAGGTATCCCAAATGTCGCCAGAAGGAACGTTCACACCACTGATGGCAACGAGAACGTATGGCGCTATACGAACAACCCCTTGGAGGTCTTCAATAGGAAAGCCATATGCAGTGGCTCCCTCAAAATCGATCCTCGTCAGTCGCCTCTCAGTTACAAATTGCACAACTATGAACTGGCTCGTTTGGAGAAGAGAATGGCGCGTCGGAAATGCCCCGTGTCTACAATGGGTTTCTTGTTGTGATCTAAGGAGATCTCTATCGAGTAGAGCCCACAGCTTAGGAGCTTTCGCAGTACCGGGGTGTAAGTCTTTGCTTGGTTGGCAGGTTAAGACTAACGTGCTTGTGCTAGCACATCTGTAAATCGCACAGGCTGAGCAGGGTGAATGAATTAATCCATTGATCCCAAGGATATCTGCGAGGCAAGACCTCTCTGCTGTCCACCTCTTGAAGTGCTGACCTAGTGAAGAAGCATGTGGAGAAGGCTCCCCTAGGGACATCTGTCGTACCGAGACGTGGTCGCTGATATTGAGTAGCCAGGTCAAGTCTGGGCAGAATCCATTCCCATGTAGCGGGTTGATCAAATGATAACCATACGCAGCATTCTAAGGTAAGATAATCAGCACTGCGTTCCTTTGGATCTGTGCATGTGTTTCTAAGACTCACAACCAGTCTATCGATCTGGGAAAATAAAAGGTGATACCATTCCTGTTGGATATGCCGTAAAGTCTCCCTCAGCTCAGAGCAGAGGCAATTGGTCTGCATTATATCAAGGATCTCTGTTTTTGGATTATTAAGGTGTGCGATAGTGGTATCTATTCTGGAAAATAACTGTTGAAGACCTGGGATCGAGTGTATCATGAATAGAGCCGATGCCATGGCATGGACTTCATATACCCGAAGGTTTTCCTTCCCTCGCGGCTGTTGCCTTTGCATCTTGTCTTGTAAAAATATAGTGACACTGTATTAATGACTGGGTGTGTAGGTCGACATTGAAGCCGTGGAGTGAAGTGCAAGAGGATGCCAGAACAAGCATGCAGGTCTATTAATTATTTCTCAGACAGGAGTATTATATTCTCCCGAAATGGAAAGAAAATGTAAATTGCCCGGATAGAGTTGGACGTGCTTTAACATGCTGCTTAAATACCTAATTCTTCCCAGGTTACCAGGGCAACATTTGCATTAAATGGTGCAGGCACTCCTGGGGTGAATGTCCTTCTAGATACACATATGGAAGCAGGTATGGAGATGCTAGCTTGCGCATTAACTACCTAGGTGGTGATTTATATATTTGAGGGAGGGAGAATCTTGAAATGCAGAATTACCTATTGAAATACATGTACGATCTGTTTACCCGCATGACCACTTCCACACCTGACTCTCAAGTACAATACCAAACAAAGCACAACTACAAAACTCTTGTACCTACCATCCTTCCTTCACTTTGATATACTTAGCTCTTACAATAAAAACAAAGTGCTGTTTCCTTAAGATACCCGACTTGATACACCATCGCCAGGAAAGGATCCGAGTCAAGCACAACCAACATACAATATGGTCGATACCTTCTATAACCTAGATGATATCAACCTTATTAGGGATTTTGAGGCAGAGTCACCTGTTCTAAGAAAGATCTCATGCCGCTTCTGCGCCATACCGTCCAGGAAGAAACGAGACTGGGACCTGCATCAGTATGGCCAAGTCGTCTATGAAAGTAACTACCTTCTCCGGATGCGATTAGACCCGCAGGACAATGATCTTATACACGAGATTAAGCAGGCCTGGGTGTCCAAGTACCTGCCGTATGGTGCTGTGTGCAGGATAACACTTGACCCGCCAGTGCCAGGCCAGAAAAATCAAGTGTGCATCGAGAGATGTGAACCCGACACAACATGCCTCGAGCCATTCGACTCTGATGGCAGGCGATGTTCCCAGGACAGCCAGTCTACTCAGTCTACCCAGCCTACTGAAACAGAGAAGGTGAGTGACTGATACCATGAGATATAAGTATGAATGTTGGGCATTTTGTAAGTTCATTCGTACTAACTAGAACAACAAGTCATACACAGAACTACAAGCTATAGGAGGAGACGGAGAGACGACGAAGGAGAAAACAGATGTGATGAATAAGGAACAGTGTGAAGAAGAATATTGCAATCAGAACGTTGACGGCATGAGCCTACCATGAAGTCTCGTTGCGCTTTGCTTAACGTACAAGAAAGTTGATGCAACCCAAAAACACGATGTTGGTGGAATTCTAATGAGGAGGTGTCAGGGAGTTGTTCTACCTGGTCGCGTCGCGGGATGAGGAGCTACGACTTCTATCATAATGAATTGTAAATAATTGGATGCGTTCCTTCTGGATATCCAATGATAATAATGACCATGGGAATGTCTATATGCACGTGAAGAAGGGAGAATGAGTGAATACTTATGTAAGAGAGAGTGGAACTTACCTAGGTACCTTTGACTCTTACCTAAGCAGGTTTCTAACCTACATAGTCCATGCTTTGACAGCTGACACCCACTGTATTTGCCCCCCCGCGGAATAAGATGCCTTCCTCGCGGATTGAAACGGCTTAATAGGACAGGACGATCCCGAAGACACCCGGTGACTTCATCTTTTTGACATCTCTAACCACCAGATTTAACTTTAAGGTTAGGTAGCATAACCTACCAACACCTACCTACTAATAGAAGTACTTCCTTGACCTAATAGTACTAGTACTCCCTCACTTCCACCAAAACAACATCAACACCAACACCAACACCAATACCAACACCAACACCAACACCAACAATTAATATCAACAAGCAACCCTGAAAAAGAAACCCCCCCCCCCCTCCTCCCTTTTCAATCCCAATGCATACCCACAGCGACCAACCCATCCACCACGGCTCCCTAGAGCACCTCCTACCCCCGAGCTGGAAATCCCAGATCACCGCCTGGCTCGCCGAAGACACCCCGTCCTACGACTATGCCGGTTACGTCGTAGGAGAGCACACTCGTACCGCCACCCTGTGGGCCAAGAGCGCTGGCATCATTGCCGGTGTCCCCTTCTTCGACGAGATCTTCAAGCAGTGCGGGTGTACGGTTGTGTGGCATGCCGTTGAGGGAAGCTATATAAACAGAGCTCACGACGGGTCCAAGAAGACGAAGGTAGCCACGGTGACGGGGCCCGCGCGAGGCCTGTTGTTGGCCGAACGCGTGGGATTGAACTTGCTAGCTAGATGTTCAGGCATTGCTACTGTCAGTCGGAACCTTTTGCTGAGCCTGAGGAGCGCTGGCTACGAAGGAATATTGGCCGGTACGCGGAAGACCACCCCCGGATTTCGCCTTGTCGAGAAGTACGGTATGCTGGTTGGCGGTGCCGATACCCATCGCATGGACCTAAGCTCTATGATCATGTTGAAGGACAACCACGTCTGGAGCCGGGGCAGCATCACCGACGCGGTTCGGACCGCCAAGATGGTCGCTGGGTTTTCTTTGAAGATTGAGGTTGAGGTACAGAACGAGGAGGAGGCAGATGAAGCAATCGCTGCCGGTGCAGATGTCATCATGTTGGATAACTTCACAGGCGAGGGGGTCAAGATTGCCGCCAAGAGCCTACGGGAAAAGTGGAAAGGGAAGCGAGAGTTCTTGCTCGAAGTGAGTGGCGGTTTGCGTGAAGACAATGTATTTGACTACGCCAACAACGGTAAGCTCCTAAACAATGCACACTCTCTCGAGACCAACAAGCTAATGACCCCCTTCCCCTCTCCCAGACATCGACATAATTTCGACGAGCTCTATTCACCAAGGCACGCCGCATGTAGACTTCTCCCTCAAGATCGACCCCGGCCAAGCTACCGTAACCAAGTGATCTACTGCACCTGCCCCATTAATCGGAGCTATCTCGGATAGTCTAGTCGTTCTCAAGTCGGATGCTGGGTACAATACCTTAGCACGTTTCATTCTCAATTCCAAGAGCACTTAAGCATGGGTTATGTATAATGTAGGTAGCATTAATGGCTCTGCAGCATGTACCAACTACTACTCGTAGTACATAGTCCTATCGGCTGTTTCCATTGAACTTCATAGCATTGGGCCATGCAACTTCTAACTCATATAGCTAGACTCAGAAGACAATGACGGGATCCTTGATAATGCCCAATTATCATTATCATAGTATAGTCCACATTCTGCTGAGGAAATACTCGGGAAATAGATTTCACGTAGGAAATGATAGATTCGCCTAGTCGTAGGTCACAATCCTATAGCAGATTACACCATTTTCCTACGTCCAAACCGCGCAGCAAGTAACTCCTAACATGGCATGTTATAAGATAGTTATATTCTCTACCACATTGGCTTAAAGGCTGGTCTTGTGTTAGTTTTAGGTTGGGTACTTGGCAAAACACCGGCATATACATCACATTCTATATGTTGCAGAAAAGCCGTACGGTAAACCGAAAGCCTCGGGTGCAACGGTAGGTAGTACTCGACTTTCTAGGAGGAGCCGGCCGGCCGGCAAGTACCGAGATACTGTTCACAAATATTACCGAAAGATGACAACAAAGCCAGCCTGTAGGCGTATTATTAACTACCTACCTCCCCATATAAGACTCTATTTCTATCTTATATGCATTACCAGTCGAGTTACGCGCTCGGTAACCCCCGAGCCCCCATCCCGCCCCATCCCGAGACCTCATCACCTCTATCCCAGTGAGCCTAGGCCCTCTCACCCCTCATCTTCCACCAAATATATATACCTAGATCTCATATATACACCTATATAGTTCTCTTTCGGTAGGATTTTATATGTCGTACCATGGTTGTCGGTCATATCGTATCACATACATTGCCTGTAGGATCAGAGTACAGCAATATGAAAATAGTATTATATAGAAATAAGTATATCTATTCCCACGGGGCCACTGGGGCGCGGAGGTGGGTAGGAGACACAGGTATGGTATAATATAGGACCGAAGAGGATGGATGGCAAGGGAGGTAGGTAGGTCCCACTGAAGCCGGTGTGAAGGGAAGGGGGCGAGAGGAGAAGGAAGATAGGCTCCCCATTCGTCTTCCTGTTCATCTGCCTCAACCTACGCAGCCCTCTCCTAAACTCACCATCCATAGGTAGTCAGTACTGTGAACTGAAGTGAGCAAAATACAAAAAATGAGCTGGTGGACAGGCGTAGCCGGACATATACTACAGCCCCTTTCCTTCTTGATCAATATCTTCTCCCCCCCCTCCCCCCCTCTAAAGTCTAAACTATATAAACATCATTGGTTTCCTCTTTTTAAAAAAAAAAATACCAGGCTAACGACCCAATTCAGTCAACATCGGTTTAGGTTAAGAACGTCCATTGGCCCGCATACCTCTTTATAATATTATTTACCTAGATAGGCACCTACTACCTTGCCGATTCTCAATATAACTACACCGAGTCAAAGTGAACCCAAAAACGAAGGCCGTCTAAGTCTAAAGTCCTACATAGAGTCTACCTACTTGCCTACCTACCGGCATCGAGTGCCACATATAATCACCCCCTTATATTCCTACCATGTACGTAATGTACCTGAAGCATGTAGGTCAGATTCAGATCCACAGAGAAAGAAAGGAATCTCGCCACACTCAACCGATCCAGATCCGGGGCGGTGGTGCTTATCTACCCTTTTTCTTTCTTTGGTTGTCCTTAGCGCCATTCCTTCTTTCTTTTATTCCGTGACAGTAGAGACAGCAGTTGGAATGTGATCAATTATATACTACACACCACATATAGGTGGGACGACTGTTGTATGTACCAGAAGTCAGGCTGTGTTGGAAGGCCGGTGTGTGAGTAGATAGGTAGGCAGAGAAGGGGAGTACGTAAGTGTCGCCCTGTAGGTGAAGTGAAGTTGAAATGTAAATGTGAGGCACGGAAATCATCACGGTAACACCCTACGTGCATACATGCGGCGGGGTGGATGGGATATAGAGGTGGATAGGTAGGTAGGGATGGTGAATATTGTTGAAACATGGTGCAGAACACAAGAAAATAAATAATCAATGTGGAGGGTGAGATATTAACTATACCCTGAGAATTTCATTATACAAAACATATCAATTCCTCCTTGGCGGAGATAGATGGACTTCTTGGGTTATGATCATTCTATCAAACACGAGTCGAACGGGAGAGAGAAAGGGGGGGGGGGGGGGGGGGGGGGTTTGGTAAAATAAAAAAGAGGGAAGGTATTAAAAAAAAATTATTTGACGAGGGGCGGTAAAAAAAAAAAAAAAAAAAATGAATATAAAAAAAAAAACA